>CP125814.1:22150972-22645972 GCA_036287905.1 Corylus americana
ATAACTTGGATTAAATTTATTACACATTCATCTTCCTTTGGACCAAGTTTGGAATGCCCCATTTTAGAACCAGTCAAATATCTGGAATCAACCCATTAAGTGCTTATTTGATCTTCTTGGATCTTTCTCTAGTAATAGGCTCAACTGAAACATGTAATGGATCCTTTAATGGTGTTTGTTGATTCTCATCAGTGGCGAAGCCAAACAATTCATATTGGGGGTGCCGCTAAAATTTTTTTGGCGTCCTAAAAATTTTCTCCACCCTAAAAATTTGGTAATTCACACAATATATGCATCACAAAAAAATATCTATAAAAGTTCATAAATATCTGCTCAAATTGATATATTAGAAATATAACATGTGGGAAGTATATCAAAAAGACAGAAATACCAAAAAAAAAAATTATGGGTAATGAAATAATAATTTGGTACCTTGCACAAGAGATTTTAGATTGGAAACACTAGAGGCCACCCTCTTGACATCGACATCATTCTGAGGAAATTTCACCACAAGTTTTTGCACGAATAAATCAATATACACCAAAAGATCTAATTCAAGTTTTTGCAAGAATAAATCAATATACACCAAAAGATCTAATTTAAACCATACCAAGCTTTCCAACACCCAAATAGAAACAACAAGCCCTTTTAGCAATTAAAAATCAGGAAAAGAAAGTGGGAAACTTGTATATGAACTCAGTGATCACATGGCTTTACAGCACCTAGTGCCAAAAATGCCAACCAAACAATCACAATCCTGATAAAACTTGCACTCATAATAATCTTGTTGAGAATAATGTTGTGTGTTGAATCACACTAAATCATGTACAGAAGAGGCCTATATATATAGGCAAATAAGATAGACAATAAATATACATAACCCATGTGGGACTACATTACATATAATCTAACAGCCCCCCTCAAACTCAAAGTGGAGTACGAGAGACCAACTTGAGTTTGGAAACAAGATCATGAAAATACCCTGAAGGATGTGACTTTGTAAACATGTCCGCGAGTTGATCATGAGACGTGACAGATTGAAGCTGTAGTGAGCCCTTAAGAAGATGATGATGGACAAAATGGCAAACAATCTCAATATGTTTGGTCCGTTCATGAAACACGTCATTATGAGCAATCTGAATAGCACTCATGTTGTTACAGTATACAGGAGTAGCAGAAGAAAGAGAGACACCCAAAACATGTAACACCATCGTAACCAAAGAAGCTCTGAGGTGGTGTTAGCTAGAACACAATATTCCGCGCTAGATCGAGCAACAACAGTTTGTTTCTTACTTCGCCAAGAGATAAGAGAGGTGCCAAGTAGGAAACAGTAACCAGTGGTAGAGTGATGATCTGTGGGATCACCTGCCCAATCCACATCGGTATAAGCAATCAGCTAAAGAAGAGACTAAGAGGAGAAATAGAGCCCATGAAATAATGTACCCTTCAAGTAATGAAGGATGCGAAGGACGGCTGAGAAGTGAGTGGTGCGAGGAGTAGCCATAAACTGACTCACCTAATGAACAACATACGAGATATCAGGCCGAGTGACAATAAGGTAGACAAGACTGCCAACTAAATGCCTATATAAAGTAAAATCACGAAGAGGCTCCCCATCATAAGGAGTGAGGCGAGCATTAAGCTCAGTCGATGTGTCAATAATCTTACTATCTAAGAGATTAGCCTGAGAAATCATATCAGAGATATACTTGGCCTGTGTCAAGTAATCACCATCAGAAGAAGAGGAAATCTCAATGCAAGAAAATAGCTTATGGGGCCAAGATCATTCATCTCAAAGTATTGACTAGGGAACTATTTTAGTTCCTGAATACCAATGGTATTATTTCCAGTGATGATCATGTCATTAATATATAATAGAAGGAAGTATGGTGCCCCGGTCTGTGCGGCTAAAGAACAAGGCTGAATCATAAGAGCTGATGGAGTATCCAACGCTAGAGATAGTGGTGCTAAACTTAGCAAACCAAGCTAGAGGAGCCTGCTTAAGTCCATATAGAGTTCGATGGAGACGACAAACCTTGTTTGTAGGTGGAGATAGTCCAGAAGGTGGCTGCATATAGACTTCTTCACTTAAATTGCCATTAAGGAATGCATTTTTGACATCTATTTGACAAAGGGACCAATGTCGAGAGGCGGCAACAGCCAGCAAAGCACGCACAGAAGAGAGGCAAGCAACTAGAGCAAAAGTCTCCTCATAATCCACACCGTACTCCTGAGTGAAACCTCTGGCCACAAGTCGAGCCTTGTACCTGTCAACAGTACCATCGGAACAACTCTTGATTTTGTAAACCCACATACACCCAACCACAGACTTTCCAAAAGGTAAGTCAATCAAATCCCATGTATGGTTCTTGTGTAAAGCATCAAGTTCCACCTTTATCACAGCCTGCCAAAGAGGGTTAGTGGAGGCCTCACGAAAGGAGTGAGGCTCATACAGGCTAGCTAAGGCATGAAAGCAATGAAAATCCTGTAAATGGGATGGGAGAGATCTTACTCGGGTGGATCGACAAAGGTCAGGTGGTGGAGTGCAAACTGGATCCTCGGATGAAACAGAACCTAAGGACGCAGGCGGAGCTGCATCGAGAGCATCAGATGACTCTTGCTCGAGTGAGAGAGACTCTAGCAAGACATTGCTACTGGGAGTTGGAGAAAGAGGAATCTTAACAAGTGTAGTAAAGGGAGGAAAAGCTGGCATGCTGAATTTGCCGACTTCGTGGAATAGTCGATGCTTCCAAAAAACTACATGATGAGAGATGCAAAGACGACAAGACACAGTATCATAACACCGATAGCCCTTTTGTTCCACTCCATATCCAAGAAAACAACATAACCAAGAACGATGCTCAAGTTTGGTACGCTCATGAGGTTGGAGTAAAACGAAACAGGCAGAACCAGAAACAGAAAGATGGTGATATGAGGGGACAGAGCCAAACAACTTCTTATGAGGAGTGCAATTATCAAGGATATGGGTAGGCAACCTATTCATTGTGTAGACAGCTGTGAGAGTGGCTTCACCCCAAAACGGGGTAGGAGCAGATGTGGAAAGGAGAAGAGCATAGACAGTGTCTAAAATGTGCCTAAGTTTACGTTTAGCTTGACCATTTTGTTGGGAGGTGCCTGGACACGAAAAGTGAGGAATAGTGCCATAATGCTTAAGGATGGCTTGAAAATCATGGTGAGTATATCTAAAACATTATCAGAATGAAAAGCTTTGATGAGTTTTGAAAATTGGGTTTCAACCATTTTGGCAAAAGTATGTTAAATATCCAATAATTCATAACGAGATTTTATTAAAAACACTCAAGTATAACGAGAGAAATCATCAACAAAAATAACAAAATAACGTGAACCACTCATACTAGCAACAAGGGAAGGTCCCCAAACATCAAAATGAATTAAATCAAAAGAAGCAGTAGCATGAGACTCACTATTATTAAATGGAAAAGCCGGTTGTTTCTCAAGTTGACCTGAAATACAATCAAAAGAGTTATTGGACACTGAACCTAACAAACCCTTTGAAGCTAAAAGTTATACGCGAGAGGCAAATGCATGACCAAAACGCGAATGCCAAAGTGCAAGAGATGGTGGTGACGAAGAGGTAGCAGCAAAGAAGCTAGTGGTGGGGAGGTGTAAGGATGAGAGTTCGAATATGGGCCCAATTCTACACCCAGTCCCAAGGGTTTGGCTCGTACGAGGATCCTGCACATGCACACCAAAAAGGTCTAAAACAAGTCTATATCCAAGTTCACACAATTGGCCAGCAGAAAAAAGATTGAAAGACAATTCAGGCACATGAATAACTTCAAGAACAGAAAGGGAAGGTGTATTGACAGTGCCTATATTTTTAACAATCATAGTAAAGCCATCAGCTTTGCGAATCAATGAGGAATGAGGTGAAGGTGCAGATGTGGTAAAAGAAGTAGGGTGAGGTGTCATGTGATTACAACAAGTAGAGTCAAAGAGCCAAGGGGAAGAGGTACCTGGCAAGACTGAGAGGACAGAGGAAGCTGCATTACCAGAATGAGATAGGACAACCTGGTTGACTATTGCCTCAAAGTCAGCTGTAGATATGGTGACACTGGATCCTGGTGCATGGCCAGAGGGAGCAACTGAAGAGGGAACAACTGGAGATGGAACAGCTGAAGATGAACCACTCTCAGTATAAGCAACTGATGTTGTGGGTGCATTAGATCTTCCCTTATGCCAACACTTGTCAATAGTGCCCTCGACGTCGACGATAGCGATAGTAATTGTTATTGCGAGACGTAGGAGGGAGTCGAGGAGTACCTAACCTGTCAAAATGCTCTCGCTGGAATGATGAAGAACCAGATGATGGTGCAGCCAACACTGTATGACTAGGCTGAGAACGCATAGTTTGAGATCTAGCCTCAGCACAGACAAGTTCGAAGATGGCAATGTCAAAGTGAGAAGAGGAGAACAATGTAAAAGTTGCACACGAACTGGCTCAAAATCATCATGCAAGACCATCAAAAATTGGTGAGGGCGATGTTGATCTCTACGTGTAACATACAACTCAGCATCAGTAGAATCCTTCCAAATAGGATCAGAAACATCAATTTGATTCCATAAGAATTGCTTGCGAGCAAGAAAATCATTAATACTGTGATCAGTTTCCTACCACAAATGAAAAAGCTTAAACAGAAGCTGATACTTGTGAGCACCGTCCATAAAAGAATAGCGAGAAGCAAGCATATCCCAAGCACCATTTGCATCATCGAAGCTGCCAAAGAGCGCAGAAATAGATGGGATAGTAGTGTTACGAAACCACGTAAGAATCTGATGATGCTTACTATCTAAATCAATAAGATGAGTGGTGAAGGTGTCCTCTAATGCAAAAGCCCCTTTAACTGGCTTTTTGACCTCCCCAGTCACATAAACCCAAAGCTTGTGGCCTTTAAGAAAGCTACGTATAGATTGGGACCACACCATATAGTTTGTGCCATCCAATACAGTTTGAACATGATGAAGAATCTCGTTTTGTGCCATTTAGAAGGGTAAAATGCAAAAACATACCACAAATATGAAATCAAGACGAAAAAATAGAGTAGAAAGCACCTAGTCAACTCTGGAAGTTAACGGTCAACTTCGACAGAAGTCAACGGTCAACGCAAGACTGGCGCGTGTGGTGCACACGCAACAGGAGGTGGCGGTGCTTGGTGCGTGAGGGTGTGTGGCTTGATAGAATTTGATGTTGTTGGTGGTTCTGGAGTCGCCGGAAGGAGAGCTATCGATCGGTGGGCTAGTAGAAGCAATCGGACCACCGTAGCAGCCTGTGGCAAAATGACAATGGTAGAATTGCCGAAACTTTGGGCGATGCATGTGGGAGCGTGAGAACTCCGATAGGATTGTGTGAGGCAACTCTGTGATAGTTGTCTTCCAAGCTTTCAAGCGGTATAGTGATCTGCTGAAAACTTCGAGGAGAAGAGATAGAGAACCGTAAGGGACAGAGGGAAGGATTCGCTAGAGAACACTAGCGGGGCCAGAATAATAGGGGATGCAGGAAAAAAATTTTAAAGGTCATTCAAAACCTATGCTCTAATATCATGTTGATAACAATGTTGTATATTGAATCACACTAAATCATTTACAGAAGAGGCATATATATATAGGCTAATAAGACAAACAATAAATATATATAACCTATGTGGGACTACATTACATATAATCTAACAAATCTATCACATGAAATTCCAGAATTCTCAGACCAAATATTCGACTTTGGAACTTGAATTTCTCTTCATTTTAGGGCTTTACAAAAAAAAAATAATAATAATTTCGCTTACTTGAAACATGTCTCTCGAGAGGACCATGAAAAGGAGACAATCAGACAACAATACAATTTTATAATTTCTTTGTATTTCCTCAATTTTCTTAGAAACCAAACAAAGCATGTAAACATTTTTTTTTTCTTCTTGTTTACTTGCTGACAATTTTGAAACATAGTCATCTTTAACCACCATAACTAGGACACTAGAGAGATAACAAAAAGGAAAATAAAAGAAAAAGGTTAATTTTGTTGTCGTTTCTCGGCAAAAAAACAGTAGTCAAATCCATACCTAAACAGATTACTTGACAGCAAGGCTATCTCCCTTCATAAGGCGATGCGAAATGGCAAACTTGCTGATCCCATTACCCCTCCAGAAGCTCCTAGAGACGGGCTATGGAGTAATGGAGATTAGAGGATGGACTATGGAGCGTCTGTGTGTCTGAGTCTCTGAGATAATGAGATAGAAAGAACGAAAGAGGGAGAGAGAGAGAGAGAGTCTAACTTTAGGGATGCTGGGTAGGTAAAAAGATTTTTTTTTTTTTTTTTTTTAATTTTGGTGGTGCTGGGTAAGGGGAATTTTATTTATTTATTTATTTTTTAAAACTTTGGGGGTGCCAAAGTTTAACGTGGCTCCGCCACTACTCATAGGCCACCCCACTTTTGCAAGCCACGCCAGGGGTTAGAGGTAACTTTGCGGCCTCCCTGTAGGGAGGTTATGGGTGGCCACAAGCCACCCCCCACGTGGGTTACGGGTGGCTGTGAGCCACCCCATAGAGGGTTTACGTGTAACGGCCCAGGATAAAGTGCTATCCACATCTGCGCAGATGTGGATAAAGCTTTTTCCTGGGCCGTTACATTACGGGTGACCGCAAGCTACCCCAACACCCATGGTATGGCTCGCGGCTACCCCTAATCCCTATAGGGCTAGCTTACGACCACCCTTAACCCCCATGGTAGCCACCCCATAGGAAATGGGGTGGCTTGTGGCCTGTGAGCCACCCATTGTGGGTGGTTAGGGGTGGGAGCCCCATCGTTGGCTACCCCTTCAGTTTTTTTTAATGATTTGATTTTTTTAATTAAATTAATAAAAAAAAATTAATAATGTAAAGTGAGGTGGCAAAAATGCTGATGTGGCACTAAAAGACAATAAAATTTTGGACAAAAGAGCAACGGAATGACCTATTGCACCTTTTGATAAATTTAGGGTGTAAAAAAAAAAAAAAATCACTTGAGGAATTATTTGTTTTCCGGTGTTGACTGAGGGATTAATCTCACAAATACCCTTTTCATTTAATTAAAAAATCAATTAATTTCTTAACTCAAAAAATTGGAAAAAAAAAATTAAATGAGGTAAGCCAGTCAAGGACTCGACAACGACTCTACTGGTTTTTTTAACTAAGATCGAGCTTGAGTTCAACTCCAATTTGGCTTTCAAATTTTCTCTTATTAACATATAAAAATAAATGAGCACAAGCAGTCTAGTACCTGGCTCGGCTCGAATGAGATCCTTTGTCAAGTTTGAGTTCAAGCTTGAGCTTGGCAACTTGAACACTATTTCAAAACTCAACCCGAACTTGAACTCGACTATGTAACCTACTAGCCGAGGTGAATTTAGTAGCCAAATATTCGGCTCAACTTGAATACAACTCTGAATTTAGTACTAGGTTTAGGACTAAGTCAAACATTATTACAACAAGCGTTATGACTGTTCTTGGAAACTGAAGAGGCAATGACAAATGAAAATAATGGCGTTTGAATGACGTGGTGCTTCAAAAACTGACAGTTTCAACTAGGGCTAGCAATTTTGACACGAACCGCGAACCCGACACGAACACAACACGAAGTTAACAGGTATTGGGTTTGGGCTTACTGGGTTCAGGTCTTAATCGGGTCTACCCAATTAAGACACGATGAATTTCATGTTTGGGGGGTCGACCCGGCGCGATTAAATTCGTGTTTGGCGGGTTGACACGGCGGGTCCACGGGTCGACCCGCCAGACATGTCTAATAAATGGGTCTAGCGGGTCTGGAGGGTCAGGCGGGTCAGCTGGGTCTCGGGTGACCCGTCAAACCCATTTAATTTTTTTTTTCTTTTTTTTTTTTTTAAAAAAAAAACCCTATGTCTATGTGGGTCTATATATTAAAACATTCTCTTTTAAAACTTTTTGTTGAAGAATGCAGCTACTTGGACAGTTAGAATAAATTTAACTAGTTCTTTGGCCCAAGAGATCCCTTTATTAAATCATTTTTTCCAATTTTGATTAAGGGTTTTTTTTAACGGGTCGGGTCGTATTACCTATTTAACGCACGAGTCGTGTCGGATCGTGTCTACCCGATATGACCCGGTTATGCTAAACAGGTTAAGCAGGTCGTGTCGGGTTACCCGGATATTTTCGTGTTATAATCGTGTCAGACCCGCTAACCCATTTAGCTAAACAGGTCGTGTTCGTGTTTCGCGTAATCGGGTCGCGGGTTTTAACGGGTTCTAATCGTGTCTACCCGGTTACCCATTTTGCCAACCCTAGTTTCAACTACTTATGCACTAGTCGTTGAGGATCTTGTTATGATGACCTTTCTACCTTGTGGATACTCCATACCTAATAAAAGTATTATACTTAATAGTTAATAATATTTTATTGTATGTACTTTGTTTTGACAAATAATAATAATAATAATAATATTAGTAATTCATCGTATGCATGTTGGGGTGTTAAACGAGCAAACAGTTCGCGAGCAAGCTCGGGATTGACTTGGCTCATGCTCGACTCAATTATTAAATAAGATATTTCGTAAACATAAATACTGGTTCGAATATTAAGCGAAGCAAGCTCGGCTCAACTCGCTTAGGCTCGTGAGCAGCTCGTATAATGCTCGAATTGGTAGTTGTTCACATAATTGCTCATATTAATATTAAAAATTGATGATTTTTTTTTTTTCTTTAATAGCATCATTTTATTATAAAATGATGCATATCCTCTCTCTTCGAAACCAAGTGTCTTGCTGTCTTAACTCAGGCTCCATACTCGGCTAGCCAGGCTAAGCAAATGCTCATATGCAAATTGGCTTCTTGAGCCGTTTAAAAATACTTGAAGTTTAAATTTATAATAAAAAATAAATAAATATAGAGCTAGCTCGACTTGTTATTGGCTCGAGCTCGGGCTCGATTTTTTGGCTCAGCCTGAGCTCGAACTCAAGTAAAATTTAAATGAGCCGAGCCCAAACAAGGAAAGTTCGCTCAAACTCGGCTCGTTTACACCCTATATGCATGCAATTTGTGATACTTGTGTGAGAATACTTCTCCAACATGTTGTAGCCAATATACAAAACTTTGGGTAAAGTCAACATAACCCATTCAAATTACCACTCCAATTATAATTTACACTCCAAATTATTAATTATGACAATTTACTCTCTAAACTACCAAAATAATGACATTGTACCGCACAATGCTAACAAAATGACAAAATTATCTTTATTGAATTTTCAATAAGACAAAAATACTTTTAAAAAATTGAAAGAAAAAAATTTAATTTTGTATTTTTGTATTTTTTTTAGTAAGGACAATTTTGTTATTTTGTTAAAATTTAGGGTACTTTGTCATTGTTTTAATAGTTTATGGGGTAAATTATCGCAATTAATAATTTATGGAGTAAATTATCATTGAGATGATAGTTTGAAGGGATCAAATAATCTTTACCAAAAATTTCTTTCACCTAACGCACTCATTTGATTTGAAAAACCAAAAACATTAACCAGGATCTCTAACTAACCTAATCTTCAAAGCTATCCATAATGTGATTTGCACATGATGCAATGAAGATTGCGTGGAGGCATAGGAGTAGATAATGCCTTGGTGGAAAGATGAATCTAATAGAATATATTGGTTGGGACGTGGACCCAACATGATTGGTGGTTGCACAAGTGGAATAGTACCCGAAAAACAAAAAAGAAAAATGTTGTGCTTTCTAATTAAATCATGACTCATAAAATGAGGCCACCTACGTTACCACGTACATGCGCAATCCATCACGCATTTAATTTTTCTTTTTTCTATTCATAAGAGGGAAAACGGGCAATCCATCACTCATTTAATTTTTCTTTTTTCTATTCATAAGAGGGAAAACGGGGAAAAGGAAAGAACAAATAAAAAACACGGTCTTTGTCACTTCTAATCCTAAGAGAAGAAAGGAAAAGAGAATTATCGATAATGCTCCCAACACCAATTAGGAAACGGCCCATTTAATAAGGGTGATGAAAAAATTCATAATCAAATGAAAAAATAAAATAATAGTGGAATTAAGATGAAAGAGACATAAAAGATTTTACGTGATTTGGTCAATGACTTATGTCCACAGATAAAGCCCTAAGGGCTACATTATGCTTTTATTGAATGATTGTTTACAATACACAATGTTTTATAGAGCTTACACATAAATGTAATCTTAATCAAGTCCCTTAATTTATGGTCATAATCAAATCTCTAAAATTAGACTAATCTAATCTTCATCAAATCTCTAACTTTATGATCACTCAAATATACTCTAACATCCTCCCTCAAACTCAAGGTGGAAGATCCTGAAACCTTGAGTTTGACTCTTTGTTATTTTTTTTTTTTTTTTTTTGAGATAGCAAAACAATACAAAAGATGACCATTTATGGGCAAAAAAAGAGAGTCAACTTTGGGTTGAAATGAGAGAAAGAGAGCCAACTTTGGGCTGAAGTGAGAGCTAATTTTGGACTAAAATGGCCTGGGTTTTAAACAATATCACAGAGCCAAGCAAAAATAAGCCAACTATGGGTCAATGGATGGGCAACTTTGCCTCTTTTGATGGGCAACTTAGCCTCTTTTAATGGGCAACTTGGCCTCTTTATTTTATTTATTTATTTATTTATTTTTTTAAGAATATCCTATTTGCAGACAGATTACATTAAACTGGGATAAGAATTACCTTAATCCCGTAGCCAAACATATCTAAGTTTAAAAACCTGAACGAGGGTAACAAATCCCTAAACTAGAAGATGAAAATTTGCACACTTGAATAAGGGTAAATCAAATCCCATAACCAAACATACTTATTCTCAACCACAAAACAAGCCCCTGAAAATCTAGCGTACGTGAGATGAAGCCCGTAGTTTTGGCGACTTCGGTAGCGGCGTCGTGGTGTGGATCGGTGGTTGATGGCGTGATGGGCTAGACTCAGTGAGTTGATGAAGGCCGGATGGAGGTGGGTCTGCCGTAGATCGAAATGACGAAGCAATATCCGAGCGGTGGACGGCTGGAGGCCAGAGACCGGTGTTGCGACTAGGTGCAGCAGGGATGGTGTTGGATTGCCGTTGATTTCTAGATGGTGGACTGCCGCTGGTGATGGCCAGCCAGTGGCAGCAGAGATCGTCACTGATGGAGATGCGGTGCACAGTAGGGATTGTTGAAATATTTTCAAAATAAATAAATAAATATATGGGTTAAATACTCCAAACCCCCCTAGGGTTTTTCAACTTTATTTTTTTCCTCTGGGTTTTCATTTTTATCACAGGAGGTCCCTGTGGTTTTAATAAATGACCAATTAGTCCATCCGTTAATTGACCGTACGGACTGACACGTAGACCAATAAAATGTTGACACATGACACATATTTAATTTTTTTAATTTTTTTTTTTTAAAAAAAAAAAAATTGGGGGTGGCTCTTGGCCATTTGGGGCTTGGGCACCAAATGGCCAAGCCACCCCCAATTTTTTTTCTTTTTTTTTTTTTAATTTTAAATTAAAAAAATTAAGTAGGTGCCACGTGTCAGCATCTGATTGGTTCACGTGTCAGTCCTAACGGTCAACTAACAGATGGATTAACTTGGTCATTTATCAAAACCACAAGGACCTCCTGTGATAAAAATGAAACCCTAGAAGGAAAAAAATAAAGTTGGGAAACCCTAGGGGGTTTGGAGTATTTAACCATATATATATATATATATATATTTTGTGTCTTGGGAATGTTTTTAATTGAATGTTTTAAAGAGCATTGAATGAAAGTTGTCCCACATTAGAAAGAGTGAAGATTTAATTGGCATTTATAAGTTCCAACAAATTTAAGTTGTTAAATGAGCTATACTAGGGTACACCCTAATACATGTTACCGTACAGTGCTAAGCACTGGACGCACGCGTGTGGCATGAGCTATAGGGCGCTAGTGGTGCCTTGACACTTAGCACGAAGCATCGGAGCTCGGAACGATCTGATCATGACCATTCATTTTAGGACGGTCAAGATCGTTCCATCTAGTGGTTTGATCTAAACCGTAGGATGCTTCTTAAGTAGATCCAGTGGTTGGATCTACTGGATTGTTGATCTAACGATTGAAATTAAATAATTAAGATAATTATTTAATCTAACGGTCAGATTTAAGTGCTAGTTGGATTATCAGTTTATAGCAATTTAATTTTTCGAAATTCAAAACAATAGTTTTATCTTCGAAATTCAAAATAGCAATTTTATTTTGAAATTCGAAATTATTTGAGAATGGATAATTATCTGTGACAATTCAATTCTCTTTAATATCTTTGTTTGATTTTTTTTTTTTTTGATTTTTTTTTTTAAAAAAGCATTATCCTTTTTTATTTTTTTGGTATTTGAAATCTGAGGGTATTTTCGGGTTTTAACTTCCAAAACGCAGTTATAATACAGAAGTGTCTGAGCTCCATTGTGTCCTGGAGAAAAAATTGCTGTAAACCCTGTTGCCCACCAATTCTGGTGGAGGCAAATATTTTCTTAAGAAAACTGACATTTTTTTTGCTCCAACAGAATAGCTTCATATTAGCTATTCTACCTTAACTGCTACAGTGAATAGCTTCATATTGTTATTCACTGTAGCACACTAGATTGTAGAATATAATATTATTTCCACATTATTTTCTCTCTCTTCTCTCTCTCCCTCAATGTTTCTCTCTCTTCTCTCTTCTCTATTCATGAATTTATCATACAAATTTAAGTCTTTTGAATCACTAAAAACTCCAAAAAAAAAATTGAATAGCATGCATATAATTGACAAACTAAAAATGAAAATAAATAAAAATAACACACAGGTATGCTGCGTGAATCAATTCTATTGCAATTTGCAAGATGATGCAAAAGCGGACACGGATCAAAAAAAAGATTAAAAAATAATATTTAATAAAATAAAGAATCTGGTACTGAAAAATGCGTAGTTAAAATAGAGAATTGTAATACCTCTTACTGCTGAAGATGCTCTAACACACCTTAAGAGTATTTTCATTTTTTGTATTTTCCCTATTTGTATAACAGGGACTGTGCAGTGGATTTGTAGTCGTCATGGTGGTAGATCAGTGCCGATTGGAGGCGAAATCTGAGGAGAAGTTGCCGGAGAGGATGGTGGTAAGAGGGCTCAAGGTTCCCCTGCAAAACATGTCTGCAACGCTGCTGTGCAACCCAGATTTTTTTTTTTTTTTTTAGGAAAAAAAAAAAAAAAAACTCCACAGGACCCTTTGGATCAAACACTGGCGTAAGTTAGTAGCTCTCATACCATGAAGAAATTTATAATCAAATGAAAAAATAAAATAATAGCATAATCAAAATAAAAGAGACACAACAGATTTTACGTGTTTCGGTCAATAACCTACGTCCACAGATAAAGCCCAAGAGCTACATTATGCTTTTATTGAATGATTGTTTACAATACACAATGCTCTATTTATAGAGCTTACACATAAATGTAATCTTAATCAAATCCCCTAATTTAGGATGATTAAATCATAATCAAATCCCTAAAGTTAGACTAATCTAATCTTCATCAAATCTCTAACTTTAGGGTCACTCAAATATACTATAACAGGTGAAAAAGCCGGTAGTCATTAACCGTTGGCTAACTGCGCGCGTGCACACACACACACACACATATATATATATATATATATAGATATCGTATATAGTATGATATTATCATATTGCTATAAAAATGATATCGTTTTGGGTTTTTTATTTTTTATTTTTTTAATTTTAAAATTTTTTTCTTTTAAAAACGGTTAGCGGTTATTATAGTTACTAACCACTAACTAGCGGTTACAGTTAGTAATTTTAGTCAATAATCGCTAACTGTAACCATCTTTTTACTCCTACAATTTAGTAATTAAGTGTGTCCGAAAATTAGTATATTTAGAGACCTTAAAAGCTGTCCAAAATAAAATAAAAAAGAGTTGATGATGACAATCATCATTGTACATGCACAATCCATCACGCATTTAATTTGATTGCATAATGGAGAATCTTCTTCCGTAGACGGAGAAAGACGGCGAGGGACGCAAATGCATCATGCATGTGCCCATGCGCTCCCAGTGTCCGCCCACTTGCATTTGTCATCATCCTTTTCAAGCTCCCATCTGCATTATTATTGTCTTGCGGCTGTTACAAAATTCCACACGCGCCTCTGGGTTGCCAAGTGCGTTGATGCGGACACTATTGTTTTGTTTGCGTCTCTATGCGTTGAGTTAGGATCCTCTCAACTTCGTCCAGTTCTTTTTCTGGTCGGCTTTCAAGTTCAAATTATATTATGAGTATAAAATTGTAAAAATTAATTATAATTGTTGATAGTCCTCAATCTTAATCCGCTAATTTTGTATTAAGTTTGTGTCGGATTCGTGGGTTAAGTTAAAAATTATCAACCCTAATGTCGTGTGTCGAGTTCAGGCATGGGTATAAGACTATATATGTCAATTTTAACTCCATCTATTTAATTAATGGATAAATGCAAAATCAATCCATGTGGTTGGACTAAATTACAAATCGCTTAATGTGGTATTAAAAATAATTTAGAGGTCATCGGGATACTCCAAAATAGCAATTTAGTCATTGTAATTAAATTTCGTCAAAATACTTGATGGATTCCGTGAATGTGTGACTTCAGTAATTTTTTAATTTTATGTATTTATATTTTTTTTGTTAAGATTGATACTTGTTATCATTTTATTAGGCAAGAGGTGGCTCGCAAGGCAGCCACACCTTTTTTTTTTAAGTTTTATATAGTTATTTATTTATTTTATTAAGAATGACATGTGTTGCCATTTTATTGTCGCTGATTTGGCACCTAATGGAATCCATAAATTATTTTAACCAAATTTGACTCAAGTAACTTTTTATTTATTTATTTCATATCACAGAGACTTTTGAGTTCATATTAATACGACAATGAGTGATTTGTAATTTAGGTCAACCTCATGGATTGATTTTATACTATTCTTTTAATTAAACGAGTCAGACTATCTTTTAACCCTAACCGATTAACTTCGTATTAAGTTCATAGCCCGTGTCAAAAATTATAATCAACCAAAATTACTAGACACATTGTGAGAAAGCTCATATAAAACCAACGGTCCAAATAAATTTTGGGTTGTTTGACCATCTGCCGAAACAAGTGAATCTCATATATAAATTATCTTGCTTCTACTACTGGTGATCCTTATCCCTATATGTACAACATTACAAGATTGGCAAGAGACAAAATTCAGATGCTTACGCTTCTTATGGACAGAACAGAATGTCATAGGTTGAAGGATTTGTGGAACTCCAATCTCCTTCCATTATAATTTATAGGGTTAAATATAATAATGATGCCCCATTTATTAAATTCATAATATTAATTACTGAATTTATTTATTTATTTATTTATTTTTTGTCTTCTTCTATAAGTTATTAAATTCATAATATTAATTAATGAATTTATTTCTTTTTTTTAGCCTTCTTCCATATTTTGGCAAGTGCTGTTGCCTGTTAATAATTTGTCTTCTTCTACAAGTTTACAGATTTAATGTTGGGCTTTGAGAGGAGGATGTAAATGGCCATCAAAAGTAACTGAAATTTATATTTTGGTTGGTGTAAAGGTGCTTGGCATTTAAACACCAATACCATTCCCTACACACCTATAAATAGCAATTGCAATTTCACGTTATCTGCAAATTCGATACGAATATGACACAAAATTAAGAAGTTATGACTTAGTGTAATAGAGTTTGGATCCAAACAGGATGATCTAGTTAAACGCGATTAATAAATAAACAGATCAAATTCGTGTTAACTCGTTTAACCTACAATTAAGTTGTACAACCCATATAATTAAATTATATTTTTATCTTTAAAAACCCTAAATATATAATTACGATTATGGATATATTATCAAATTAATTTGTCATAAATCTAGTTGTGAATGTGTATAAATGATGTAATTATGCTTATAAGATAAAAGATTGTGTTAATTAGGTCTGATCAAGAATTTGTGTCTATTCAACCCATTTATATTAAATTGGTTGAAATGGGTCGTGTTCGTGACAACCTAACACGATTTGTTTATTGAACGATTTATATGAGTCATGCAGGACATGCTGTAACACTCCGGTCTTATATTGAAAAAAATGAGAAAACACTCATATAGAATGAGTGGTTTATAAAGAGAGTCATGAGTGCTAAGTTTCACATTGCTTAGTTACTAGGTGAAACTGGGCTTTATAATGAATTCTAAAGAAGCTTCAAATTGACTAGTCATTTTGGGGGTGATAGCACAGATGTAGCTAGCGCTTTTCCCTTAGTCGTTACACATCCGTTTGGTTAAATAGGGCGTGTCAGGGTTAAAAGGTCCTATATAATTGAATACCTATAACTCAACTCAACACATACCCATAATCCGAATTATTACCATTGCTCTAAAATATGACCTTTCCACCATATTGTAATCATTTTGCTCATGACATAAAATGATACTTGAACAAATTCAACGTGATATCAATAAAAATCCAAAACACTAGCCAAATAAAAGTGAGACATTCATGCCAAAAATAGTGACCATATCTTTCAAGATGTGCTTTCATGCACTATATGAATTTCATATAATGTCATTGTGAATTAATGGCCTATTTGAAATTGCGTTATAGAGCTTAAAAAATACGTTTAGTATATAAAAAGTTGTGTATTTTTGACAAAAATCTTAAAAATAAAGGTTTTGCTAAAAAAACGTTTTTTTAACTTAAAGCGCTATTTTTCAAACGCAATTTTAAACAAACTCTAATTCATAAGCCTTTTTGCGAGGGTTCTTTGTATAATATATATTATATGATATGAATAATGTGCTCGGTAGACAAACAAACTTTATCATTATTATTTTTTCCTTTTTCTCTAAGCAACAAACTTTATTATTATTCAATTATAAATTAATATATCTAATGATGTATCTGTCAAGTATAACATGTTTATCAATTATCGTTCTACACATTTATATTTTATGGAGAAATATCTATTGATGTGTACAGCTTGACGACTATATAATGGTGTCGGTTGTCCCATTTTTTTCAGTGTGGAATATATATTTTTAAAATATTTTTCCTTATTTTCCTGTATTGGTGCAACTGAAAATAGTTATATATATTGCAATATTAAAAAAAAGACAAAAATGACTTAAAATATTTGCCATTTTATGCACCAAATTTATGTCCCCTTCCACTTTAGGTGAGAATTTTTTTTTTTTTTTTTTACATGTCCACACAAGAGGGAGAGGGAGATTCAAATTAGAGTCCGTTTGGATTGCATTTGGGAAATAAAGTTTTTAAGTCAAAAAAAAGTTTTTGGGCAAAAGTTTCATTTTTAAGCTTTTGCCAAAAATGTGTTTTGGTCATTTTTAGGCTTTTTAGACTCTTAAAAGCGTTTTTAATTTTTTTTACTAAACGAATACTTTTTTTTTTTTTTTTTTTTTTTTTTTTTTTCTTTCAAACGGACTTTTTGAGTGTTAAATGCACTTTTAGTCCCATCAAATGTAATTCCAAATAGATCCTTAGAGATCTGCTTTATAAGATGTGATCTTCAGCAAACTGTGCAATCCCTTTGGGTGAGCATCTTTTCATATATTCCGATAGCAAAACCGACATGGTCTCTATTGTCTTATAGATTTTTATTGGTTTTATTCTCAAGATTTTGATGCAAATAAATATCAGAAAATTATTTTAGGTATTTCATCCAATAAAATAAAATAAATAACCATGCATAAAACACTTTACATTAAAGATAGTTTTATAAGAAAATTACACATGCATAGTCACTTTCAATTAACACCCAATTTATCTATCAAAAAAAAAAAAACAAAATTTAACACCCAATTTATAATGTTTTATTTCATCTTCATCAATCCATAGACTACTTTTTTTCATTTTTTTTATAGAACTTTTTTCAAATTTCAAAGGAATATTTTTGTTTTATTAGAAAACATTTAAGTATATTTTTATAAGGCATCTTATATAACCATCTTTTAATTATCTATTTTTATAAATTCAATTAATTAATCATTAGATTTGTAAACTTAAGGCCGAAAAATGTTTTGGTTTTTCTATTTCGGATTTTTTTTCCTCTTAATAATCTCTAACTGGCGGTTAGTAAATTATTAAGCGGTTAGCAAAGAGGGTTATCTAATTTTACTAACGAGCATTCTCAGCCCTAAATTTTATCATTTTTTTTTCTATTTTTATCAATTTGAAAGATAAATTGCAAATGTTTTATAATTTAAAAAGACATTAATTCAATTTTTAGCTAATACGACGTTCTTTTATAAAAAAAAAAAAATTCTAAATTGAGTGTTAATTTGACCTATATATATATATATATATATATATATATATATATATATATATTCTTTTATTAAAAAAACAAATATTGAACTCTAAAGAAACGGAGTCAAGTTTTTGTAAAACCGACGAATTTTTTAAGGAATCAAACGAACGTTACAAAATGAGTCACCGTTAAACGACAATCCTTTGCGGCGCGTGTTCCTCTCTCTCTCTCTCTCTCTCTCTCTCCTTTTATTCGTTGCCATACAGACTATTCAGTCTACTTATGTGAAACAACTATTTTTCAGATTCTTTGCTTTCCTTCAAATCCCAAATTCCCCATATTCTCTCTGGTTTGCAGTTTATTAGGGTTTGGAGTTGCAGACTATTGCTGTGGAATTTTGTGCTTCTTGGTGAGCCGGAAGCCATGAATTGAAGCTTAAATCTTGGAATTTTTTCAAGGAGTGTGAGATTGAAATCAGGGTTTGGCACATTACACGGAGGCGAAAGAAAGAGAAGACATAGATGGAGAAGTACGAGCTGGTGAAGGACATAGGGTCTGGGAACTTCGGAGTGGCCAGGCTTATGCGCAACAAAGAGACCAAAGAGCTCGTCGCCATGAAATACATCGAGCGGGGACACAGGGTATATGGCTCTACAGTTTCATTTTTATATCATGAATACCCACTTGGTTTTGTTGCATGCGATTCGATTGAATTGGTGATTTCAGGATTAGATTATTGGCAGCTACAAAAAGGAAAAAGATTTTCCTTTTCAAACAAACACATAGAAAAAGGCATTTACAAATTGAAGTGGGTAAATTTAAGAATTGCGTAATTTGTGTGTGCGACTTTTGATTTACCTGTTTCTTTGCTTGTTTGGTGGCAGATTGACGAGAACGTGGCGAGAGAAATCATAAACCACAGATCGCTTCGCCATCCGAACATAATTCGCTTCAAGGAGGTTTGCGCCTTTCTGCACGTTCGATATTTGGGTTTTTTTTTTTTTTTTGGGGGGGGGGGGGGGGGGGGGGGTGGGTGGGGTGGGGTTGGGGAGTGGGGGTTTTGTTTGAGTATAGAAGATAAGCTATAACTTTTAGTGATCTTGTTTGGGGTTTTGGATTTCTAGGTGGTTTTGACCCCTACCCATCTCGCTATCGTCATGGAGTACGCAGCGGGTGGAGAGCTATTTGAGAGAATTTGTGCTGCCGGAAGGTTTAGTGAAGATGAGGTTTGTTTGTTGTTCTTGACTTATAGTGAGCTCCACTTTCACAAATTTCTGGTTCCTTAATCATGGAATTTATACTTTCATTTCTGTTTGCTGAGAATATTTTGGAAAAGGCCTGAAGAGTAAATTTATTTTTTGGATCTCACAGTATGTGTGATTTAAAAGGATGATTTTACTTATGAAAACAAATTTAGCAATATAAGAGAAAAATGAATACAAAGATCTGAATTACATCTGCCTTTTCCCCTTAAGTTTCTAATCAGCCAAACAGAATATAAAATATTATAAATCTTGTTCATGTATTTTTCTTTGCTACTTTTCAGGCCAGATATTTTTTCCAGCAGCTTATCTCGGGAGTGTGCTACTGTCATTCTATGGTAAAAGATATCAAAAGATCTGTGGTTTTTTTTTTTTTTTTTTTTTTTTTTTTTTTTCAATTCTAGGAATTGATGTTGTATATATATGTCGTGATATGTAATTTGCGTTCTTTCTCTGCATGAGTTTGACTTTTCCCTTTAATTCCTTGTCTGAAGCAAATATGCCACAGAGATTTGAAGCTGGAAAATACCTTGCTGGATGGAAGCCCTGCTCCACGTCTCAAAATTTGTGATTTTGGTTATTCAAAGGTTTAATGACAGATAAAGCTTAGTGTGGGAAAATTTTCTACGATGTATACCTGAATTTTTATCCTCTGATTAGCTTTATTTGTGTAGTCCTCTCTGTTGCATTCAAGACCCAAATCAACTGTTGGAACTCCAGCATATATTGCACCTGAGGTTCTTTCTCGAAGAGAGTATGATGGGAAGGTAATTTAGATTAGTTATGTTGTTAAACCTTTGCGTTGTGTATTACTTTCTTTACATGCTTCATTTCTCTGCAGTATTAAGTCTGATTTGGATTTATTTTGTAATTAGACCATTTGTATTTTGTAATTATTCTTAAAGACACCTGAGACTGTATATCAATTGGTTGTGATGAGTTGAAAATTTTTCAAATTAATCTTCAAAGATTTTTATGTTTTAGCTCAAGTGGTGTTTCAAGTACTGGGAACTTTCACTGGATGAGTTGAAATCTAAAAGAACCCCATCCCCCCCTCCATGTTATTGTCTTATAGTATTTGTTTCATTGGTGTCAAATGTGATCCTTTGTTTTGTTCTGCCCATGGATTCGATATAGCAAAAGCAGATTTTTTTTTTTTTTAAAGGAAAATACCCAAATTAATCATTGTATTATGAATAAAAACTGTCCTTTTTGTAGTAGAATATTTGCTTCAGTGACTACAAAGCCCATTCATGTATGGGACACTTCAGAAGGCAAACAGTTGAACTCTTCTCCGGCCTGGGAAGAATAAGAAAAATGCCAAACTATGTTCCACCCTCTTGTTTCACCTGTTTCTTTTTCTGCAATATGAATGTCATTTGCTTTGCAGGTTACCATTTAAGTTTGCTTTGTGTTTGTTCAGTTGGCGGATGTGTGGTCATGTGGAGTGACTCTTTATGTTATGCTGGTGGGAGCATACCCATTTGAAGATCCACAGGATCCGAAGAATTTCAGGAAGACCATCAATGTAATTTACCTCCATTTTGGCCATCCTTGAAATTATTAGGTTTCTTATTTTTACAATTTAATAGCTTTACCATTTCTTATGCAGCGAATCATGGCTGTGCAATACAAGATTCCAGACTATGTGCACATATCTCAAGATTGTAAACATCTCCTTTCTCGCATTTTTGTGGCAAATCCTCTAAAGGTATGTACACGACCAAGTTACTAATCTTTGTTAAGAATTTTGAATAAACTTATCTCGGAAATACATGAATGACATCAAGCTAATTTGCATTTTTAATTGTTCTTGAAAATACTCTTGTTACTAATTAGGTGTGTTGGAAAACTTGAGGTTTTATCTAACATGTTTGCTCCCTAAGTTGTTATCTGTGTTTTCTTGACTTTTTTCTAGCTGTATAGAGGATCTTGGTTTTTATTCTTTGAACTGACACGGGGAATAATGTTTTGAATCTCATTTCTTTGATAGGTAATTATTAAATCTTTGAGATGAAGAGTTATTGGCAAAAAAGTACGAATTTCTTGTGATGCACCCACAAAGATTGATTTATTGCTGTTATGTCTGCTGCTTTTTGATTTTGTGGATTTCAAGATTTATTTTGTGGGGTCCACATGCCATGCTCTATTGAAGCAAGCGAACTATGGATTTAAAGGTCATGTCATTATTTAAGAGTTCTAGGTGTTTGACTTGCTGGGACATAGCTGGAATGTTGTAAAATTCCTATGCCTGATCTTTTTTTATTTTTTCGTAATTATGTTTGGTCTAGATTACCAATGAGCTCTTAGATTAAATGGCACTTCCTCCCTCTTTAAGAATGGATGGGATAATGTGGTTGTGAGTTCAAGATCAACCATGTGTATGTTTAACTTTTCAATTAGGAAAATAGATTGTTATTGAATTTTCTAATTGTAGGAGTTTTTTTATTAGACTTTAATAGGTCTTCAGTTTACGACTCAATTTAGAACCCTAATGCTTACTAAGACTAGGAGACTCTTTTATATATATACGCTTAACGAAGTTAAAGAATAGTGATTTTGATTATTGTTTGTTTAATGAAGGCATGTGTGATTAGGGTTCTCTCTCTCTCTCTCTCTCTCTCTCTCATTGAGGACTGGTACTGTTCACAGCCAGAGAGTTCTCTTATTGACCCCAAATCAAGCCCTTTCACTCTCCCTATCAAAACCCTACAATCCAGCTCTAGGGAATCATCTTAGCTGCAATCCAGAATTCCTGGACTGTAATTCTTAATTCTGGCAAATTTTTAGCCACCAAGATACAATCATTTGAATCCCCAACTCAAACCCTAAAGCCATAACCTTAAAATCCCAAAGACATAGTCGGCCACTGCTTGTGTTGTATGCTTTTGGTATTTCTTCAGAGACAATTGTGGTCATTCTATTGGGATAGATTGTACTATGTATAATCCAAGATAATTTGGATTGCACAGTGCACATCTAAAATCTAAATTCAGTCAATTAATTGCAGAACATTTTATGATTTGCTTTTGGAACAATTCTACAGTACTTAATTTTTTTTTTTTAAAAAAAGAGTTTTGTAAATTGGTCGTCGCATGTATGGGGTGTAGGACAAGCATCTATGGAGTGTGAGAGAGGTGTTGCTACCTAACAGGTGTCAGACAGTTGTGGCTCCTTTTGTGCTATTAAGTCCATGTCCTTTGTTTATTGTTATTAATCTTGATAGCTTTTATCGATTATGAATAGATTGAGAAATTACGAGTTATATCATGTTTGCTTTCTTTCTTTATCATTTTCTTTTTCCCCTCTTGGCAGAGGATCAAAATTAAAGAAATCAAGAGCCACCCATGGTTTTTGAAGAACTTGCCAAGGGAACTAACAGAAGCAGCTCAAGCCATGTACTACGAGAGAGAAAACCCTAGCTTTTCTCTCCAATGTGTTGACGATATAATGAAAATTGTTGAAGAGGCCAAAGCTCCTCCCCCAGCTTCCCGATCGATTGGTGGCTTTGGCTGGGGGGGAGTAGAAGATGGCGACAGCAAGGAAGAAGAAGTGGATCATGAGGAGGAAGAAGAAGATGAATATGAAAAGAAAGTCAAGGAGGCACAGGAAAGTGGAGAAGTTAATGTCAGTTAAGGGCCAATTTGTTGCTTCTTAATTATTAGAGACCTAAAGAGTTTTGGTCTTGAATATCTCTTAATTTCAGAATGGTTTTGCATTTGTATAGAAGTCAGTTTACTGCTTAGGACATTGTTTTCAATAAATGTTTGTAAATTTATAGTGTTGTGATAAGTGTCCGACTTTCAACTGTAAGAGAATGTTAGTCTGCCCTCCTGTCACTGTTATCTTGGATATATTAGGATTTGAAAAATACCTTTGTGAGTTTGACTTGGTTTTAGCAGGTTGAGTTGTATGGTTGGCCTTAAATTAAGGGTTTTGCATGGTCTAGATTCCTATTAAAGAACATGAAGTTCTTATAAGATGATTTTCGGAGGCTTGGCCTGTTCAAAGGGTCATCATATCAATACAAATATTTGTTAGTATATATATATGTTAAAATACATTTTGTAGCTTTTGTGGTGGACTTTTGTGCTCCAGGATGTTTGTATGCCATTGACTATACTGATGCCTGAATATGATTTTTAAAATGCCTATTCCTCCTCCTGTTTATTGGAGTTTTGTATACTTTTTAACATTGCAAATCATGCCTTTTCCTCCATATAGAGCAATGTGGTTGGATATTGGTGAGTTTGGAATGCTGTTTTTTATGGGTGTTCTTTGCTCTATATTGTTTCAGGTGTAGGGTGCCTACTGCAGTGTTTTTTATTGGCTGCATTGACTGGTTGGTGAAGATGCTTTTCCTTTTGTCTTGTATAGGTTCTTATAGGAGTCTATAGGTGGGGATATATAGCTTATACTTTATGTATACTTTCTGTGTTCAGGAAATAATTGTTTCTTGGAGTTTCTGGTTGTCTGATCAGAGTGCATTGTAATTCTTTGATGTTAAATGATAGATTTTACTCATTCAAAAAAAAAAAAAAAAAAAAGAGGTGAATAGGGGCCATAGGGCTTCAATAAAATGAGAAAGTACGGCTTCCAAATTAATGTTGAAATACTCCATGAACCCAATTTATTGCCAACCACTCTATGAACTTAACACCCTTCAATGTCAATGGCATAAATGAGAAATCCTTCTTTTTCTTCCATCTTCTCTCGCTCCTCTGCAAATCTTTTTTTCATATTGGGAAGATGAATAACCCATATAAAATAGGTGGATTATAAAATTACTTTTATGGGTGTTAAGTTTTACAATAGTTTCTTACTAGGTATAATAACCGGGCTTTATAAGTAATTTTAGAGAAGTTCAAATTAACTAGTCATTTTAAAGTGATGGCACAAATGTGGGTAGTGTAACACCCTTGCTGAAATAAAGGCAATAATGGTCGCTATAATTCAAATGATGTTACTACTCTTGCCTTACATCATTGTAGCGGAATCATGCTATAAAATTTTTCCTTTCCTTTTCTCTTGTGAAACCCCAAACTCATCTATTTATACAAGCAACCAGAGCATTAGAAGTACATAACTTTCATCAACATAACATACAACATTGTTCATGTCCTCATTTGTTAGGAACTTTACAAAAATTGTACAAAATTAAAAAAGGGCACGGGAGCCCATCTAATCATAGACCACAAAACTTAAGTCTCCACTTTGGAACCCCAAAAGTAGGAATTAGGATTCTCTCCAGTTCATAATATCCAGTAAGTTATATTGGATGACTAATTTTGTCTCCTAAAAAGTAAAAAGACAATAATACCCCTAAAATATAACTAACTAGATATTGTCCAATTCATTTGAAATTGACTTAATACTCTCCACACAATAATACCCCTAAAATATAACACACCCTATGGGTCATACTGTACTTACTACTAACCTTTTTGGCTATCCGCCTCTTGCACTACTATAACTATAAAATTCCACGGTTAAGTAAATAAACATATCCAATCAAACGTGTGTGTGAGCTATTATTTGATAAAATTCTCTCTCTCTAACTTACAAAATATAAGAGTAACATAAGGAAATTCTTTTGAGTAAACATCAATCATTTCATTTTTTTTCTTCATAAATTTAGAAAGAATCTTTGCTTTAGCTTGAGTTGGGGCCATAAATGAGTTGACCTGAGCCAAGTTTTGAAAATCCCGAACCGGCTCGTTTTAAAGGACATGTAACGATCTGGTCTCGAGCTTGATTCGAGCTGAGAAACTCTTGTTCGAACTTAGCTCGTTGGGTACATATATTAGCTCGAGCTCAAGCTTGGGCTTGCTAGAAATGCAATTTTGAGCTGATTTGGGTACTCGAGTGGCGTGACTCGACTCGAGCTCGAGCTATTGTCAACATTTTCCAACCGTTTATTCTGAGCTCCAGCTTGAGCTCAGTTAAGAAGCCTTTCCTTAATTGGGTAGCTTTGCCCAATTAAGGCTCGTTTAGTGTGATTCTAGTAATTTCAAAAATGTTATAAAAAAAATTGAAGAAAAACAAAAACTTGATTAAGGATATGAAAAAATTATCTCAGGCATTTACAAGCAACTTCACCAAAAAAAAAAAAAAAAAAAAAAAAGCCATAAATTACAAATGATAGAAATGCAAATGAACAAAGAGATCAAGTTTACATAAATTACCAAAATACAACTCAAATTACAACATTGTAAGTGCAAAGTGTCTACATAAAACAATCTAGGTTGCCACGCTGCATTCAGCGAAAAAAATGTGTTAGATGTTTTTACTCCTATGCATGTTTCATCAAAGTTCTTTAACCTTAATAAAGATGTCAATGGAGCTATATCACTTAAGATTTATCTAGACAGATCAATTAAGAGATAAGACAAACTTTGCAAGTAGCAATTTAGCACGATCCTTTGAGGGATTATTATAAAACCATATCGTTAAAAACAAGGGTGGGTAGAATGAATATAAGTTGAGGCTTGAGTCAAATCATATAGCTAAACACAAAGATAACAAAGTCTAAAGTAAAACCTGTAGTAAAATGTGATCCACATCAAATTAAAGTGATTAAATGCCCAAGACAACAAATGTTACTATGTTGGTAACAAATGGTCTTTGTCTTAAACTAGATTTTCCATATGCTTGAGTAGAACCACCATCAATGAGACTGACTATATTCATGACAATGTAAATAGCAAGCTTAGCACTTAGGAGCTAAACTTTTGATAAAAAAAAACATAATGTAAAGCAAAGATAGAGAAAGCCAAAAAGGTTTTCTAGTGAGTGTGGAAAAATTGATGAAAATACACACACACACACACACATATATATATATATATGAAAACACAAGGAACACAACTTATACTATCAATACAACAAAATAGAACATAACATAAGAAATGAAAGCACATATATAGGGAGAAAATACAACAAATCAACCAGTAACTATGGTTCCTCTCCCCTTTTTTTTTTTTTTTTTTTTTTTTTTTTTTGTAATTCTGGGGTTAGGAGTGGGAATATTGCCTATGAAAGAAGCAAATACAAAAGACTTTCAAAGTTTGGAATGAATTTGTTTCTATTGAAGTTAGTGGAGTAAAAAAAATCACAGTATAATTGGTGTAAAAGATTGTTTTCTGATGGTAAATCAAGTACTACTTCAACACTTAGTAGGCATTTGGGTGAGTGTGTCAAATATGGGAAGTTCAACAACAACAAGAAGTAAAAGACTAACAGTTGATCGTAGTGATACTAATGGTGTAGGCACCTTGTCAAATTTCACTTTTAATAAGAAGAATGTTAGAGAACTTGCTGCTTAAATGATATTATTCCACGAATATCCTTTCAATATTATGGAGCACGAATTTTTTAACAAGTTCACGAGGGCATGCACACCCCACTGAAAAAAGATTACTCGTGCAATTGTAAAGAATGATTGCATTACTACATACAACAATGGAAATAAGAAGTTGAAAACACTTCTAAGTGGGGTTGACAAGGTTAACATCACCACTTATATGTGGATCTCTTCACAAAAAGTGTCATATATAGTGGTCACTTGCCACTTTGTAGACTTTGATTGGTTCATTCATAAGTAAATTTTGAACTTTAACAACAAACTTCGTCCGCATACCGGTGTTGTTATTGCTGATGCACTACGATAATATTGTTGATTGGGGCATTGAAGATAAGGTATTTACAATAATTGTTAATAATGCAAAAGCAAATGATTCTGCCATTATAATCATTAAAGATGATTTTGAGTTGAGGTATATTTTGCATATTGGGGATCGGTTGTTTCATATGTGGTGTTGTGCGTATGTTACCAACTTGTTAGTGCAAGAAAAACTTGCAAAAATTGAGGACAATATTAATTATATGCGGCGGGATATCAAGTTTTTAGTGCCTTCTGAGGGAAGGCTGAGGGAATTTAGTGATATAGCAAAACAATTGCATTTTTTTTTTTTTTTTGCAAGAAAGGATTTTAGATGTCCTCACGCATTGGAATAGCACTTACATGATGTTGGCAACGGGCGTAGGGTTTAAAGAAGTGTTCCCAAGGTACTATCGAGTTGATTCGATTTTTCAGTGGGTGGTAAGTCCTGAATAATGGGACAAGGTAGAGAATGTGAATAAGCTTTTGGCAATTTCAATGAAGTCACCAATATTGTATCAATAAGTAATTACCCTACATCAAATTTTTTTCTACCTGAGGTCTGGAGGATAAAATAAATACTGAGTATAAAGTTTATAGATATGAATGAATACATAAGATCAACGGAGGGTAAAGTCACTGAAAAATTTGATGAGTATTGGGGTGAATGCAATCTATTGATGTCCTTAGCTATTGTGTTTGATCCAAGATACAAGATAAAGTTGATCAATTTATGTTTTGCACTAGCATTTTCTACTGCAATTTGTTGCAAGATGGATGAATTATGAACTGAGACATATACCTCATACAACTCATGCAGAACAGAGAGCACATTATCAATGTACATATAAGCTTCAAGCCCCTGATAAATTAGAAGAAAACAGAAATTGATCAACTTCATCTTGGATTTCGTATCCAACACAGTAGCTAAGAACATCAATAAATTGCATTCATCCCAATACTTATAAAATTTGTCAGTCATTTTAATCGCCACTGATCTTATGTATTCATTATTATCCATACATTTTATACTCAATATTTCTTTCATCCTATAGACCATAGGTAGAAAAAGATTTAATGTATGGTAATCACTTCCAAATACAATATTGGTGGCTTCATTGAAAATTGCCAAAAGCTTATTAGCATTCTTTACATTGTCGCATTGTTCACGACTAACCATTAAATGTAAAGCCTGATCAACTTAATGGTATTTAGGGAACACTTCTTTGAACTGTATGACAGTCGCCAACATCATGTAAGTGCTGTTACAATGCGTGGGGACATCTAACATCAATTTCTTGCAAAGAAAATGCAATCATTTTGCTATATCACTGAATTCCTTCAGCCATCCCTCAAAAGCCACTAAATACTTGATACCTTGTCAGACATAATCAGTAATGTCTCCAATTATTGCAAGCCATGTTTACACCAATAAGTTGGTAACATGCGCACAACACCGCATGTGAAACAACCGACCCCTAATAGGCAAAGTATACCTCAACTCAAAATCATCTTTAATGATTATAATGGCAAAATCATTTGCTTTTGCATTATTAACAATTATTGTAAATACCTTATCTTTAACACCCCAATCAACAAAATACTTTCGTAATGCATCAACAATAACAACACCGGTATGCAAAGGAGGTACGTTACAAAAGTTCAAAATTCATTTATGAATGAACCAATCAGAGTCCACAAAGTGGCAACTAACCACCATATATGACACTTTTTGTGAAGAGGTCCACATATCAGTAATGTTGAAAACATTGTCAACCCCACTTAAAAGTGTTTTCAACTTCTTATTTTCATTATTGTATGTAGTAATGCAATTATTCTTTACAGTTGCACGAGTAATCTTTTTCCAGTGGGGTGTGCATGCCCTCGTGAACTTGTTAAAAAGTTTGTGCTCCATAATATTGAAAAGATATTCGTGGAATAATACCATTTGAGCAGCAAGTTCTCTAACCTTTTTCTCATTAAAAGTGAAATTTGACAAGCCTACACCATCAATATCACTAGAATCAAATGTCAGAGTCTTTTGCTTCTTGTTATCGTTGAACTTCCCATATTTGACACACTTACCCAAATGCCTACTAAGTGTTGAAGTAGTACTTGTTTTACGAACAAAAAATAACCTTTTATACCAATTACACTGTGATTTTTTTTACTTCACTAACTTCAATAGAAACAAAGTCAATGCAAACTTTGGAAGTCTTCTGCCTTCACTTCTTTTCAAAGGTAATATTCCCACTCCCAACCCCAAATCAACAACAACAAGAGGAACCATAGTTACGGGTTGATCTGTTGTATTTTCACTGCTACCAGCCCACCATATCTTAGTTTACAACATTAGAAGTCAACTGAGTGCTGTGACACTTGAAGAGAACTAGAGTTTACATGTTTACCTTTAACCATTATGACTATTTTGAGATGATAGACTATTCAGATTCAGATTTTATTGGTTGCTTGGATGTTTTAAGATTGTTATGTTAAGAGTACTATTTTGGAAAAGCGCTAATGTTTTTTTTAGTAAGAAGACAAATTTTGTAACTTGTTATGTAGCTTCAAATCAGGCTATTTGGTTATAGAGTTTTATGGATTATAAGTTAATGGTTTCATTTTTATGCTAATCTATATATATATATATATATATATATATATATATATATATATATATATATATATATATTGTAGAAATATTTTTTCTAAAAGGTTCATGTACTTTTCAAGCGTATTGATAATGAATATTTTGGGAGATAAAGCTAAGGAAAAAGGACAAACAATAGGCAATGTTTATGAAATCATTAAATAAAGAATTTGTACCTAAGGTTTGTGCTGTGAAATTTTAAATGTACTCACAAGTATAGAAAAACTAACTAAATCTAACTAAATAAATCATAATCTAGTTCAATAAAAATATTGTTGTTTGGAAATAAAAATAAAATTATACATGCAATTAATCTAAACGAAATAAATAATAAAATAGTAAATTATCAAGATAAAAAGAACCAAAGTTGTGAAATCAACCTCATTAATTCATAACAACATATATTATTGATCATTGATTTTACCCAAACTCTACATGATAATCTAGAAATCAATCTTGTTATCATGGAAAATATCATCGTAAAAACTCTTAACAAAAATCTAAAGCATGTTCTTCTTTACTTCAACAATTTAAAACCAAATCATCAATTGTATCCGTCAAAAACATATCACAAGAGATATCTAATTTTAAAATCAACAATATAAACCAAGCATTCAATTAATTAAGAGGATTCTAAATCATGAGAGAAACATGATTGAACTCATATCCGAATTTCATCTTTATCAATTGATGTGAAGCAAGAACAATTTATTAATCATTAAATAAAACATTATTATTTTGGGCAAAATCAATTCTCAAAAATAAATATTGAAACTTATTAACGAGACTTCATCCTCAACCTTACTTGAAAATTTAGCCTCTCATATTATTAAAGTACATAGCAAAATATAAATAAAAAGACAAAAAAAAAAAAAAAAAAAAAAGAAAGAAAAAGAAAACAACTTGAGCATCTCCTGCTATGCGTCGCTCCCCCAAGTCTCTGGCGCTCTGCGGCGCCTTTGTGCTTCCCCCTGGTTGTGTGTGTGGCTTGCTCCTTTATTTCCAGATTTTTTTTTTTTTTTTTTTCAAGTGCCAACACCGACTTATTAGGTTTTGTCTTTCTTGTTTTATTTCTTCTACAATTCTCTTGTTTTGATTCTTGTATGGGGCCCACGTAAGTGACTTGGCTTCCTTTGGTCCCACTTGGATTGACATCTCCTACTCAAAAAGTGGGTCCTTGGACAATTTGTTCATTCCTCTTTAATTAAAGAAAACTTGATTAAGTTTTCACAAAATTCTGCATCTCTTCATTGATTAATAAAAATTTCATAAATTCCTACAAAATATATCATTTTAAACTCAATATTAGAGATTGAACAATATTCCACAATTAAATCTAAAATGCAAGAATTAGAATAAAACAAAATATGATATCACTTATTTTAATAAAGAAAATAAGCACTTTTTTTTTTTTAAAAAAAAAAGAACCACATTTTTATTTGATCCCTTTTGGGATATGCATTTTGGCCTACCTCATTTAGTATAACATCAATAAATATATCGAGATACGATGGACAAAAGACATAAGATTGGTATCTTTTGAGACATTAGAACTTCAATTTTGTAGCATTATTTTTGTTGGTAAACATGAAGAAGACTGATATCAATTAACACAAGGCTTCATCACTCATTTGTATACCAATTTCATACTACATACTACCACATTGTTTGCAGTCGACGTTGATAAGATGAGTATTAGCATTTGCGATTGTGGAGCACTCCTACGTTGATTAACAACGACGTAACGATTTCCAGGTCCAATGTTAATGTTTTTATTGGACCGAATCGTCATTTTCAAAGCAAAATGTTTTAATGTTATACTAGCAATCAATGTTGCACGAGCGGGATAATGTTGGAATATCTTTTTTATTGGGCATCTACTAATTGTAGGTTTTAGTTTGCTAAAACGGGTTGGACATGTAACCTATGATGATAAATATACATGTTAGCCAAAATATTGTTGAGTGATCATTTTGTTATTGGGCTTTATGCACCTTTGTTGCGTAAGAATTAGATTCATACTAGACTTGATAAACCATATGTAAGCTTGTAACCATAATTAGGGTTAGAGTTAGAGCATTCGCAGCAGCTTCCTTATCACTTTCCTTAAATTTAGAGAATAAAACTACTTTATGCCTCCATATTCAAATACAATCCACAATAGCTTCCCTTTATAGTTCTTTATAATATTAAAATATTATTTATTTTACTTTTGTTTTGTTTTTATATTCATTTATTTTGCATAGAAAAGTGTAAAAAGAAAATAAATGTCATTTTATGATTATAATAAACCATGTGAACTACTACAGTTAAACCCAATAGATTGGGTTTAACAATAGCAATCCTAATATATAGGGAATATGTGAGTTTTTGTGATTTTTTTGAGATTTTCCGTGTAGGGAAGGAAAGCAGCTTTAAGGCAACTGCTGTGAATGCTCTTAGATGGTTAAGAGGAATGCTACACATCCTAAAAATTTTCTCCAAAATTTGCTCCCTAAATAATGTGTCACAATCCCATAAAATAATGACACATTTTCCAAAACAATAGATCTTATAAGATTGTCACACACAAGTAAATTTTGGAAAAAAACTGTTGGGAAATATAGCAAAAATGCAAAATAGGAATTATCTACAGAGTTATTAGAGGTTTCCAGTGTTCGGAGGCCTACCATAATTTTTGGTCAACTATTAGCATGACAAGAACAGAAATTGTGTGACCTACGTCTAAGAGAAATTAATCCTACATTATAAATTTTGTTTTCTTTTAATTCATATAGATCTGCAGAGTTTTCAATGCCAAAAGGCAGCACCTTTCCTACGAAGCTAAGCAATTGAAAGCGCAACACATTCTTAAAGAGTTAAGATGGAAATGCGTCTGATCACAGAACAAAATTTTTGGATTGGTTGGCTCAAAGGCAGCAACTTGCCTTTTATCGACCGCAACAGAAGCCTTTGGGTATCCACGCAAGCCTGGAATTGATGCCCATTATTAGATAATGATTATTTATGTCTAAAACAACTAATTAGTTAGTCAAGAAAACAGGGGAGCCCATTTTAATCTGTGCTAACACTAATTTCTTAGGACTAAGAACTTTTAAAATGAATATGATTGCTCTCTTTCACCAATTATGTAGCCGAAAAAATGTGCCTTCAGCCACAAGTTCTTCCTTCTAGTTGTGATATCGAAAATCTGCAATGTGACCCATAAAAGCCTCATTTCAATGCGTTCTCTCCATTGACATTGATGCTGCCTCCTTTAACACTGCATGCAACTCCCTAGTCGCCGTGAGAACACTTTCCCTATCGAAAAGAGCTGACACAACGGCGACTCCTTTCAGATTCGGTACACCAATTTGCATCACAGAACATGCATTTGAAGCGCCAATGCCACCGATTGCAACCACGGGTAACTTGGAAGCCACACAAACAGCTTTCAACCCATCCAGGCCGACAGTGAGATTGTTTTCCTTCGTATTGGTTGGATATACTCCACCACAACCGATGTAATCGGCCCCGTCTATCCATGCTTGATTGGCTTGCTCGGGCGTCTTGCACGATACACCAATGATCTTTTCAGGGCCAAGAAGAGTGCGGGCTACGCGAGCAGGCATGTCTGACTGACCAACATGCACCCCATCAGCATCACAAGCAAAGGCAACATCAATCCGGTCGTTTATCAGTAGAGGTATTCCATGTGAATGGCAAATTTTGAGACATGCTTTCGCTGCTTCCAAGAAATCCTGTGTTTCAACATCCTTTTCCCTGCCAAACCAAATAAAAAATTGAAAATAACAAAAAAATTCTGTTAATATACAAATTTTTTGCACAGGCAACCCCTTACAGGTCAAGCCAAGAAAGTTCCCCAAACCACCCCCCCCACACACACACACACACACACACGAACACAAGCCCATTTCCATTCAACTACTCAGATGGCATTCAACAGTCGGGAAATGTGTGGAACTATATTATAGTTCGAAGCTTGCTACTCAGATTAAAGGCAGCTCTCTTATTTCCCTTTTTCCTGGGCGGATAAGTGTGAAGAAGAAAATCCTCACTAACAGTAACCGAGTTCCTAAACTATTATCAACAGTCAATGAAACATTTTTTTTTTAAAAAAAATATGACTGCATAAGTATTTTAATTGACATTTCTCTAATGGAGTGAAAATTGATCGAGAAACTAGAAAAGATGGTGCCTTGCAAATTAAGAGCCAAGTTTGTACACAATATGTCCCAACTGAGGTTAAGGCATGATGTTAGGGAAACGCCCAGAAGGTCTCTTTCCAAAAACAAAATGTAATTGCATATACATGGATAAAAAGATAAAAGATAAAATCTTCGACAATAAGGTTAGAAAAATATCCAATAAATGTAATTGAAAATTCCTGTTCAATCAATAAAACCAGCGTATATGTGTTGATTAAAATACCCCACTATTGTTCATTGAAATTCCAAAGAACTAATTGGTGTAGTTGGAAATGCAATCAGACAAGGATTTATTTCGATCATCCATCGAGGCCTAATTTCTTAGACGGAAACAAAGGAAAAACCTTTTTTGGGTGCTGAAACTAGCAAAACCCTATAAATCTTAAGAAAACTTTTAAGCCAAGAGCTAATTTTCTATTGGTAATAAGAGTCAAGCTGCTACAATGACTTCATACTCTAATATTTCTAGGAAGAAAATACCATAAAACCTAGAATTAATTAACCATAATCCTTGATTTATACTAATCCTAGTCATGCATAATAAAATAAATCAAAAGGACTCAAATACTGTTAAATAACCTAAATTAATCATGATCTAGGATGAAAAATTGGGATGTTCATGGGTACTGCAGTGGTGCCGCTTATGTTAGTGTAGTAGCCTAGTTTATATTGAGTTATTTATGTGTATTTGAGTCTTTTTAGTTTATTTTGATTATATGCGGAAAGGATTATTCAAAGTTCATGATTAACTTTCTAGAGTTTTAGGGTTTTGTCAAAAAAAAAAAAAAAAAAAAAAAAGGATTTTTAGGGTTGTCTTCTTATAAATAGATGATAATGAAATCATCTTAAGACCCTATTCCTAATACCATCAATAAACCAATGAAATCATTGTTCGACGCAATTCCTAATTGCTTGGAGAACTCAAAGGTTTTGCTTATCTCAGCACCCAAGAAGAGGTTTTTCCTTTGTTTCCCTTAAGAAACTTAGGTTTCAATGAAAAATCGAAATAAATCAGTCTCTCGTCATGCCCCCAACTGCGTCATATAAAGCCTACACTATATAACAACTATGATGTGGCTAATTGAGCAAGTATATCAAGAGCAACAAACCTCAATTGAACAATCGTAGCACCTCCTTCTATGGCAGCTCCAACAGCATCTGTAATGGAATGTCCCCACTTTTTATTCATCCTAGAGTCTGTAACAGCATACAAGAACAAGTCGTTTGGATTAAATCCCACTTGCCTCCCAGAATTTTGAGCGTAACTCTTAAGCCCAAATAGGAGGTCAAATGGGCCTTGGGCCCCATTTCCAATGACAATGTCTTTGCTGTAATCCAAAGCAGTCTCAACATGGCGTTTAGCTACCTGCCAAAACTCAGATAAATAAGAACTGATATGCTGATCCCTTATTATTTTAAAACACGCACACACACACAGAGGATAAGGAATAATGCATGGGAGACGAATAAAATTTAGATTAACATCAAGGTTCAAGCAGAATCCAAAAGGTCAAACACATTTCAGATTTTGAAGCTCACTAATAAATAAGCGAAACATGACCAATCTAAGAGCTCTGGCCATGTAAATTGAATGTCATTAGAGTAAACCCAACACCTCTCTCTCTCTCAACGGCACAAAAAGGAGAAAATAATAAATTGATATCATTTAAACCATATCCTTACTATTTAGAGCCATGCACAGACCACACCTCACGAAGACAAGGTTACTAGTTTGAATCTCCCATTTCCCCTCCACTTGAGGTCAATTACTTAATAAATAAACTACTTACAGCCATGCGCACAAGCTTATTTTCTGTTAATTCTCAGTACAGGAGTTTGACATTATTCTTCTCGATGTTCTTTCTACAGAAAATTATATAGTAAAGCATGTGGCCATTGCACCACCCAAACACCCACCCCCCCCCCCCCCCCCCCCCCTGGCAGGATTCTAGTCCTGGCCACAAAGGGGACCTATCTTCACCCTTACTAGCATGCTAATCCTCATTATATCACTTTCATATTATTCGAAAATGAAAAGGAGATAATATAAACAATATAAATAAAGGATAAAAAAGAGGGGAAAAAAAACCACCGCAGACATTATCTTTATCAATGCATAAAACATTGGAAATCTTAACGTAGAATTAGAAAATAAAAGATAAGAAGTCACCTTAACAGCCTGTAGCATTGGAGAACCTTTTGCCAGCTCAGCTGCAATACAAGATGCCAGGCTGCAACCAGTACCATGAGTGTTGCGTGTTTTAATGCGTGAAGATCGCAGTTCATAGAAGTCCTGACCTGCAAAAATCAATTATCAAGTTGAGTTTGTTCTTAACTTTAACTGTTCACACATACATTATCTTAATTACTAAAGGATTCTAAAGAGTATAAGCTTACCATCAAAAAACATATCAACAGCATCCAATGAATCAGGGAGATCACCACCTTTCACAAGCACATTTCTGAATAGCAAATTAGAAGTTTGTTTAAACACACTAATGAGCATGGTAATTTTAATAATTCCTTCCTAGCAGAAGTTGATGCATCCATCTTGTCAAAAAGATTTGCCTTGTGAAGCTGAAGCACATGACATGCAAAATCAGGTAATAAAACTACAACCTAAATGTGTTTGGTAGATAGTTTTAGGTTAGTAAGTTTTAAGAACCCGTCCTCACAACAATGCCCAGGCATGACAACCAAATCCTTCGGACTACTTTTGGACAATCAAGTATCACGACTGTTTGGCAGTGCATGACTTGCACTGTAGTACTTGGGATAAATGATTATTTTCTGGTAAATATGGTAAATGTCCAAACCTTCTACTCATTAATACGTTTCAGATATTTCACAAACTTCAACATTATGTGATTTCTGAAAGTACGACCAATGTCATTCACTCTACAAATATTACCAAAACTTGTACCAACTCCCAACTACTTTTGGATGTGTGGTAACCAACAATGCATATCATGAAAGACATTTGAACATTTTCTGAAGTACTTATGTAATAATTTCCAACTTCTTAGAGGTTTTAAAAATATCTTTCAGCCTTGCCAGAAGGCACTTTGCTGTTATAAGCCAAGATTCTGTTACTTGCGCAGTCTTTGGGCCTAGTAGTCTGATAGGCTCATGCCTCACTGGTGAAAGTATAATTGAATTTACCGCATGCATACATACAATATACATACATATGCCTCACTGGTGAAAGTATAATTGACTACATATTGATCTATTCTAATTTACTTTTATATTCATTTTATTGTTTTTAACATTTTTTTCATAAGTAACAAGAATTTTATTAAAAAAGAGAACTCTTCCGTACACTGATTGTTCACAAAAGCTCTCCTAGAGGTTACATTTTTACCAATAATGCATAATATATTAAACTAATATCTATATATGTTTTATTATAGTTTCAATAAAATATTAAATTATAAAAAAATAAACTATATGTCATACATATCAAAAAAATATTAGGCTTCCCAACTACTTTTGCAACTTTAGTTGTGTGATAACCAGCAATGCATATCATGAAAGACATTTGAACGTTTTCTAAAGTGTTTATGTAATAAATCCAACTTCTTAAGCAGTTTTAAAAATCTTTTCAGCCTTGCCAAAAGGTATGACTTTGCTGTTACATCTCTCAAGTCTCTGTTACTTATGCAGTCTTTGGGCCTAGTAGTCTGATAGGCTCATGGCTCACTGGTGAAAAAGTATAATTGACTTTACATAGATCATTCATTTTATTTATTTATTTTTTAATTTTCTCCATAAGTAATAATGAATTTTATTTTAAAAGAGAACTCTTTGGTACACTGATTGTTCATAAAAGTTCTCCCAGAGACATGACATTTTTACCAGTAACATATACACACACAAATATATTTTGTTATGTTTAGTGAATAATCTAAGTCATAATCTTAGAATAAGAAACATAAGAAAACCGTAATGTATCTATGCACATTGTTGTATTTGTTTGTAACCTTTTTTGTTATAGTTTCTTGTATTTTTTTTTTTTTACTTGACCATGTTCTTCCCATTTAAGTATCCCAATCTAGCTCCTATATATAATATAATGAGCAACATAACAGTCATACTCACAATTTTAGGCTCGTTTGGTAAAGTTTTAAGAAGTGTTTTGAGTATTGAAAAAGGTAAAAGTAGAAAATTAATTTGGTACGGGGCCACATTTGAGAAAAGTTGAAAATTGGGTTGGTAAAGTTTTGAAGAGTGTTTTGTAAAAAATAATAATGCATAATATATTAAACCACGGTATTTTGTAAAGAAGTATTTTTATTAATAAAAAATTGTGTTCCACCACGGTGGCTGTGCTAGTGATCTAGCGGCCTTGACGATGGCCATGATGGTGGTGGGCTGGCGGCAACACGACCCCTTTTTTAAGTTCTAGCATTTTTAAAAAAATTATTGTGTTTTATTTTTGAGAAGTATTTTGGGTTTTAAGAAGAGTTTTGTAGTTTATTTTGAAAGGTGCATTAGTGGTAAGGGCTAAATCTGAAAATCTGTTTGGTTAACTATTTTTTGAAAATAGTTTTCAGTGTTTGAAAAGTGAAAAGGGTTTTATAAAATTTTATCAAACAGGCCCTTATTTTCTCATGCTTTATTGTTCTAAATATTTAGGGAAAAATTCACATATCCCCTCAAACTACCACTTTATTGTCAATGTCCCTCCTAAACCACCAAAAAATTTCAGTGTCCCCACCCCCCCCAAGCCAATAAAAAGACAAAAATTACTTTAAATTTTTTTAATAGGACAAAAATACCCCTACAAATTTGAAAAAAAAAACACTAAAAGCCAAAAACTGAAAAAATTTAAAATATATATATATATATATATATATATATATATATATATATATATATATATATATATTAAAAGGTGGTTCAAAAACCACATCCCCGGGGGTGGATCGGTTCCATGGTACTTTGTTTTATGTTTTCTTCCAGAGCTTGTAGATGATTTGTTTTTGTTAATTAAGAATATTTAGTGCAGTTTTAGATGTGGAAAGCTTATTTCATGAAGCTTTGATCATGGTTCTAGGGGTTTTGTGGTTGATTTTGGAGGGTTTGGTGGTTAATTAAAGCTTTATTTGGTCGTAGATTTTGGAGGCTTTGATGGTTGATTAAAAGCTTTGTTTGGTGTGGGTTGCTCTTAATTAGAACCATGGTTGTGTCTGTACTGTTTCTGGACTCTTGAGGAAGAAGAGAAGCTGATTAGTTGAAACTGGGGGCTGATTCAATTATGGATCTAGAGCTCAGATTTTGTTACTGGAGTCAAATTTAAATTTCTGGGTTTGTGCTTCTTTGGTAGGGGTTTAACTAGTGGATTTGGATCTTTTGGAATTTTATGTTTGATTCATGGAGGCTAGATTTGGAGATGGAGCTCATCATATATATGCTGAGTGCTACGGATTTACGGGCCGTGGGGAAGAGGACTTCAGAGTGGGATTTGGATGACTGGAAATGGGATGGGGGATCTTTTCATTGCCCGCCAATTGAATACAGTGCCACGGAATAGCAATGGCCAGCAGTTTTTCCCACAAAGTTCTAGTATTCAAGCGACTGGGGGCTCATCGAATAGCTCATCATCATATTCTGATGAAGTGAATCTAGGAGCTGAGAAATAAAAATCATGTTTTTTCCAAAAACACTAGGGGTGGCTATGCGACCCCAGGCTGTTTTTTTTTTTTTTTTTTTTTTTTTTTAACTTTTTAGAATTGTTAGATTTTTTTTTTATTATTATTTTTTATGAAGGGTATTTCTGTCATTGAACATTGACAATTTTTGGTAGTTAAGGGGGGACATTGACAATTGGGTGGAAGTGTACTTTTCCCAAATATTTATACATACTTTTTAAAAAACGAAAATGGGAATATCAAAAGCCTCATGCCCCACCTCACAAGGAGTAAAATGCCATTCCTTACAATTACAACATCAAAAGGGTTGTAATTCAATGAGCTAAAGATCTACAACTTATGCAACAGAATTCTGGTTTGCAAAAATAATACAAGTTCAATGTTAAAGTTGCTTCATAACTTTGAGAAATAAATACCAATTTTTAAAACTTAGACCATTCCATGATCTAGAAAAGTGTCTGGTTTCGGATCAATGGTTTGATCGCAAGTTGCCTCGTGACCTCATCAAGATGTCATAAAATGTTTAATTTTAAAAAAATGCAAAAAAAATATATAGCAGAGGCTGAAAACCCTGGCAGGGTCAAGCAACCCATTAATAGGTTGCAAATCTGAAAGTTGGACCAGCAGGTTAGAGTGGGTCAAAGTGGAATTCTCTAAAATGGTTCAAAGGGTTAACTGCAGCTCCTAAGGTGCCCATTGACGGTCCAACCAGGTAAGAAATACAAAATAAAATTGTTTCACAATATCAGCTAATCAGGAGAGAACTAAACAGTTAAATATTTTTCTAATAACTAACCGTGGGCCCATGTCATGCAACAGTTTTGCAGCAGAACGCATGTCAGAAACTGTTTCCAGTTGCTGACCACCAAGTAAAGCAGATGCCTCTTTTAAATTTGGTGTGATTATATCAGCCATAGGAAAAAGATCCTCCCTGCATTTAGGAACCAGAAAAGTACTATTAGCAAAAGAAATGATTTAAGATGGAAATTATATGTAAAGAAAATGAAAATGGGCCTTCTTTCTTCCTCGAACAGTTATTATACTAATTTTTTTTTTAAAAAAATAACAAAATAAATAATGCAATGATTTCAGCTGCAGATAGGCAAAGAACTAGAAAAGTGGTAAAGCTATGAGAATTAATGGAGACACAAAAACATGCAAGGAGCAAAAGGTATTGTCTAGACAGAGCTCAAGTGAAGAAGAGAACTCACTAACAGCAAAACCACATAACTGATAACTGAAGGTGTCAAATCATACCATATATATATCTAATAGCTGAGTTCCTCCTTAGAATGGCCTAGAATTGCAACATGTGGCGTGAAGGCATGCTTTTTAGTAACTAAACCGGTTTTGTCATGATTTTAATAATTTTATTGTGCTTTAATGAAAGGATTTTTTTAGCATTAAGGTTACTCTAGCATTAAGTGACAAGATTTTTTTAAAAAATTTCTGAGCCACCGCCCACTGGACATGTACTGTTTTCCAAGATTTTATTTCAAAATTTGTACTTAAATAGATTTCATTACATTCAAAAATTTATTGTAGGATATTATGGTCTCACAATTTACTACTCTCCAAAACTATAGGGAGACAAAATTTAAAAACACACTATATCTAAAGACTGAATTGGTTTTAGGTTCTTGTCTCTTTTTTTTTAAGTAAACGTCATATACGTTTTCCAGCATTTATTTTTTTCCCATTGTCTCTCTCTCACACAAGTAACACACCTCTATCTCTCTCTTGTGCCCTAAACGCACCTCTCTTTCTCTTTCTTTTATTTTTTTGGTTCTTTTCACTTCGTTTTTTTGGCAAATCAACTGGAGAGGAGATCTGAAGAATTTGGTTTTTAACCTACGTTTCATTGGCTTTCGAGGTTTTACTAGAATCGGAAAAAATATATAGAAAAAGAAAGTTCTTTTCCATTATATTAGTATTTTTCATTTTTTGTTTATCTTTAATTTTTATTCAAATTGATTATTTTTTTCTTTTTAAATTTTACACTAGATTTAGGGAAATGATAGTGAGAGAGAGAGTTTCTTAATGTTATTTTGGTACAAGGTATGATGATTTTTTTAGGTTACACCGTTGTTCATTGAGTAGTTTTTTTTTTTTTTAACCAAACATAAAAGAAACTTTTTCCCACTACCAACATTCTTTTTATTTACCAAGTAAAAGCTAACTGGAATTGGGTATCAACATTCTCATACTATTGAGCACACTTTTTTAACTTTGTTAATGAGAAAGTTTAACTGCTGAAAAACAAAGGTTTACCAATAGAACTCTTAGGTGAGTGATACTATATTCTTTTGATTGTTAGAAATGCAAGACTCATTTAGATATTTATAAGATTGTTAAAATTAGGTTTTTATATTGAGTATTGTTGAAAAGTTGTCTTGAATGGTTATATGCCCAAAATGTATTGTTTCAAAGTAATGGAATGTTAGTAGTGTAAGCATTTTAGTTATTTTCTAACAGTTCATGCCAAATTTTTCCATTCATGTCTTTTTTTAGGTGCTACAGTATTCGTGCCACGTTTTTCTTTCTTTCTTTCTTTCTATTTTTTTTTTTTTTTAAAAAAAAAAAAAAAAAATACAACACTATCTTACTTTTGTTTATACAAATGAGTACGCTAACGAGATCAGGTATTAACATTCTCATATTTTTTAGTACACTTCTTATTTTTGTCAGTGTAATAGAACTAGCTCTTAAAAAATTAGTTGATAAGGAGAAAGTTCAATTGCTGAAAGACAAAGATTTACCATATTAGTATTAATATTATTATTTGAGAGAAAGTATTTTCCAATGGAGGAAAAGTGGTATTATTGTTGGGATATGATAGATTGTGGTTGGTTGGGTTTTTGTGACTCTGTTCATTTTCTATTATAGATTGATCCAGGTTTTTATTTTGATGATTTTTTTCCTTTATAGTTCCTTTCATTTTAGACTACATCTATGGGAACAAATATTTAACACGTTCCAATTTCTAAGGATAAGCTTAATGAATTTTAAAATTTATTTGATAGGGGGGGGGGGGTTATGCTGTTAAGTAAAGAATTATGGTTCAAAATCATTATGACGATTTTTCATTTTTAAGGGAAGAAGATAAAATTGGTTACTGATAATCTTTTGAATAAATTATAATGAGACCCACACACGTAGTGCAGGTTATAAGCTAGTGAGCTATAATGGGTCACATAGAATTTGCAGAACCACTTTCGCAGGACTATCTATTTCACTTAATGAAACAAAGACAGTTTAGCATACCGAAACCCAGCAAGAATGGAAGGACCAGCCAGCACATCTCCACTTGTAGATACCATGACAGGATCAACCACTAAAGCTGCCTTCAATAACATCACCAAGTCAATTAAAATTCCGCTATAATGTTTATCTCAAACACACAATTAATTACCGAAACTACCATACCTTGTACAGGGAACTCCCTTAGACTTTGATTAAGGACATTGACAATGCCAATAGATGGTAGCATACCAGTTTTCACCTAAGTACATTTCATGATTAGGTTAGAATCAATCTGGTAATGTACAAAATCATATTTGAAATTATTCCAATTAAATATGAAGCCAAAAGTCGAGGCATGTTAAGCACAAACCCAAAGTGACCAACCTTTTGTAATTTAAAACAATGTTTACCACACAACCTACGTCAAATTATCCAAAACTTGTTTTGATGACAAGGGAACCCTTCCAAGGCATGCCTACTTCGTATATCCACCCCTGTCAAGTAAACCCCAAACTCGTGCAAAGCGCGCCCTCCACATGAATCGGGTAAGGTGTGGACCTAAGGAATTGTTTGCACTTAAGGGAATTTGAACCTTAGACCTAATGGGGATGTCACCAAGACCAAGGCCCTTACCACTTGACAAGACAAGACACCAATAATAATTATTTAAATCTAACATAATAGATAGTTGCATTTCAAAGACATCTTATCCCTTTACTTTTTACAAAAACCAATGCCAATTTTACATTTGAGACAACCTCTAACCTTTTAATTACTAGGTCTAAATAAGCCAAAAAAACCTACTATTGAGGACGGTAGCACTAGGGAAGATCTTAATTTTAGAGAACCTGAGAAAGAGGAATGTTATTGTAGCACCCCGCGTAGGAAAATACTAAAGAAAATAAAAATTTGAAACCAATAATAATAATAATAATAATAATAATAAAGATACGTTATGGTGAAAATAAATGGAGCACGGGGAGGCTCGTCGGCTATGATCAGAAGAACGTTAGTATTTTAGGGGAGCTTGGTGTTCTAAGGAGGTAGCTAGGCCCTTCGAAGTAGGAGTGCGGATATTTTCTACCAGACCCATACATGATTGGGAGGTAGATTTGGTCTCTTCTTTCTTTGAGTTGTTGTATTTTCTCAAAGGAAGGCAAGGAGGTGAGAAAAGAATATGTTGGATCCCTTCCAAAAGGAGAAAGTTTGAAGTGAAGTCATATTATCAAGTCTCATCCATTACTACTAGTTTTCCTTTTCCTTAGAAGAGTATTTGAAGAGTTAACGTTCCTTCGAGAGTGTTGTTCTTTGTGTGGATGGTGGCATTAAGGAAAATCTTAACATAGGATAATCTAAGGAAGAGGAACGTTATAGTGATGGATTGGTGTTGTAAGTGCAAGAAGAGTGAGGAACCCATTGATGCCTTCTTTTTCACTACAAAGTAGCATGAGAATTATGGAATTCACTTTTCAATCTGTTTGGTGTTGATTGGGTTATGCCTAAAAGAGTGAGAGAGTTGGTGAATTGGAGAGGTCAAGTGGACATTGTAACATTTTGGAAGTTTGGATGTTGGCTCCTTTGTGTTTAATGTGATGTATTTGGAGAGAGCAGAATGGAAGGAGCTTTGACATTCAAGAGACTTCAGTGGTAAAGCTGAAAAAAAAAAATTATGTTCAAATTCCTTTACACATGGATAACAGCGCAAAACAAATTGTTTTTTTCTAGTTTTTCAGATTTTTTGAACTTATATTTTTTATTTCTCCCTAATAAGGAGATTTCTTTTATGTACTTCTTGTGTACAACGATTGCACCCGTCTGCACTTTTCAATGAGACTTGATTACATATAAAAAAAATGAGGCCATCAATCAACCTCGCAATCAAAAGATCAATTAATTGACAACCATCCACAAGGAAATAAATAATTGACAAGCAAATGAAGCAATATCATCCATAAAGCATCTCTCATCATCCTTGGTACTAAATTTTGAAGATGTTCATGGCATATACCTTTCTATCAGCAAGCAGAACCATATGTAATCCCATTTGTCTTACATGAATCACACTCATTATTCTGAATATTAATGTTGCCAACTATTATGCAGAATTACAAATCATTCATCATAATTTCAAAATACCAACATATGCTTCTTTGTATCCATCCAGCATTAACATTGCCCCCACTTAATTTAAACTTCAGTTTTTTTCCAAATGATTCAAGATGTGTTCAAAATTCACTTTTCAATTCTAAATTACTCACTTTTACTGTGCATGCACATGTACACATGCAGATAGACACCAACACATATGTGCTCCCATTTTAATAAATATTTTTCTTGACTAAGTAATTCCCATGAGATTGGAATGACACAACTGATAAATCTAGTAGAAAGTAGCATTTATGCTAATCATTAATTCTAACTTACCACATCAACTTGCATATCAGATAACACAGACTTCAACTGCTCTCCCACAAAATCCTCAGGCACAACATTTACACCCTGACAATTGCAACAAAATTTACAACGAAGAATATCGAAACCATATGTAAGTCTGAGAACTGTCATCTCTTGAGAGATATAACATCATAAACCCTACATTTCAGTCACTGAGATATATGAGACAGATACAAGAAAAAAATTGCAAATCTTTAGTTTTTAGTGTTGTTATGATATATAAACAATTATTCCAAAGAGTTTTCCTTTTAGGCTAAGTTGAATTGAATATCTGTTTTCAAGGGACCTATATAATAAAACAAATATAATTCCTCTCTCATAAACAAAATGAGCATAACTAATGAAAATCAACAACAAATAGCAACCTGAACCCCAACAGTGTTCTGTGCAGTGACAGCCGTGATCACAGTGGAACAGTAGACTCCACGTGCAGCACAGGCCTTAATATCGGCCTGGATTCCAGCTCCAGCTCCCGAATCAGAGCCAGCAACAGTTAACACATGAGGAATTTTCATCTTAGAGTGATCGCTTGTCATTGGAGCTCTATCTTCCTGCATCTCCACAAAAATTCGTGTTTGGAAGCTTCAGTTGATTCTTGAATTCGCAAATGGTAAGCTCAAACCCCAATATTGTTGAAACCCCTGTGAAACACCTTGGCATAGGTTTAATGCCAAACAATTCTAAGGGTCCGTTTGGTTTAGCAGTTTCGAAACGTGGGATTTGAAAAATAGCGATTTCAAAACGTAGTTAATGAAAACGCAATTTTTGAAGTAGTAGTTAAGCGTTTGGAATAAACACAATGTGCCCTTTAAAATCGTATGTTTTTAAAAATGCATCAATTTTGCCTGCAATTTGAAAACATGAACTTTTTTATGTTTTCAAATAATTATTTTTTAGAAACGTACTTCCAAACGGAATAATTTCTGTCACTTTGTTTTTTAAAAAAGCGCACTTTTGACTGGCAAAATCATTGGCCTAACGAACTCTAAGAAAAGTATCAATCCAAACTCATACAACATTAACTGACTGAAAGAATCAAAACCTTAATAGATTATCCTGTATTTGGTTGCCAATAGTATGAAAGAAAATAAATTATATTTGATTTTTTTTTCAAACGCTTTTGCACTGGAATTATGTTAGTTAAGAAACAAAAAAATTACACTTACCCCAACTACCAAGCAATTTGCAATGTCCTAGAACTTTCAATTGTTGCACTGTCTCATTAGGTTGCAATGTCCCCTTTTGCACAAAAAATGATAAAAATACCTCTGATAGAAAAATAAAATAAAATTATTTTTGAATTTTGTCTTTTTATTTTTCTAAAATTTTTGCTTGTTTCTGAATTTTTTTCATTTTTTTTTTCTAAATTTTTTATCATAGGTTCTTTTGTCGTTTTGTGTACAAAAGGGAGACATTGCAACCCCAATAATAGTTTAGAGATAGATTGTAACAATCGAAAGTTTGAAACACTCACAAAAAAAAAAAAATTGCAACACATTGCAAATAGTTTTTCCTTTAAAAAACCAATTCAATGAGCGAATAATATACAGTTCAGATATTTTTTCCAAAGAATAAGAACACGTATAAACAAATAAACAATTAAACACTATTCCTTGTTTTTTAATATTTTTGTTTGACTCTATTTCTTTATTCCAAATTTTCTAAGCAACCAAACAAGACTTATAAATAAATAAATAAATAAATAAAGACTTTGAAAGACAAGAAAGAGAACCGATGTCCATTTGGTTGGATTGAAAAATGAAACAACAATAAGATTGAGTCAACGGGTTGAAACGGACACTTGAGTTTTTAATTTTCTCGAGATAAATTGTTCGATTTCGTGTCAGTCTGTGAACATTTTCTCGGGAACCAAACAGTGGAGAACAAAGTATTGTTACGTACCTTGTTGAAGAGGCCGGAAGTGGAGAGGATGTGAGCGGAGGCCATTGAAGTATGAAGAAGAAGAAGTGGCGAGGCTTTTTGCTCGAAACGAATGAAAAATCTCTCTCACTCCCCCGAATCTCGTGGATTCGGAAATCGGTCCGAGCCTCAGATGGGCCGGGTCAGAGCAATACTGATTTTCAAAAAAAATAATTAATTTCTCCCTTAAGTGACCAGTCCTATTTAGGGTGCGTTTGAGAGTGCGTTTTTTTAAAAATAATTTGTGATTTTAAACCAAATTGCAATTTTATGGTGTTTAGGATTGCGATTTTAAAAACGCAAATTTTAAAATCACAAAAAAATCTGTATTAAAAATATATTTTGTGCGATAGTTACCTTTTTTTGAGCGGAAATGAAAAAAATACCAAGAATACCCACCTAAAATATATTAAAACTCTTCTTTTCTCTTTTTTTTTTCTTCATCCTCTCTGTCTCGTTCATCCTTTCTCCGCCCTGTAGCAGTGTGCGTCGATGTTGTTCATCTCTCCGCCCCTCTATCAGGTAATAATCTCACCTTAATATTTTCTTTCTCTCCATATAATTCCTTTGCTTTTGTAAAACTTTCCACTGTTTGGTGTTCGGTGTTATTTTATGTGGTTTGTATGACTACTGTGCCTTTTTATATATGCGTTTATGTTCTTCGACCATTTCTACAGAGTAAAGTTGTGATTTTTTTTTTTCAAAATTTTATTTAGATTTCCGTGCATGTATAATGATCTGCAATCCATCATAGTATGCAGTGATAGATCACTGTACACACACAGTAATGTGATAGTGCGTGTATAGTAACCGTGCGAGGGTTTTTCATTAAAAAAAAAATACTATATAGTGACCAAGATGATGATTTTTCTCAGGTCACTGTGCACTGCATAGTGATGTGCACAGTAACGATTTTTTATGGATTTTTTTTTTTTTTTTTTTAAATGTACTGTACAGTAACAATTTGTGATGGATTTTTATTTTTATTTTTTAATGGATATTGCACTGTAACTGTTGGTGATATTTTTTTATATATAAATTTTTTAATGGGTAATAAACAATGATAATTTTTTATATTTATTTTTTTAATGGGTAATAAACAGTTATCAAGTACTAATTTAAATTATTGGTGAATTATGTAACAGTTAAATTTGATAAACATAAAAAAAATACTTTTTAGCATGTTTTACTAAATGCCTATGCGATTTTAAAAAGTAGCGATTTTAAAAACGTAATTTTTAAAATCGCACTTATTGAAATCGCACTCTCAAACGGACCCTTAGAATCCGGCTTTTATACGGCAGTGAAAAGTGAAAACTAACGAATAGATGTGGTTATCCAAAACTACGCTGTTTTGAGTTTAGTAAAAGTAGGTCTTTTTTTTTAAAAAAAAAAAAAAAACCGTACAGTTTTAATAAAAATATAACTTCTGCCTTATAAGACTCACGCCGTTACACCAAATGGCAAACTGTGTTTAACAAACTAATAGTACACACAAGAAGGAAAAGGGGATTTGTGTGAGCTCAAGGCCAAACAATTGGAAGAGGTCTCGCCGGAGCACCTACCATTGACACTCTCTCTTCCTCTCTCTATGTAAGCCAAACCCATTTTTTGCACACACGAGGATTCTTAAAAAAAATTGTCATTCTATTTAAACAACCACTCCAGAAGATCATCAACTGCAACCTTCTACAACCTTCCATTACACCCACAACCAACCCAGAAAAAATCATAAGCTCCAGCAAAAAGAACCCAAAAAAAATCAAAAACTCCAGCAAAAAGAATTAGCAAAGAGAGAAACCAGGAGGGAGAGAAGCAACCCATAACCAAAGGAACCCAAAAAAATCAAAATCTCTGGCAAAAAGAATTAACAGAGAGGGAGAGAGGAGGGAGAGAGTAACTAGGGAGGGAGAGAGAAGAGATCATGGGGGAAAATCTGTATACTCTTGTTTCAAATCTCCAAAAAACCCCAAATCAACAAAATAAACCCCCAACCAAAACATCAGAATCAAAAACCCAAATCAAATATACAGTATCAAAAAAACCCAAATCCACAAAACCCCTCCACCAAAATATCAGAATCAAAAAATCATATCCGGCTTACATAGAGTGAGAGAGAGGGAGAGAGAGAGAATGGGATACCCAAATAAATTGTTTGGCCTGAGCTCCTCTCCACTGAAAAGGCAAACGTTACTTCATTGGAGAAGAAACAAGAAACAACATCTTCTCTCTCTCTGTCTCGCTCGCCAGCTATAGATGAAGAATTACAAGCTGTAACAAGGCTCACCGCCATCAAATAATATGCTCTTGAATGCGCAAATGCATCTCCAGAACCTTGTGTCTTATTTTCTTCTCTTTTGCTCAGAGATTTCTCCTTCAACATGCAACTCAGCCAGCCTTTTGATCTTCCGGCGACTGGTGTAACGGAGTGAGTGTTTTAGGGCAAGGGTTATATTTTTATTAAAACTGCACCGTTTAACAGAAAACACCTATTTTTACTAAACTCAAAACGGCGTAGTTTGGATAACTGCATCTATGCGGTAGTGAAAACTACCGCATAGAAGCCGACCCTCCTATTTAGTATTCTCCTGGTTTTTTTTTTTTTCCTCATTTTTTCTCATTTTTATCCTTAGACACGCTAAAAAGAAAAACCTAAAAAAGATTAAAATAATGTCACATTTTCAACGCTCTTTTTAACTCCAAAAATTAAAACATTATTATTATTAACTTTTTTTTTTTTCTGAGCTATTATTATTAACTTAACTATAAAGTTAACCATCCTTAAATAGTAGTCTTGGTTAAAAAGAAAAGGAAAAATTATAGTATTTCAGTTGCAAAAAGACCAAAAAAAAAAAAATTATATCATTTCAAAATGTGGTATTAAATTATTAATGAATATTATTCATAAAAGCAAGGTGCATTTGAGATTGCGATTTCGCAAAAATAATTTGTGTTTTTAAAACATATCGCAAAATGTAAGGCGTTTGAAATTGAGATTTAAAAATCACTTAATATAAAATAGGAAAAAAATCTGCAATTTCTACAAATAGGCTAAATGGTGCTTATTTGAAAATGAGCTAATTTAAACAAAAATCATGATTTCACATAACAAATATTTGATAGAAAAGTACTTTTTAACATGTTACCAAAACCCTTTGCTATTTTAAAAAGTTGCTATTTCAAAAATGCAATTCTTAATATCGTACTTATTGAAACCGTATTTCCAAACAGACCTGCAATTAACAACCATTTTTTTTAAAAAAAAAAAATTGGTTGTAAAAAGGAAAAACAAAAAAAGAAAAAAGAAATTAAGGATGGTTGACTTCATAAGATTTTAAAATGACAGAAATTTCCTACAAACTAGTCTGGAGGAAATATCATTCAATCAATTTAAAATATTCTCAAGTGTTTATAAACATTTAGATAGAAATTTCCTCCAAACCAGTATGAAAGAAATAACCTCAAACCCATTTAAAATAGTATCAAGTGTCTATAAACATTTAAAATACACATTAAATTTAATCTAAGTTAGTAAACTGCTATTAATGACGTTAAAAATTTAATATGAAGTTTTTCTCTAAACTGGGTTGGAAGAATTTCCTTCAACCTAGTCTATAAAAGTGACATGCTCGAAAAACATGTGCATCTCACATATTCAAGGGACACATGTGCATTTCACATGTTTAAAGAACACATGTCACTTTTATAGACTAAGTTGAAGGAAATTCCTCCAACCCAGTTTAGAGGAAAACTTTGTCCCTTTTTAAATGTTTATAAACATTTGACACTATTTTAAATGGGTTGGAAGATATTTCATTCAGACTGGTTTGAAAGAAATTTTTGTCCTAAATATTTAATAGGCATATTAAATTCTTAACGTCATTAATAACAGTTTACTAACTTAGACTAAATTTAATATGTTTTTTTTAAATATTTATAAACTTTTAATACTTTTTAAATGAATTGGATGATATTTCTTTCAAACTGATTTGAAGAAAATTTCTATCCATTTAAAAATAAATTTGATGTCGTGCCATTATATTGATATTTAGATTTTTTTCTGACACATTCCTGGCATCTGAATAAAAATTCAAGTAGATGATTTTGTTTTGAATGGAAGGTGCACTCCAGATTAATATCAATGGCATTAATGACGCCACGTGATATACATTAAGATGAATCATATAATCAATTTATATAATAATTTTATTAAGGGGTGTGATTGCGATTTTGCAAGAATAATTTGCGTTTTTAAAAGATTCGCAAAACGTAAGATATTTGACATTATGATTTAAAAAGCACTTAATTTAAAATAAGAAAAAAAAAATTTGCGATTTCTATGAGTAAGCTACGAACGCTTATTTGAAAAAACGAAAATTTAAATCAAAATCATGATTTCGCATCAAATATTTGATAAAAAAATTACTTTTTAACATGTTTTACCAAACCCCTGTACAATTTTAAAAAGTTACGATTTGAAAATGCAATTTTTAAAATTGCATTTATTGAAATCGTAATCCCAAACAGACTGTAAAAAATAATTATATAGCTCAAAATTGAAATTTTTAAGGTAAAATTGAACTTTTCAAAATGATTAAGCTGGAATCTACTTTTATATCACAAGGATCAAAAATATGCTTTATTTTTATTGTTTTTTTCTTATGTGAATTTTTCTGTGATAAAAATAATTATATTGCTAAAAATTGACCTTTTTATGATAAAATAAAATTTTATAATATAAAGATTAAACTAAAACCTATTTTATTTTATGTATCAAAAAGTATAATTTAGTGTGTTTCCTTTTCCTAAGGTGAAGAATTGTGCTTGTGAGCAGGTAACGAAAAAAGTTCAACAACTTTTCCTTATTATTATTATTATTTTAATAAATAATAGGGTAAAGTTCTCTTAACCCCTTAAACTATCACATCATTGATAATTTACCCCACAAACTATCAAAATAATGATAATGTGCCACCCAATGCTAATAATATGACAAAATTATTCCTATATAAATTTCAATAAGACAAAAATATTCCTATAAATTTTTTTTTAAAAAAAATTATAATATAAAAAAATTGAAAAAAAATGTAAAAACAAATATATTTAAAATTAAAAAATGATATATATTTTAAATGACAAAAACTGGGGTGGCCATTTTTGCCCTAGGGGTGGCCGGCCACCTCTGGGTGGTACCGAAACCACCCAAATGAAAATAAAAAAATCTAGATCGGGGAAGGTCACACCTTGAAGATTGGGGAAACTACAACCTTCGAATCCAGATCGAGAAAAGTCAGTTCACTCGAGTCCCTGATCCAGTAAAAATGGCAGAACTCTTTGAAGATGGGTTCTTGAACTACTTCGAGATTACTCACATAGAAAGTCTAAGGGATTTCCCCTTGGTTATCAGAAGAGAAGTCGAGAAGCTGATGGAACAGAGGTGTAATCCTGATGAAGGAATTTGGATTAAGGTCTGGTTTATGATTCCGAACTGGGATGCAGATGATTTCATGAAGATCACACGTTCTAAACATCTCGTCCTGCTCAAGCCAAGCAGGAGATGGACTGAAGACTTGTGCTACGGAAATTCCTACCTTGAGCCTACAAACCCTCTGGAATTTGCACAAAACTGGAGAAATTAGGAATGGATCTGGATGAAAGATCTAGGTTGCTTAGAGATATAGAATCTTCTGTTAGGGGTTGCCGATCCACCCCCTCGATGATGGCCGAATCATCCCCAATTACCTAGGGGTGGTTCGGCTACCTACCATCCAAGGGTGGTCCGGCACCACCTAACTTTTTGTTTTTAATTTTTGTTATTTTATTTTTTTTTATAAATTTTAGTATTTTTGTCTTTATTTTAATAAAGGTAATTTTGTTATTTTATTAATATTGGAGTAAATTGTCATTGTTTTAGTAGTTTTGAAGGTAAATTGTCGCAATTGATAATTTGAGGAGTAGATTGTCATTGGGATGAGTACTTTGATGGGGTTAAGTGAACTTTACTCTAAATAATAAGTAATCTCTCACATATCAATCAAGAAGATAGTAGATTCCTGAGTCAAAACAATATCACATATACATTAGATTTTCATCCTTCCATACCCTATCAATGACATGTTTAGTTGCCAATTTGGCTAACACATGAGTGGCCCTATTAAACTCTCGCCTCACATGGCTGACCCTCCACTTATGAGAAGATTACATCACCACTTGAGGCCTTGTTTGGTAAAGGAGTTGGAGTTGGCTTAGACACTGTTCATTACCATTTCCCAAAAAAATCAACATTAAAACATTTGAACTTTTTCACTTTTTATATCACATCATTCACTTTTTATTATTATTCAAATAAAAAAATACTACAAAATAAAACTTTTTCACTTTTCCATATCATTTTTTCACTTTTTTATACAAAACATTCTTACTTTTTTTTTTTTTTTTCGACATCAATCTACATCAACTATAGTATCTAGGCCAACCTATTTACCAAACAACACCTAGTGTCATCCACAAGATGTCCAACCATTCTGAGTCATAGAATTTAAGGCATCCATCACAGTCAAGCCATCACCTTCCAAAAGGATGTTGTGCACACCAACGTATTTACTAAAGCTCACTGCAAAAAAAAAAAATTGCTAATGTCTCTGCCATAGTGGGTTCAAGGTTACCCATCCTCGTTGAACTTCTAGCTGCAACCTACATTCCGAGTGCCATTTTGAGTCATAGAATTTAAGGCATCCATTAAAGTCAAGGCATCACCTTCCAGAAGGATGTTGTGCACGCCAACGTCATTACTAAAATTCACTGAAAAAAAAAAAGTTGCTAATGTCTCTACCATAGTGGGTTCAAGGTTACCCATCCTTATTGAACTTTTAGCCGCAACCACCCTTCCGGCTATAGGAGATAGGAATTTTGTGAATATTTTGACCTGTTTATTTCATTGTTACAATTGGGTATATATACAGAATATTTGAGGTTACAAAATAGGCAAGGGAATACATAGTGAATGAGAGATTTCTTTTCTAGAATGTTCTGCCCGTTGCTTGTCTTGATTTGATTTTGGTTTCCTTGTCTGTTGTAGTCGTTGCTTGATTTGTGGCTGGCTTGTGGGTTGCCTTGTGTGCTGTAGCCGTTGCTTGATGTGTGGCTGGTGTGTGGGATTTATTTCCATATGGGTCTGGTTCTCTATTACGCCCCCTCAAGCGAGACAAGTGGCATACTATGTTGAGCTTGGTGCACATGAGGGAAAAATGAGAGGATGCAGTGGGTTTGGTAAAGATGTCAACTAAGTTATCTTTGCTTGAGATGAAGCGTACTGCTAGTGTTTTGGCGGCAACTTTATCACGAACAAAGTGAAAGTCAATTTCAATATGCTTGGTACTAGCATGAAAGGCGGGATTGGCAGAGAGGTATTTGGCACCCATGTTGTCACACCAAAGGGTGGGGGGTGAAGGAAGAAAGATACCAAGATCGCGGAGCAGAGATTGAAGCCAAAGGAGTTCAGTTGCAGTGGTAGCAAGAGTGCGATATTCAAATTTAGTGCTGGAGCGGGCGACTGTGCGTTGTTTGCGAGAGGACCAAGAAATGAGATTAGGGCCAAGAAAGATACAAAAACTGCCGGTGGATTTGCGATCATCGAGGCAGTCAGCCCAGTCGGCGTCTGAATAGGCTTAGAGGGTGCGAGAGGGAGAGCGACGAAGGAGCAAGCCATAGGAGATGGTGGATTTAAGATACCGTAAGATGCACTTGACATCCTGCAGGTGAAGGGAGGTTGGCCGATGCATGAATTGAGAAACTTTGTTAGCGGCAAATGATATGTCGGGTCGAGTTAATGATAAATATTGGAGGGCACCGACAAGGCTGCGATAGGGAGACGGATCAATGAGTGTATCTTCAGATAGTAGGGTAAGGGTGTGGGTTGTGGACATAGGAGTCTTGACAAGCTTGGCCTTGGACATGTTGCTCTTGCGGAGAAGGACAAGGATGTAGTGTTGTTGAGATAAAATAATTCCATTGGAGGTGGAAATGGCTTCCATGCCGAGAAAGTAGTTGAGAGGTCCAAGGTCCTTGATGGAAAAGTCATTGCAAAGGGATTGCAGGAGTGAGTCTGTCCCTTGAGGAAGGGAGCTGGTGATGAGGATGTCATCCACATAGATGAGTACATAAGTGATTTCCGGAGGGGTTCGACGGATGAATAGGGAAGAGTCAGAGTGGGAACCAACGAATCCAAGCTCCAAAAGATGATCATTGAGACGGGAGTACCAGGCACGAGGGGCTTGTTTTAAGCCGTAGAATGCTTTATGGAGCTTGCAAACATGATGAGGAAACTGAGGGTGGATGATGCCAGGAGGTTGGGCCATATACACATCCTCGGAGAGCCAGCCATGTAAGAAGGCATTGTGAACATCAATTTGACGGATGGGCCAGCCAGCAAATATGGCAAGGGAGAGGACCAAGCGAATGGTGGTGTGTTTGACAACTGGACTGTAGGTCTCGCCAAAGTCAATGCCGGGTTGTTGGTGAAAACCCTTGGCAACGAGGCGTGCTTTGTGACGATCAATGGAGCCATCAGCTTTGCGTTTGAGATGGAAAACCCATTTGCAGCCAACAATGTTCATGTCGGAAATTGGAGGAACGGGAGTCCAAGTGCCGTTGCTGAGGAGGGTATCAAACTCAATATTCATGGCGTCATGCCAAGCTGGGTGCTTGGAGGCAGTAATGTAGGAGGTAGGTTCAATGTCATCTGAGCCAGCGGTGGCAATGAGAGCTTTAGGGAGCGGGTAGCGAATGAGGCCGTCAGGAAGAGTCTTTGGTTTGAAGATGTTGTTCTTTGAGCGAGTCTGCATGCGATGTTGAGTAAGAGGCAACACAGGTGGGGCATCCGAAGGATCGGGTAAAACCTGCAAGAGAGAAGAAGTGGTGTTAGTAGGGTTCGATGCTAGAGGAGTGGGACGGGTAGGCGGGGAGACAGGCAAGGAGGTTGGATCTTCGTGATTTGGTGAGAGTGGGTGACATGGGATGATGGGGGTGTGTGGAAGGAGGGGAGGGTAGATAGTAGTGTGTGAAGGAGGAGGAGACGTGTGTGGGGGAGGGGAGATGGAGGTGAAGGGAAAAGATGATTCATCAAAGATAACGTTGCGAGAAATATAAATGCGTCCAGTTGGTGGGTGGAGGCATTGATAGCCACGATGAGAGGGACTATAGCCAATAAAGATGCATGTGTCGAAGCGAAAATCAAGTTTATGCTTGTTATAGGGCCGAAGATGAGGCCAACAAGCACAACCGAATACTCACATAAAGTTGTAATTAGGCCAAAGGTTGAATAATTTTTGAAAGGTGGATGTATTGTTAAGGACAGGTATAGGGAGGTGATTGGTAAGGTAACATGCTGTTTGAAAGGCCTCGGCCTAATAATTAAGTGGAGCTGAGCAATGGGCTAAAAGTGTGAGGCCCATTTCTACAATATGTCGGTGTTTACGTTCCACAGACCCATTTTGTTGGTGAGTGTGTGGGCACGTAATCCGATGATGAATGCCATGAGAGGCAAAAAGGTGACGTAATTTTTGAAATTCACCACCACCATCCGTTTGGATGGATTTGATTTTACGATCAAAAAGGCGTTCGACATAAGCTTGAAATTTGGGAAAAATAGAGAAAACATCAGATTTGCATGTAATTGGGAAAAACCAAGTAAATTTACTAAAATGATCAACAAATATCACATAATAGCGTGCACCATTATTGGATAAAAGAGGGGAAGGTCCCCAAACTTCAGAAAACACTAATTCAAGTGGGACACTTGATTTATTTTCAGATAAAGGAAATGGAAGCTGGTGACTTTTGCCGCGTTGGCATGCAGGGCAAACAGTGGGCTTCTTACTAGATGTAGTGGAAAGATTAAAATTAGAGATGACATGGCGAACAATGCAATCGGCAGGATGTCCAAGGCGGGCGTGCCAGTTCACAAAGGTGGTACGTTCACTGAGGAAGACACGTGGTGGCGCAGTTGAAGGGGGGAACCAATGATATAAGCCATTTCTATTCGGACTGTGATGTAGTACTTTCCCGGACATGCGATCCTTAACAAAAAAATAAGAAGGGTGAAATTCCATAGAAACATTATTATCAGCAGTAAATTTTTGAACATAAAGTAAATTCTTAGTAATTTTAGGAACATGCAAAACATGACGTAAAATAAATTGAGGAGAAAGTTTAGAAATGCCAGTGTTTTTGATGGCCAAACGGGTACCATTGTCCACTTGGATCTCATCGGGTCCATCATATGTTTCCGAGTGAAGCTTAAGTTGTTGAGATCGAAGGTGACATGGTGGGTGGCACCAGTATCCGGGTGCCAATTTAGGTCCCTAGAGGAGGATGATGCAGCTATGTATGCTGTCATATTTGGGCCAGTAGCTTGGTAGGCTTGATCAAAACGGTGGTAGCAATTTAGGGCTGAATGGCCCATTTTACCATAAACTTGGCATGTGGGTCTAGAGCCCATATGTGGGCTGGATCTGGGAGGGCCCATGCGGGGAATATAATTTGAGGAGTGACCCATTCCTCCCTGACTTCTAGAAGCCGAAGCTTGTGCACGCCCCCTTGAACGAAACCCTTGGCCGGAGGAGCGTGGGAAGCGTCTGTGAGTGCCACGACCACACTGAGAATTGGAGCTCCGAGAAGCGATGTTGGCTGTGGGGAACAGGGAGTCAGTTTGATGGTGTTGAGCAAGACGAGCTTCATGGGCAAGAAGATGCCCAAACAGAGTATCCATGGAGAGGGGCTCTACACGCGTGGTGACTGAGGTCACAAAGGGGTCGTATTCAGGACCCAGACCGCCGAGCAGAGAGGCTGTGAATTCAGAGTCATTGACTGGATGGCCGGCTGCGACAAAGGTTGCGACAATTTGTTTGATTTTGTAGAAATAGTCGGAAACACTCAGGTTGCCCTTCTTGGCCGTGGTGAGTTGAAGACGAAGGTTCGACGTGCGGGCTTGTGATTTGGATGTAAAAGTCTGATCAAGTGTCTTCCACAATTCTTGGGCGGTTTTGCAACCAAGGACTTGAGGCAACATGTCATCAGATATGGATGACATGAGCATGCTGAGGATCAATTGATCTTGGCGAAGCCACCATAGAGTGTCTGGATCGGTGGAGACAGTGTGTGTGCCGTTTGGAGAGGTGGAGGTTTGTGGGCTTGGTGGAGTTTTGGTGCCATCAAGGAAACCATATAGGTCGTGACCTTTGAGGAAGGGCTCTACAAGGCCACGCTAGGTCAGGTAATTTCCTTTGTTGAGTTTGGTAATATATTGGGCAAAACTTGAGAGTTGGGTGGTGGGAATGGGCTGCTGTGTTTGGGTGATATTGGGTGTGGTTGAAGTTGGGGTGAGATCGGACGTGGTTGGGCTAGCTGTGGTAGATGAGGAGGCCATGGCTGCAAGGTGTTTGATAAAAGGTTTCAATGAAAAAAAAAAGAATCAGCAGTAAGGAACGACGTGGGTCGCTTGTTTATGGCTCTGATACCATATAGGAGATAGGAATTTTGTGAATATTTTGACCTGTTTATTTCATTGTTACAATTGGGTATATATACAGAATATTTGAGGTTACAAAATAGGCAAGGGAATACACAGTGAATGAGAGATTTCTTTTCTAGAATGTTCTGCCCGTTGCTTGTCTTGATTTGATTTTGGTTTCCTTGTATGTTGTAGCCGTTGCTTGATTTGTGGCTGGCTTGTGGGTTGCCTTGTGTGCTGTAGCCATTGCTTGATGTGTGGCTGGTGTGTGGGATTTATTTCCATATGGGTCTGGTTCTCTATTACCGGCTGCCATTATAAGTCATATAATTTAAGGCATTCATTACAATCAAGGCATCACCTTCCAGAAGGATGTTGTGCACACCAACATCTTTACTGAAGCTCATTGCAAAAAAAAAAAGCTCCTAATGTCTTTGCCATAGTGGGTTCAAGGTTACCCATCCTCGTTGAAATTCTAGCCTCAACCACCCTTCCGGCAGCATCCTTTATCACAATTCCAATTCCCATGTGCCTATTCTTTTTATCAATGGCAGCATCCCTGTTCACTTTATGCCAACCCACATGAGGTACTTCCCATCGTTGGTTTTGACATGCCCTAGTTACAAGAAAAGACCTAGTAGTTGGCATAGCCATTGTATGGAACTCCTCGGCCAAAATCTTGGCTCCTCACACCATATCATTGGGATGCAGAAACTTTCCCTCATGGATAAACTCATTTCGGCGAAACCATATCTTCCTTGCCAGCCCTACAAACTGATAGGTCCCAAGCAGAGAATAAAAACACAACTAATATTTAATATAATATAAAGATAATATACGTTACAAATCTCCACTTATGGCTGGAGTTCTACCACAATACAAATACATAAACAAGATAATACGTTCTGATACCCTAGTGGGTCCCAGTCAGAACAAAATAAACAAGATAATACTCCATTTAGGGTGGGAGTTGAACCACAACAGAATTATGCCTCTACACAAATCATCATTCTCGTAACATAATACAAAGACCTTTAAATATTCTATTACTAGCAGTTACCTAAACCACTACCACTTCTCTCACACTATCTCACACTACAACATATAACTGCCCATACTAAATAACCTCCTAGTAAATAAACTTCCCACTAATTCCTCTTATAAGATAAGACTAAAACTAACCCCATCACCCAAGCCACGTTGCACATCATGGCCCATGGCAAACACCACTACTGCCCATGATCTTCAATGTTGGTTCTCCTTATCCATCTCCATGCATGACCAAATAATGTGGGTTCGGCTGATGTGTATAATGAGTCCTACGTGAAATCCTATCATTCACCCCCCTTTAAGAGAACCTTGTCCTCAAGGTGGAATGTGTGAAATTGACGTTGACGATTTGTAATTGCCCTCCAGTGAGATGTTGATAACATGGGAAATCCATCTTAAGGTGCTTCAATGGGGGTGTTGCCTGCTGCGACTTGTCTCAGGTGGGGGAGCCATGAGATATTGTTGATCTTTTTTCCTTTGTGTTGTTGGTGCTCTTCTAGGAGAATTGGTTAACTCCAGCCAGTAAATTGAACAGAAATATGTAGATAAGTGATAGATAATGAACTCCACTTAAGGGTTGGAGACAAACCACAAAGACACAAGTCAGATTACAATTCAATACCCCCAACCAATCTCTAGACTCTTGGTTTATATTAGGCTTACAACCCACTACTCACAACACATTTAGTAACCACCCACGATACCCACTAGCCCATAACATATAACTACCCACTAACATAACATAACAGTTGAATACTAACTATCCATGTAGCACTAACATAAACAAGCACTACAAAAAAACCATTTTTTTCTTACTGGCGTTTTCTGACGTGTCAGGGTGTCTGACACGTCAGAAATTTTTTCTGACGTGGCGTTTCTGACGCGCGTTGATTGTCAGAAGCACAGGTGACAGGAAGAAAAATTTTCTGACGTGCCAGTGGGTAGAACGTTAGAATTTTCTGACGTTCTACTGTCTCACACGTCAGAAAATTTTCTAACGTGGCAGCCACGTTAGAAAATTTTCTGACATGATCGTTCTGATGTGCGTCAGAATATTAAAAAATTAATTAATTAAATTTTTTTTTCTGGAATTTTTTTTTGAATTAAAAATTTATTAATTTAAATTATTTTTTATTTTTTGGAATTCCTCTGCACGACAACTCCCTCACACTGCCGTGCAGATCTGTGTTTCTCAACACAGCTACACCATGGTGCAGATCTGCACCGGTGCAGAGATCGCACCATCTCTGCACCATGGTGTGCAGAGATCTATCTTTGCACACCATGGTGCAGAGATGGTGCACGTCCATGCTCTTCTTCTTCCTCGATCTTCTTCTTCTTCTTCTCTTCTTTTTTTTTTTCTTCTTCTTCTTCTCTTCTCCCTTTCTTTTTCTTCTGCAGCTTCTCTTCTCTCTTTCTTTTTCTTCTGTAGCTTCTCTTCTTCCTCTCTTCTCCCTTTCTTTTTCTTCTTCTCTTCTCATTTTCTTTTTGTTCTCCTTCTTCTGCCTAATTTCTTCGATTTGCCGTGGAGAGAAGGGAAAGGAGAGAGAGAGAGTGTGGGAAAAATAAATGAGGAAGGAAGAATAAAAAGAGGAAAAAAGTGGAGGGAAAATAAGAAGAGAGAAAATTTTCAAAATTTCGGACTTTTTTTTTTTTTTTTTTTTTTCCTGATGCACTAAATTTGGTGCGTCAGAAAATGATGATGTGGCAAAACTTATGTACTGTTTACCACGTCAGAAAATAGCAATTTTTTTGTAGTGAAGGATAATAACTACCCACTAAGCTACTACCCCCCCACTTCCTTGATGCATGCCCTTCTAGGAATTACTCCATGATTTTCACTATCATTTGCCTCCCTTTGAAGAGGAACCTTGTCCGCAAGTTGTTGGTTGAAAAACTGTTGTTGTTAGTTCAATGAGATGAGAGGCTCTTCCTCTTTATACCTTTTTTGCCTCTCACCGTTTTTGCATCACTTTCTTCGAAATCATCATGCATCTCGTTCTTTGTACGAGCTTCAATGAAAAGCACTTGGGATTTTTGGCACCGGTGTCCCGGCGTAAACCTCTCATTACACCCGAAACACAAGCCTTTCTCTCTTCGTTTCTGCATCTCTTCCCATGAGAGCTTCTTAGCATCTCCATAGGAATACGTCCGTGTAGTAGGTGTGTTGGACGTCGGTTGTTGCATGGTGTTAGCTTGTTGTTGCTTCGTCCCTTCATCTCGTAAAGTCCTCCGGTCTTTAGAGAGATTATCATCTTTCATCCGTGCTAGCTCAATGGCATCACGAAGGGTCTTCGGCTTGAACATTCTAAAGGTAGACACAATTTCTTGTTTTAACCTTCCAAGGAATGTTCCCACGAGTGCCTTTTGAGGCCATCCATCCACTCGGTTTGCCAAACGCTCAAATTTTTGTTGATACTCTCGCAACGTCCCATCTTGTTGTATCCTTGAGAGTGCCTCATCATAATCCTCGACTTCGGTAGGACCGAATCGGATCAATAGCTCTCTTTCAAACACCTCCCATGTAATGGGCAACCGTTCCTCCTTATACACTTTTTTCATCCATTGCCACCATTGATTGGCTTCACTTTCTAAATGAAAGGCAGCCAACGACACCCTTTGATCCTTCGATGTCTGTTTGTAGTCAAAATATTGAACTACCCGGTCCAACCAAACTGTGGGATCATCTCTCGAATAACGGGGAAAATCCAGCTTAGCAAAACCACCTGACCCCTTGGATCCATTCGAATGTCCGGAGGAATTTTCCCCAGCCAATTGAAATGGCCCCTTCTCCTTTGTTGCAGACGACTCGCCCCTCTCGAGAGAATTGGAGAATAATTCTCTAAGCTCACGAAAATTGGACTGTGACTCTGCACTCATCTTTTGCATTCCTTCTTTTAGCTCTTGCATTTCCAACTCCAATTTCTCGAGACGATCCTTGTTGGTAGCCATGCTTTGATACCAAGTTGATAGGAACCCACGATAAATTGAACAGAAATATGTAGATAAGTGATAGATAATGAACTCCATTTAAGGGTTGGAGACAAACCACAAAGACACAAGTCAGACTACAATTCAATACCCCCAACCAATCTCTAGACTCTTGGTTTATATTAGGCTTACAACCCACTACTCACAACACATTTAGTAACCACCCATGATACTCACTAGCCCATAACACATAACTAACCATTAACATAACATAACAACTGAATACTAACTACCCATGTAGCACTAACATAAACAAGGATAATAACTACCCACTAAGCTACTACCCCCCACTTCCTTGATGCATGCCCTTCTAGGAATTACTCCATGATTTTCACTATCACAAACAGCCTGAAATCCTCCTTATCACAACCATGAAAAAGATATGAAGCTACCTTCAAGAAATTTGGGCTGCTAGGTACAAATTCTGGAATTTCCTAGCACTGACACCCTATACGTCCATAGATGATGGACATTCCCAAAGAATATGAAAGGTGGTTTCCACTTCTAAACCACATATTGGACAACTAGGATCTTGGACAATCTTTATACGCAGAAGTTCTCGTTAGTAGGCAATAAATTATGACATGCAAGGCACAAGAAATGTTTTTCAGCATTAAGAATATGCAATTTCCACAAGTCCCGCCAAAAAGGATTATCCCCCACCCATGAGGAGCTTTCAGCTTTGTAACAAACCTCCAATTCTTTGACTAAATAGTATGCACTCCGGACTAAAAAATCCCTTTTGGCTGTACCCCTCCATATTCGCACATCTTGCTGGTTTGTGTTATTAACTGGTATAGATTTAATAACCTAAGCCTCTGTCGGACTGAAGATAGCCTCAATAAGCGCATGGTTCCACCAATGTGTATCTTTATCAATCAACTCATTAACATGCGCATCAGCTACTAGGAGTTTTGTCCGTAACTGGACTGTAAATGTACTAGGGATCGATAACCATTTGTCTCCCCATATTTTGACTTTGAATTCATTCCCAATTCTCCACAATAACCCCTCGTGAATTAGGTTTTTTGCACCATGGATACTTCGCGAAGCAAAAGATGACTTGGAACCCAATTGTACATCCAGAAAAGAGCATCCATGATAATATTTTGCCTTCATAATTTTTGATGTTAAGCTATTTGTTGACTGCCATAATCTTCAACATTGTTTTGTTAGAAGAGCCTTATTAAAACAAGTCATATCTCTGAATCTCATAACAACTCTGGACTTAGGTACACATATCCTCTCCCAGCCCATCCAATCGATACGCTTCTTATGTGCTTTGTTACCCCACCAAAATTTTTGCATAAGGGAGTTAATATTTGAGCAAAGTGTTTTTGGAAGTAAGAAAACACTCATATTATATGTAGGGATCGCTTGGATTATTGCCTTTGGTAAAATTTATTCTCCTGTTTGAGAGAGAAACTTCTCCAATTTTGCAATCTCTTCCAGACTCGGTCCTGAATACTCTTGAAGGTTGTAGTTCTAGACTTTCCTACAAGTGCATGCAAACCCAAATATGTACCGTTGTGTGGATGGGATCCCTAACACCTCCAAGATTTTCTCCTTTGCCACCTGGGTTGTATTTCAACTGAAAAAAAATAGACCTTTTTCTTTATTCAATTTATGTCTAGATGCTTTCTCATAAGTGCTCAAAAGTTGTCAAACGGTGCCAATGGCTGAGATTTGCCCTGCAAAATAACAAGCTATCATTAGCAAAAAAGAGATGATTTAATCGAGGCCCTTTTTTCGACATCGGGACCCTTAACAGGGTGCCTTTGCATTCAGCCCAGGACAACATGGAACTAAGGGCTTCCGCACAAATATGGAACATATATGGTGAGATAGAATCACCTTGTCGTATTCCTTAAGTGGAGAAGATTTGTCTCGTAGGACAACCATTAATAAGAACAACATAGTTAGCAGTGCTAACGCACATCATGATGAGGTTTATCCACCTAGGAGCGAAACCCATCTATTGCATTACATCCTCCAAAAAATGTCACTCCACTCTATAATAAACTTTACTCATATCCAATTTAATGGCCATGAAACCTTCCTTACCCCACATGCGGGAATGCATGGTATGTATGGTCTCGTAAGCAACCAGAATATTATTAGTAATAAGCTGCCCCAGGATGAACGCACTTTGATTTGAGGAAATAATAGATGGCAGCACTAGCTTTAATCTATTGGTAAGAACTTATGAAATAATCTTGTAAATGACATTACAAAGGCTGATCGGTCAAAATTCAGTGACATAAACAGGATTTTTAACCTTATGAATGAGAGCTAAGAATTCAATTATGTCAACAACACACCAGAATTTAGAGAGAAAATGACAACTTTACAAACCTCCTCTCCCACGGTTGCCCAGTTTTTCTAATAAAAGCAAGAAGTGAATCCATCTGGACCTAGAGCTTTCAACTGCGCCATTTGATTGAGGACAGCACTAACTTCATCCACAGTAAACTCTTTCAAGAGGTGTGATTTCATTTAAGGTATGACCATCAATAGCTCTCAAACAACATTGCATATCCCTTGCAGCTTCTGTTTTGAATAGGTTGTTGAAATAGGTAGTAAATGTTGTCCTAATACCCTCTTCAGTCTCCCATGTCTAGCCACGTTCATCTTCAATCATGGTGATCCGATTGTTACGTCTCTTCTGGTTGGCACAAGCATGAAAATATTTAGTATTTCTATCTCCATGTGTGACGACCCGCTTGATAAAAACATGACTAAAATTTTTTTTCTTTTAAAAACTGATAACCCACAACAAAGCGGATTGTCACAGTGGTATGACGATACCGCAATATGCCGTGAACCCATGCATTAACCTGATTGATAATATCATATGCCACACAGAGCTACATGCATTATCAATGATTCATCAAAGTTCGTATTTTTGCAGCGGAATATAAATAACATTAGACCTACGTAACACATTCCAGCTGACAAATACATTTATGTTACTAAAGTTTTACATACAAAAGAATGGCTATACAAAAGTATCACATGCGACACGAGCCATGTACAAAAATCAATGTCTAAGCATATACATGAATGCTTATGCAAAAGAGGACTATCTACTAGTCCGACAAAATAAGCATCCGACGCATCTATGCCTCAAACATCGTAGTAACCCAAATACATAGCCACTGGGTCATCATCAAAAGTCCCTGCACCTTCACCACCCATGATGCGGGCGAATTTATGAGCCTGCCGTCTCCATAAAAATAGAGACGCTCAGTAGCGTAGAACTCACTAGGCTTTTCCCAAATAACCATCATTTGAAAACATACTAAATCAGGTGTGAGAGTATACGTTAGCCCGATCTTCCGCTCTCGGAACATGCACATACTAACCCATCTAACTTTATACATGCTTACATATTATATATATATATAGCTTAGTTACTCCTATAGACATGCATTCACTATTTTGGGTGAACACAATTCCATAAGCATAGTTAATCAATAAAACATATTGAAAGTCATCATATATCATCTTATGCAACCATTCATATCAATATACACTACGCGCAATTGCATCTCCTGCGCATAGGCATACAGATACGCCTAATATAAAAATTATCATATGCAACCATTTATATCAATATACGTTATGCACAGTTGCATCTCTTGCACATAGGCATAAGGATACGCCTAGTAAGAGCTCATATAAAACCAATCATCATTATCATAAAATCATATGCTATGCATGCTCATACAGCATCATCTCCTTCATATCATCCATACATATACATATATAACATCATTTCCTTCATATCATTTGCCATGCATATATATATAATATAACGCTATCTCCTTCATATCATCCGCTATACATATATACATAACATAACATCATCTCCTTCATATCTCCCACCATGCATAATACATATATATCATCATCTCCTTCATATCATCCATGCTCATGCTCATACCATAAATGCTCATATGCTATTAATAAATCATTTCATAGAATCATACTCAGGACATAATCATCATTTTATCTGATAAGCTCATAAAAGCTCATAGAAACCTTTCATCAAATATTTCATGAAACATCATTAAATTGACAAAGTATCACAAAACATATTTTAAACCTTAAAACATAGTATCTTTTGCCAAGTAAGTAAAATACTTACAATGATCTGCTTGGGTTCTCTTAGTAACCTTGACTCACTTGCGAGTACCTATGTATTTACATGATAAACACATAGTTAAACTCTTTTATAGGCTCTAACAACTCAAACTTCACCAAGATACTTGAATCCCACAAGCATCTCTTTCTACAAGGGAATCCATGAAAATCTAAGATTAATTAACAGCTTAAATATAATTAATCCATTTAAATAGCATTCCTAGTGCCCCTATACCAAAAGCCCTAAATTTAATTCAAACTATGAAATTAGGACTTACACCCATACTTCAACCATTGGCAAAATTGAAGTTTCATTCCATTAATTTAACAACCCAATACTTAAATAATGAGTAGCAATTCACTACACACAAAAGCCCTAAGCCAATTTTAGGAATTTAGCCATACACCCAAAAATTGACCTAACTTAGAGGAAAATTAGGGCTTACAAAATTACCTCAATCTAATCAGTAAAATGGAAGCTCTAATGTTTATAAACATTACCCCACACTCAATGATGATGAGAAAGTTGATTTGGAACAAACCGAAGCAAAACCTAGAGTATACATGAAAGAGAATGATGATTAAAATTAGGAAAAATCCACTTAGTTACTGCTCTGTACAGCTCCTATTGAATAAGATTTTGAGTTCACAAACCCATAAAAATTAACTACAAGTTCATGTGGAAGGAAAGGAAAACTTTTGAGAAATAGAAGACTTACGGTGCTAATCCATCTCTTATATTACCATGAGCAAATTTCAGTTCACAATCCAAACCATAGCTCTCACTTGATGATGAAAGAAAAGGGGAAAGGGGTGCAAGGTTCAAGTTCCAGCCACAGAGAAAGAAGAAAATAAGAGAAAGATGGAGAAAGTAGAAGATTGTTTGATGGGCTGTTTTTCTCCTTAAGTAACCCACCCCACTTCCCCCCATCCGTCCCTCCCCCCCATTTTTGGAAAAAGCTTTGGAAGCTAAATCTCAATGATAGACTAAAGATGTTCCTTTGGAAGATTGCTTGGAACATCATTCCAACCAAAGAAAGGCTCATTGAGATTTTTTATATCTCTCATTTTGATATTTTTTGTCCCCTCTGCAAAACTGATATAGATTCTCTTGGGCATCTTTTCTTTCGGTGCAGTTTTGCAAGGATCATTTGGAGGGACTCTTTCTGGCCTCTTGATTCTTTGGTCTGGGCTAACTTAAATATGTCTGAATGGTTAAACTGTATTATCAATCCTTGTTTTGGTCTGAGCATCCCTAAAAAAGATGCTCATTTATTTCAAATATTTGCTTCTGTTTTTTGTAATCTAATGCAGTTCAGCAGAAACACGGTAGTTCATAATGGCGTAATCCTAGATGCAAAGTCCCTCTCTTGCTTTGTCAAAAAAGTTTCTTTGGATCATTTTGAGGCTTGGAAAAGGAGTTTCCCCACTGAACTTTGGTCCCCTCCGGAGCCTAATACTTTCAAGATAAATTTTGATACAACAATTCGTGAGTCATTCTCTACTCAAAGTGCTATTTGCAGGGACTCAAATGGGAGAATTATAAAGGCTATTTCTCAAATCAGCCCCTTATGTGACCCAACGTATGGGGAAGCTTTGGCAGCTTCTCTTGCAATTTCTATGGCTACATCTCTGAAGCTCTTAGGGTTCTTTTTGAAAGGTGACTCGCAGGTGGTTATTACAGCTCTTCTCCACCTTCCATAGTCTCAGATTGGAAAATTGCGAATGTCATCTCGGACTCCATTTCCTTCATTCCTTCCTCCTCTTCCTGGAAGGCAAGAAAAATTAACAGAAGTGCAAACTTCTGCGCCCACCATGTGGCTTATTGGGCTGCAGCAAGAGTTTTCTCCGGCTGCATTCCCACTTACCTAACCCATCTTCCCTCTTTCCCCATTTGTAGTGGAAAAGATCCACCCCCCTTTTAGCTTTATGTTTTGCTCTTGTTTCTTTGTTTCTTATAGTTTTCTTACAAAAAAAGAAAAAAAGAAAAAAAAGAAAGATACTTGTATGTGGAATAAATGGGACCACAAGGTGTGGCTCACGTGAGCCAAGTGAGTAGGTAATGAATTGTGTTGGAATTCCAAGAATACCCTTCTACTATAAAAGAACCTTGGAGAAAATGGGTCCTCAAATAGAAATTGACACTTAAGCTAAGCATGAGTAGTTTAATCTCTCATTTTCTTTTGGGCTTACATTAAGACCCATAATTATTTATTTAATCACAATAAACCTATTAATAAATTTATTGGACATTACATCCCTCCCTCCTAATAAAAATTTCATCATCGAAATTTAGATCATACTTGACTAACATGCTTACAACCAAGGCATTGCTTCAACTTCATTAATGTTCATTTATATAGTATTGTAAACATGTACATACCTAGGTTCACTCGAACAAATGAGGATATCACTTGTGCAAGCCCCGCTCGAGCTCCCACGAAGCTTCCTCAACATTATGGTTTCGCCACAACACCTTCACCAATGGTATAGTTTTGTTCCTCAATTGTTGCACCTTGTGGTCAAGAATTCGAACCGGAACCTCTTCATAAGTCAAATCTGGTTGAATGTCAAGTGGCTCATAGCTAATTACATACAATGGGTCTTGTATACATTTCCGCAACTGAGATACATGAAACACATCATGTATTCCGGTCATGCTAGATGGCAATTCAACTCTGTATGCCACGGGGCCAACGATACCTGTCATTTGGAATGGCCCAACATACCTTGGGCGAAGCTTCCCTTTTTTTCAAAATTGTACAACACCCTTCAACGGCGACACCTTGATATACACATGGTCACCAACCTAAAACTCGAGCTTGCGACGATGCTTGTCTGCATAACTCTTTTGCCTTCTTTGAGAGGTGAGCATTCTCTTCCGGATTAGTGCAATTTTATCATTTGAGTCTTATATCATTTCTGGACCCAAAAGTTGTCTTTCACCAACTTCATCACAATACAAAGGCAATATACATTTACGCCCATACAATGCTTCATACGGCGCCATACCAATAGTCACTTGAAAACTGTTATTGTAAGCGAACTCAACTAGTGGTATGTATCTTATCCAATTGCCCTTGAAATCTAGCACGCATATCCTCAACATATCTTCAAGGGTTTGAATAGTCCTCTCAAATTGTCCATCAGACTGCGGATGATATGCCATGCAAAAATGCAATTTAATCCCCATAGCCCCCTGCAAATGTAGCTCAATGATTGATAGCCAGCAGAAGGGCTTGGTGGTAATGTCAATAGCGAGGGTGGGCAAGGAGGGCCTAGGAGTAGATTTACCTGGGTTAAAAAAAAAAATTGGGGGTTGGTATCCACGTAGGACTAGGAGGATATTAGGAGAACACTAAGAGATCACCTATCATTTTCCATTAAAGAATATTTAAAATTATGAAAAACCAGCATTTGTTGTTATTGACGTTCATTGGAAGTCCACCCTCTAAAATAAAACAAAATTTTAATATTTTTATGGTAATGCATCCATCGTGCCAATAATGCTCTTTTTGTAACCAATATGGTAATAATTTAATTAGGTGATACAAATATGAGTGCACATGGTAAATTCGAAAATAAAGAGTCACAGTTTGATACTAATTATGCTTCTACCCCGTGTAACTTGTTAGAGCATCTCCAACAGTGTAGCTAAAATGAAGATATTAGCTATATTTAGCTATTTTTGTAATTTTTTTTGCTCCAATGAATAGCTTCATATTGCTATTCACTATAGCACACTAGATTGTTGAATATAATATTATTTTCATATTACTTTTTCTCTATTCTCTCTCTCTCTCCCTCAACGTTTCTTTCTCTTCTCTCTTCTCTCCCTCCCTCAACGTTTCTCTGTCTTCTCTCTTCTTTGTTCATGAATTTATGATACAAATTTAAGTATTTTGAATCACTAAAAACTCCCTAAAAAAATTGAATAGCATGCATATAATTGACAAACTGAAAATGGAAAAATAAAAATAACACACAGGTATGCTGCGTGAATCAATTCTATTGCAATTTACAAGATGATGCAAAAGCGGTCGCGGATCAAAAAAAAAAAGGATTAAAAAATAATATTTAATAAAATATAGAATGAAATAAAGAATCAGTTAGAGTTGGTATTAAAAAATGAGTACCTAAAATAAAGAATTGTGTTTTTTGACTAGGTAGAATACCTCTTACTGCTGGAGATGCTCTTAGGTGTGACTTGTTAGGGTACAACTTCATGCCATTCAAGAATCAGAAAGTCTCTTTAGCTTCCTGCCTAACTATTTTTTTTTTATAAAATAAATAAATAAATAAATTCTCACGCTTCTTTTCAATGCCTGTATTATAATTTAATTTCAAAAATATTTTTGGATTATTATAAAAAGAGAAAAGAAAAAGTTGTGCTCGTTTCATTTCCCCCACTTTCTTAATCTATCTGCAGAGAGTATTTTTCTTGCTCAAAATGTTAATATATATATATATATATATATATATATATATATATATATATATATATATATATATAATCCAAGGCAAGCTCGCCATAAAATTAAGAGTTTTTTATTAATTCGAATCATTCTCCCTCTTTTCTCTCATCTTGTGCTCACATGTAAACAAAATAAACAGAAAAAAAAAAGACCTGAAATTGTGTAAATTTTATCTTTAATATTACTAGTTCATTAAGTCCATCTTTCCCATGTAATTAGTGGCAGACAGACAGGGGGGCGACCAAGGGGTGGGCGCCCCTGGTTAAAAAAGAAAAATTAAGTAATTTTAAGTTAAAAGTTGGAGGGTGCCCCTACTAAAAAATTTCAGCCCTTGTAAAATATTTTTACTGCCCTAAAAAAAAAAAAAAAAAAAAAAATCTAGTCTCAACTCTCTAGTGTCCACGACAATACACTAAACAAAAGAAAAAAAAAATTAATCTTACCCTAAATCCCTAACCCCTCTTCCAGACTCCAAATTGTCCTACGGCTCAAGCGTGGACTGTGCAGGCTATGCAGCACTCCGTCTCCCATCGCCATCGACCTTGAATTGCTTACCGCACCACCGACATTTTCACACCACGGCCGCCCACGGTGAGATAGCCCATCTGACTGATTTTCGTTTTTTGTTTTCTTTGATTGATTTTCATGAACTTTGCTTGGTTTTAGTTTATGGGTTTTTGTAAGGGGTGTTTACTGGCAGTGCACATTTATGGCAAAATGAAGGAAGGTTGAAGATGATAATGGAGGAAAACATAGTGCAATAACATTAAGGATAAGCTACTTTGAGAGAGCTACTCTCCAGAGACTCAGGTAATACAAATATTCCCAAATTTGATCTTCTACCCCTCTAGCGTAGCCCTTATATCCAGCATTCTGTTAGAATCCTTTCTAACAGAATTCCACCTATTCACACAAGCTGACAAACGACAACGTGAGAGAATATTACAAACATAGTAGCGTGAACACAAAACGTAAATACAAAGTAAAATGACAAGGTAAATAAAATAAAGCATTTAAATGATAAGGGATGCCAGCTGTGCAGAGCAATCTTCTAGAGTCTTCCCCTTCCTCTTCACATGTGTCCTGCCACTGAGTGACTCACCACCATAGCCCAGCTCCACCAACAGCACCCGTAACAAGTCTCGCCCCTTCAAAGCACCTTGCCCACAAGGTGTGGGTATTGATTTTGTAAATTCCAGAGGTTTTCCCAAGTGTCATCCTCAGATGGAGCGCCCTTCCAGTGAATCAAAACTTCGGTAACAACCCTGCCTTTCTTTTTTATCAAACGCCGATCCAGGAGTAGTTCAGGCTTTGGCTTGAGTTCTCCATGTATATTATCAACAAGAGGCAGTGTTGGTAGTGGTGTGGAGTGTTTGCCCAATTTTTTCTTAAGGCATGAAACATGGAAGACGGGATGGATGTGTGCATCAGGGAGTAAATTTAGTTTATATGCGATAGAAGCAATCCTTTTCAGAATTTGGAATGGGCCAAAAATCTAGGAGACAGCTTCAGATTTTTTCGTATAGCAATTGATTTATGTTGATATGGCTACAACCTAAGGTAAACCCAATCCTGTTCCTGGAATTCTCTCTCTGTTCTCTTCTTATCCGCTTGGGTCTTCATACGGTTTTGGGTTTGCTGCAGGTGTTCCTTCAGAATAGTAATGACAGTGTTGCGATCTTTGAGTTGAGTGTCTACTGCCATGTTTGCTGAGGTGCCAGGAACATAAGATAATAGAGAGGGTGGAGGATACCCATAGATAGCCTCAAATAGGATCAATCCTGTAGAGGAATGGTGATTGGTATTGTACCACCATTCCGCCATAGGAAGCCATGTGTTCCATTCCTTAGGTTTTGCTCCTGCATAGCACCTTAGATATGTTTCTAAGCATTTATTTAGTGCTTCGGTTTGCCCATCAGACTGTGGGTGATAAGTAGAACTGAAAGCAAGGGATATACCCTGAAGATGGAAGAGCTCTCTCCAAAAAGTACTAGTAAAGGTAGGGTTTCGGTTAGAAACGATTCTCTCAGGCATGCCATGGAGCTTGAAGATGTGAGTCAAAAAAATATGGGCCACCTTAGAAGCTGTATAAGGGTGAGAGAGAGATAGAAAATGGCCATATTTTGTAAACCTATCCACAACTACTAGGATTACATTACACCCATAAGAGGGCGGAAACCCCTCTATGAAATCCATCGAGATATCTGACCAAGCTCTAGATGGAATGGGGAGTGGCTGTAGTAGCCCAGCAGGATGAATTGTCTCATGTTTGTTGACTTGGCATACCTCACATTCCTTGACTACCTTCTTGATGTCCTTCCGCATACCCTTCCAATAAAAATCCATCTTGGCTCTTTGAACAGTTTTGTGGTAACCAGAATGGCCAGCCGTGGGATTAGAGTGAATGTAGGTGAGGAGTTGTAGTTGGAATGGAGAACCTTTAACAATCCACAACCTCCCCTTCCTCAAAATCAGCCCTTGTTGTAAGGAGTAACCTTTAGGCGCAGAGTTGCCTTGTTGTAAGGCAATGAGTAAGGCCTTTGTCGCATGATCTTGTGAATAAAATTCCTTCAATTCAGCAACCCAAGATGGAGTTGGAAAGGAGATGAGGGAAATGGATAATTCCCCCTCTTTGCTTGTGTCTTCAAACCTCCTTGATAAGGCATCAGCCACCAAGTTCTCTTTCCCCTTCTTATACTCTATCACAAAGTCATACCATAAGAGTTTAGAAATCCACTTCTGTTGGGAAGTTGTACCTACTTTTTGCTCCAAGAGAAATTTGAGTGCTTGCTGGTCCATCTTCACCTTGAAAGATTGTCCGAGTAAGTAAGGACGCCACTTTTGGACGGCCGAGATCAATGAAAGGAGTTCTTTTTCGTATGTGGAGAGATACAAAGCCTGCCCTTTCAAAGCCTTACTAAAGAAAGCTATAGGATGCCCACCCTGCATCAAAACTACCCCTAGGCATGTACCACATGCGTCGCACTCAATAGTGAAGGTTTGAGTGAAATCCGGGAGTTGCAATACCGGATGACTTGTGACAGCCTCCTTGAGTTTGTTAAATGCTGCAGTAGCCGAGGGGGTCCAAGAAAAAGAATTCTTCTTGAAGAGAGCTGTGAGTGGGGCAGCTATCACCCCATAACCGCGAATGAACTTCCGGTAGTAGCCCGTCAATCCTAAAAATCCTCGTAGGGGCTTGATGGAATGAGGAAGTGGCCATTGCAACATACAGTCAAGCTTAGATGGGTCAGCCTGTACACTTTGGCTGGATATCAAATGACCCAGGTAGTCAATCTCCGAGACGCCGAACCTACATTTAGAAGCCTTAGCAAACAGATTGTTAGTTTGTAATACACCCAAAACTGTTTCCAAGTGTGTTAGGTGCTCTTCCAATGACTTATTATAGACCAATATGTCATCGAAGAAAACCAAGACAAATTTCGGTAGGAAAGGCTTGAATAGGTCATTCATTAAACTTTGGAATGTTGAGGGTACATTGGTGAGACCGAAAGGCATGACAAGAAATTCATAGTGCCCTTCATGAGTCCAAAATGCAGTTTTAGGCATATCCACCGGTCAGACTTGTATTTGGTGATACCCGGATCGCAAATCCAGCTTAGAAAAAATTTGAGCTCCAAAGAGCTCATCCAGCAGCTCATCGATGACGGGAATAGGATATTTATCCTTGATAGTGTCTTGATTTAAAGCCTTGTAGTCGACACACATACGCCAACTTCCATCCGCCTTACGAACCAACAAGACGGGGGAGGAAAAGGGACTTTGGCTAGGTCGAATTACCCTTGTCTGCAAGAGTTCTTTCACAATCTTTTCAATTTTTGACTTCTGGAAGTAAGGGTACCTATAGGGTCTTACACTAATAGGTTGTGTCCCCTTAAATTGGATTTGATGGTCCTGACTTCTAGGTGGTGGTAACTCCTTAGGTTCCTCAAAAACCTTCTTAAACCCTTCCAATAATTCCCTGATCTGAACAGGGCAATCTGGAGTGTCAGAGCCCACTACTTGAGTCAAAATTTGTAAGAAGAACCCTTTATTCTCAGATTTAGAGGACCTTAGAAAATGGTGGCCATCTTCCATAGTTAAACCCGTAGGGTGTAAACCCTTGAACAGTGTGAGGTTAGGACCTTGACCAAATTGCATTGTCATGCGAGAGAAAGCCCACAATACAGGACCTAGGGTTCTTAACCATTCCACTCCCAATACAATGCCACAACCTCCCAATGGAATAAGGTAAAAATCTGTAGTAATGGAATGACCTTGCACCCTTAGAGAAACAGATTTACACATACCCTCACTCAAGATTGTTGCCCCATTCGCTACCCTCACTTGTAGATTGTGTGGTAGAATTAAACCCAAAGAGACCTTGTTGAACACATATGTATCGATAAAATTATGAGTGCTACCCGAATCGATTAAAATCACAACCCTCTGATTTTTAATGACCCCCACTACTCGCATAGTATTAGGGTTCAATGAGCCAGATATAGCATTGAATGAAATTTCAGGTTCTAACATCTCATGAATAATAGGTTCCGACAAAGGTTCTACCTTATCAGAGGTATCATAGAAAATTTCCTCAATCTTGTCATCAGTAGATAATTCAATTCCTTGCAAAAGATAGAGTTTAGGGGCCTTACATTTGTGAGTGTGACTCCACTTTTCTTCGCAATTGTAACATAAGCCCTTCTCTCTTTGTTTGCGCATTTGAGCTGGTGAAATTCTCTGAACAGGTACCAGAGTTGAAGCTTTGGATGTAAAGAAGTATTGAGACATTTGAGAACCCTTATGTTGGCTAGAAGAAGCTCCAGGCGGTCCCCATTGTTGCCGACTATAGGAAAAGGAAGAACCTTGAGGTTTAAAGGTTCTACGGGAGCTGGACAGATACTCCTCTTGCAACTTAGCTAACCCAAAGGCTGCTACTAGAGTGCGAGGTGCCAATATCCTCAAGGGAAGACGAACCTCATCTTTAAGACCACTGAGAAAGCAACTCAGTTTATATGCATCTGAGAGTCCACGGAGGCGATTAGAGAGAGACTCAAACTGGATTGTATATTCTGCCACCGTAGAGGTCTGTTGAAGCTTGACCATGGACTCCATAGGATCGTCATATGTTGGACCAAATCGAGTGAGTAGAGCTTGAAGAAAAATATCCCAAGTAAGGAACTGACTTGTTTCATTTGAGTCCTGGAACCAAACCAGTGCTTCACCTTCCATGTGAAAGGAGGCGATTCAAAGGCGCTAGTACAGAGGAGTCTGGTAGTAGTAAAAAAACTGGTTAACCTTATAAGACCAGCCTGCGGGATCTTCACCATTAAAGTGAGGAAAATCAAGGCGAATACCCCTGGTACGAATCTGTCTGTCTCTGAAATTTTCGTTATGTTCATCCTCTTGGAACCATCTATCATCTCTGTCTTCCCTACGATCATTGTCATGGACACGCCTCTCTTGTTGTGCGTCTCTGCAGGGTGGTTCATGTCGGCGGGGTGGTTCATCTCGTCTGTCTGGTGGGGGTTCAAGAGGTTGATTAGTCTGGTTTGCCACTACAGTACGAATCATCTCAGTGAGCTCATTAAGTTTCCCATCCATGGTGTCATTGACAACTTGCTGCTGAGTCCAGCTATCTTGGCATTCCTTCACCAAGTCTGATATTTGAGCTAAACGAGTGCCGTTAGCCATGGAGAAGAGAGAAAAAATTTTGGTGGTATGGCAGCAAATGAAGGGAGGAACGAAGGGCTCTAATACCAAATGTAAGGGGTGTTTACTGGCAGTGCAGATTTATGGCAAAATGAAGGAAGGTTGAAGATGATAATGGAGGAAAACACAGTGCAATAACATTAAGGATATGATGCTTTGAGAGAGCTACTCTCCAGAGACACAGGTAATACAAATATTCCCAAATCTGATCTTCTACCCCTCTAGCCTAGCCCTTATATACAGCATTCTGTCAGAATCATTTCTAACAGAATTCCACCTATTCACACAAGCTGACAAACGATAGCTTGAAAGAATATTACAAACATAGCAGCGTGAACACAAAACGTAAATACAAAGTAAAATGACAAGGTAAATAAAATAAAGCATTTAAATGATAAGGGATGCCAGCTGTGTAGAGCAATCTTCTAGAGTCTTCCCCTTCCTCTTTACACGTGTCCTACCACTGAGTGACTCACCACCATAGCCCAGCTCCACCAACAGCACTCGTAACAGTTTTGTTGGTTTAACTCATTTGCCTAACATGGTGATTTGGTTTTTGGTGGTTCACTGGTTTAGAACTCAGAAGGGAAACAGAGAAAGAAAGTTTGATTGTATGTGTGTGACAGTGTGAGAGTGGTGAGAAACAGAGGGATAAGGGATTGGTAGTAGTGCCGACTGTGCCATAGTGCCGTAGTGGGGAGAGATATTTCTGAGATGGGAACTTGGGAAGGCTATCTACGATCACACTCTTGAAGCCATCAAATACCCATTAGAGACAAACCTTGAATTGGGCTCCACACTCCACTTTTGACTGACTTTGTGAGTAATGAATATCTGAGATCTCCTTGGTTGCTTAACTTGCTTTATGTTTATAAATATATTTGGTTCCTAGTTCCTAGAGAGAGAGATACATGAATAATTAAGGCATCAAATTTGTTGTGTTTTTTTTTTTTTTTTTTTTTTTTTGTGCTACTCTCTTGTACTAGTGCTAGTGCTTACATGGTAACTGATATATCAATTTAGCATATATTTATGAAGTTAGATAAATATGCTTTTTGTGATACATATATTGTGATATAATTTTTTTTTTTTTTTTTTTTTGCTTGTATTTACCATATTATAATAACAATATAATATATAAAGAGAATTTTTTTTTTTTTTTTTTTATCATTATATTTTATTGACGCCCCCGGTAGAATGAATTCTTGGATCCGTCACTGCATGTAATGGGAGGTGAAGGTGGTTGGAGGGGCAGATGATCTCATGCCTCACGCAATACCTCGAACTCTAACAGTCGCATAAAACTATATATTGTATGTGTGAACATTCATAAACAATTAATCTAAAAGAGCAATTTAAATATAAAAGCTTATGTAGACATATTTATTAAATCAGCGTAAAAATGGCTATTTTTGTTCTAAGCACTGTCTTTTTAGAGTTTTGAAGGACAAAATGGCAAAATGGTAAACTTTTCCTTCTGTTCTAAGCACCGTCTTTTTACCGTACCAACTCACAAAAAAAAAAAAAAAAAAAAAAACTACTTATTCTCTTTGATTTGTTAATCTGGGTAAATTTTCATAAGCAAGTTTCATGAGGTTATTTGATAATATTCTTGAGTCCGAATTGGGTTGAAAATCGCCCTATAAAAGATAAGACAGTGATTCATATGATAATCTGCCCTCAGTGGACCTTTAATGTGAACCATGCATGCACCCAGCATGACCAATAAATGTGAAAAATGGACTTACATCTACTTAGATTTGATTTGTTTTTCATTTTCTAAGCAATGGAGCTCTCACAATTTAATTGCTATCCATATATTAGGTAATAGATTTTTAGTCATTCATTTCGCATTTTAGCTTCTAGTGAAATAAATGAATGCCAAGGAAAACCATTCAATGACGTAAGATAAGCATACATCACTCAAATGTGAATGTTGAGTAAGTCATGAGTTTTTTTTTTTTTTTTTTTTTTTTTTCAATAAGGGAGAAGGAACAATGGAAGAATTACAAAGGAGGGTCTTTGTCACTCCTTAATCTAATAGAAGGCTGTAACAAAGAAGAAGTGGGCATGCTTCCAAACACAAGGTGGGAAGCAGCCCATCTAATAACAAGATATGCATCAGAATTAGTACATCTAATGGAAACTTTCTGGCCGTCAGGATGGCTGCTGCCCATGGTTGTTCTCCCTTGCTCATTGAAGGGGACTCACTGCGCACTATCCTTGCGATTAAGGATCCTCATCTCTTCATGGACCGGAACTCTGCTCGTGTTATCTCTAATGTCCAAATCCTCCTGCTTTCTATCCCTGTTTGGAAAGCTTTGAAGATTTCCAAGCGTAAGGCATGAAATAGTCCCGAAAGACCTATTATCTAATATACGGATAGTAATTAACAACCATGTGAATAGTGGCTAGTAATAATTTGATATGGATTGGTTACCTAAAAGTAATATCCACATAATGCAGGCACAGATACAATTATATTACCAATAATCACATGCATCCACATCAACATATATAGCCCAAGTGAGCATGGCCAGTGTGGGAGCCTAATAATCATAGGTTAACAACTAAAGTAGTTAACCTTCTTCATGACCCAATTAAAATAACATAATAAAATGAAATTAGCTAAGAGAGGAGATGTATATTAAAACTAAAAGAGCTAGAGGAATATGATTTATTGAATACGGAGTCTCTTATAGGATTTAATCTTATGTAATATGTACAAAGAACAATAATAAATAGGCAAACAAAAAAAGTATGTAAAACTTATGTATGATATCATGTTTTGTAAGACTCATTCTATATAATTTATTTTTTTCATAGTGTTGGGCCATCCTATGAATTTTACTTTTTTTTTTTTTTCAGAAACTTTGGTGGCTTCCTAGTAGCTTATCACTCATGGAGAAATGCTTAGGGTATTTTGCATATTTCAATATACCAACCTTTGTTTTGTTTGCATGTAATAAATGAGACCAACTTGACAAAAAAATGAGGAGTGCGAGTGGCTTGCGGGCCAACCTTGACCTGGTTAAAGGATGGCCGTGCACCCAACCACCGCTGGGGGCGGCGCGCGGCCACCCGCATGGCCTAGGTGTGGCCGTCGGGCCACCCCCAGGTAGATATCAGGCCACCCCACCTCAAGGATGGCACGCAAGCCACCCCAGGGTGGCCGGGGGTGTGGCTCCCTATTTTTTTTAAAAAATTAATTTTTATATTTGTATTTTTAGTTTTAATTGTTTATTTTGGGGTATTTTTGTCTTTTAATGAGATTTAATGTCTAAAAGAGAATATTTCGTCTAATTTAACGAGGTTGACCGACAGAAGTGGGGTTTTGGAAGAAAATGGTTGTCTGATAGGGTCGGACAGTAATTGTAACAGTTCATGGGGGCAAATTGACAATGCGTTGTAGTTAATGGGGAAAAAGGTAATTACTCCTAAAAAATAATATAACTTTTATATCTCCTCCTATATTCTTTGAAAAAGTAAAAAAAAAGATAGAAAATGTTAAGGTCACAACATAAATCCAACTTATGGCCAACTTTTCTCATACGTGTCATTTAAATAAAAAAAAGGGAAATCATATCTAAAATCCTTAGGTAAACGCGTTTTTTTTAAAAACTCCCTGGGTATTTTTTTTCGGAAATTTAGTCCCTGGGTCACTCGAAACAACTTAAAAACTCCTTACCGTTAATTTTTGTTAACTTCTGTTATTTGAGTTAAACGCACCGTTTTACTTAAGTCCACCTCAGTAGAATTTTGTATCCTACGTGTTCACATTGGACACGTAGGATATAAAACTCACCGTTTTGGACCATCCAAAACGGTGAGTTTGGCTTAAAAATAAAGGATTCCAAATCACTTACCTGGGTGCTCCTTTGTATTCTGGAAAGTTAAAAATAAACTATTTCGAACCCTTAGTTTCGAAAGAAAATAGAAGGCTGGGTTGGAAGATTACTCACACCTGCAGGAAGATTTATACTTGTTAAACATGTCTTATCTTCTATTCCTGTTCACATACTGACAGCTTGTTCTCTTCCAAAGGGAGTCATGAAGACTAGAAACTCTTTGATGTCCAACTTTCTCTGGGCTGATAAAACCGATGACCACAGGAAGCATTGGATTTCATGGAAACAAATATCTTCTCCAAAAACAGAAGGGGGTCTTGACGTTAGAACTTTCAAGATGTATCTAAAGCTTTCAAGATGAAGATGGGCTGGAAACTGCTCCATTCAAAGAGTCTTTGGACTCAATTCTGAAAAAACAAATATCTCAAAAACAAGCAACTTATTGGGAGTAGGGGCTGAAAAGCTTTATTAGTATTAGTAAGGGCGCGTTAGAACAAGCAACGGATTGAGCTGCTAGAAAGTCGTTGCTTGTTGGGGTGAAATTCTTTGGTGTGCCACTTGAATACTGGACTCCTAATGGTCTGAGTTATGTCGCAAGTGCAGTAGGTAGACCCTTGGATACGGATGCTTTGACAACAGCAAAAAACAGAATTAGTTTTGCTCGGGTTTGTGTGGAAATTGATGCCTCTTCCGATTTTGTGGATGAATTTGACTTGCAGTGTGATAATGGTGAGTGGATCACCATTTTTGCTGAACTGGAATGGACTCCTGCCCGTTGCTCCTCTTGTTGTGTCTTTGGCCATTCTAACTCAGCTTGTCCTAAGTTGAGCAGCCAGGTTTGTCCTGCTCCGGATAAGGCTAATTCCGAGGGCGAATGGACTGAGGTCAGGAAACGTAGGAAAGGTAAAGAGGTGGTGCCAGGCCTTGTGGCTCCAGGAACAGAGGGTTCCTCAGCTTCTGGAAGGAGCTAATTCTGATCCCCCCCAGGTCTTGGCCGAGCCCCTTCCCCCTCCTTCATCAGGGGGGGAAGGCTCGGTCGATCTGGACCAGCCCTCTTTTGTGAACCTCGGTGGTAGTTTTGAGGACTCCCCTCTCCCTGCTGGTCAGTGCTCTCCCCCCTCATCTCTCCGTATTTGGACCGTATGAAACTTGAGAGTTTGAAAGAAGAAGGCCTCAATTTTAAGCCAAACTCACCGTTTTAGATGGTCCAAAACGGTGAGTTTTATATCCTACGTGTCCAATGTGAACACGTAGGATACAAAATTCTGCTGAGGTGGACTTAAGTAAAACGGTGCGTTTAACTCAAATAACGGAAGTTAACAAAAATTAACGGTAAGGAGTTTTTAAGTTGTTTCGAGTGACCCAGGGACTAAATTTCCGAAAAAAAATACCCAGGGAGTTTTTAAAAAAAGCGCGTTTACCTAAGGATTTTAGATATGATTTCCCTAAAAAAAATTGATAGAGAGGATTTTGAGATTCTAAAAATTTGGGAAAAAAAAAAAACAATTTGTTTGGTTTAAAATTCAAATTTTTTTTTACACGTAGGAGAGAAGTTGGCCATGAGTTGGGTTTGTGTTGTGTTCGTATTAAGCCTCAAAAAAGATATATATATATATATATATATATATATATATAAGGAAGTATTTTGAAAAAGAATATTTAAATGGAATAATGAAAGTTGATAGTTAAAAAAGTGAAGTTGCTAAATGTGCTTTAAAAAAGTGGTTAAAACAGAGAAAAATGTGCTTTTGGTTATTTTGGTGAGTAAAATTTGTTGACGCTGCTAGGAGTGCTCTTGTACGTACATTGGACCACTCACATGCATTTGTTTCACTCCACACAAAAATGTGAACCAAAAACCATCTCCGGTCTCCACCGCCAACTGGTGTCATCTCCAACACAAAAGGAAAAGGAAAAAATATTTTCTTTTACCTCCCGTTTGAGAGGATGTTAGAGTATATTTGATTATCCTAGGGGATATGAGTATATTAAATTCAGAGATTTGATTATAATGAGACTTTTTTTTTGACATGTCAACGCAAGGGAAGGGGGAGGGGGGATTCGAACTAGTGATCTCCGCTTCATTAGGCGTGGTCTACAGTCGATTGAGGTACCCCTTGGGGACGATTATAATGAGACTTTAATGCTAATCAAATCTAATTTATTTGATAACCATTTTTATCTGCCTCAATTCGCTCATAAATATAAATATTTAGTCTTGTAAGATTACACAAAAAAATAAAAGCAAAATGTAGGAAAAAAGAAAAAAGTAAGAAAGAAAGAAAGAAAAATTAAAAGAAAATCACGCCTTACAATTGCGTAAGAAATGCATACATCACTCACATGTGATTGGGAGAGATCAAGATAATCTGGCCCTTTGTTGGCCTTTAATGTGAACCATGCAACCTTGTTCGACTAGGGAATCGACCATTAAATGTGAAAGATGGACTTTATTACATATGCTTAGATTTTATTTGTTTTTTGCCCTATGCAATGGAGCTCTCACAGTTTAATCGATCTCTTGAAAGGAATTGGTGGTTCTTCTTTTTACAAGATATGAAAAAATTAAATGGAATTTAGGCTATAATATTTGTTAATGTGTTTTGGAGAGTATTTTTTTATTTAAAAAAATATTCTAATGTGACATGAAAGTGATTATTTTTTTATTTTATTTTTTTTATTTTTGTGTTTTTTAAAGTTTTTTGTGTTTACGTTATAATTCTAAGGATAAGCGATCAATCATCTCTCACGGGTCTTCTCTTGCTTACCATGCTTGAAATCCTTTGGTTGGTGTAAGAGTGTGCAATCTATCTTGAAAGTCCCATAACTTGTGAATTGTGATAGACAACCAAATGGAAGTTTAGCTCTAATGGATTGTACCACAAGTTACTTTGTAATCCGTTGTAGCTTGTGATATGCTCTCGTCCTAATAGCTGTTACCCAATATTTTTATTTGTAAGTTTGTCACATTGTTTTAGAATTTGTGGAGTCATTATTTCAACAATTAGTATTTTATGCTCTGGTATTAGCACTATATATCCTATGACATATCCAAATATCATTCTTTCGCTGTTGCCACGTAGATCATTAATTAAACATGATATCGACTTAACTTTTTAAAATAAGTAGTAATTTAACATGATATCTCTAATATTGACTTTCTAATTCACCTCCCATATATGAATTATTTCTTAAGAGTTCAAATTTATCTCAATCGAGATAGCCATAACAATTGGTGAAGTCCTTGTTCTTCAGATTGATGAGCCTCATTTATGAGGATGCTTAAGCTGGTGTTGAAAAAACTCTTTATAATTAAGGAATCCTCCATGAGTGAATAGATCCAAAAAGAGGTAGCAATACATGATGTGATGTTTAATCTTAATCTTAATCTTATCACTTTGGTTCACATTTTTTTGTGGAGTGAAACAAATGTACGTGAATGGTCCAAAACAATGAATGTTCCTACGAAAGAAATGGTGCTAACTACTAACAGTGCTGTCTTCCTCGAGGACAAGCAGTGTTCTTAATTGTATCATTAAAAGATTCTCATACACGTACAACTCTCATTTGACATTTATTAGATGCGAACAAAACAAAGGTTGGTACTCAAATAACACTACCCTATCATTAAGCATTTCTCCACGAGTCTCGATATTCAATAAATCATATTCCTTTTTCTCTTTAGTTCTCATATCCATCTCCTCTTAGCTAATTTCATTGTATTGTGTTATTTTGGCTAGGCTATAAATAAAGTTAACTACTTTAGTTGTTTACCTATGGCTATTAGGCTTCCAAATTGGCCATGTTCACTAGAGTTGTATATGCTGATGAAGATGGGGTTATTGGAAATATAACTGCATCCGTATCTACATTATGTGCGTGAATATAACTTTTAGGTAACCGCATACGTGATTATTAACCACTATCCATGCTGTTATTAATTGTTATCCGCATATGAGTTAATGGTTGCCCTATTTAAGGGGCTAAGGATGAGATTCTAGAACCATTTTTCCATTCTTCATAGCCCTATTGACCCTTGGAAGTTTTATGCATGATCAATGTGGTCAAATAAAGATAAAACTTACGTTAATTCAAAGTCTCAACTAAATAATGATAAGAAAGGGTTGAACTAGAGTCTCATTAGCCTTAGTAGTGTTTCAACACTAAAAGAGAAGAATCGCACCTTAAAGAAAACATAAGTTTTTTTTTTTCATTAATCTTAATCTCTCTCCATGCATGGGAGTACAAAAGTAATTCACTGAAATAGACACTGACAAAAAATCCAACCCTAATTTGACCGACTTTGTGCCAAACCCATTATTGAATTATAAAATAATACAACTCTTAAAAATACTAATGGCCTCACTCAATAATTAATAAAACCTAAATAAATCTAAATAAAAAAAAAATCATTTTCTCATGTTGCATAATTTACAATATAAAAGATCTATATTTATAGGGAGGTGGAGAGAATATTTATTAATTTGGTCATCTGATTTATTTACAAAATGTCCATATTTATTAATAGGTGAGATCAAATCAAATCAAATTTGAACACAATTAAATTTGATTAAAGCATATATATTACAATCAAATCTCGTAATTTTTTTTTTTTTTACATGTCCGTACAAAAGGGGGGAGGAGATTTCAAACTAGTGACCTTCACTTCATTAGGCGTGATCCCAGCTGATTGAGCTAGCTCTTGGGAACATCTCGTAATATATTCTAAGAATGGTCATTGACATATTTGAGGATATGAAAACTATCGACAAGAAAAAATGGTCTCACTTTTAGGATTTATGGCTTGTCTATAAATTGCTGTTTGGTGGCCTGTGACGTGAGTATTCATGGTTGGGCAGCCAACATAAAGAGAAACGTCAAGGCAAGGTTCTGAGAGACAGCCCCTGGCCCTGGCCCTGGTTATTATTTATGTTTTGGAATGTTCTAATTTTTCTGTTGCTAGCTACTACTTTCATCAGTTTCATGCCTTCATTTAAATTCAATTCCATTGATGCAGAGACTGCATAGTGTAATTACTTAAAAGTTGTGAACAATAAAAAATTGTTTTTAGATAACAACTTTTGGTGTAACGAATTTTTTTATGCAATGATTCTATTTGGTTGGAACACATGCAATGATGTTGAAACAACACAAAATGGCCGACTAATCCGTCTATTTCTCATAATAAGTGCAAACGACAACAATATATTGGCAAAAAGTGACATTATAAAAAGAAAAAAAAAATGGAAATGGGCTAAAATATATTTAGCTCAATCCAATGGGTTCTTGGCTCATAAGCCAAGAAAAGGTTTGTCAGAAAGAAGGGCAGTTTTGAAGTAGGAACCAGATTGATCAAGTGGTCGGGTGAGCTGCTTGGAAAAAAAAAAAAACCCTTGGTAGTAAGAAATGAGACCTTGATCATAGAAGATCACATTGGTTTTAGTAGGGCTTGAGCCACTAAAGGAATCCACTTTGATATTGTTAAGCTATCACCCAACGATCAAGTGGATGATCACGTAGATCATACCTTAATCAAGGATGGCAAACAATGTTCTCTAACTTAAGCTGATAAGAATATGTAAATTTAATCATTATTTGATCAACACTTTAACATCATCAGATCATACGGACCTTGCAAGAAAGAAATGTCAAACAATCTGTCATGCAGGAAAGGAAAACAGCAAACAAGTGTCATGCAAGAAAGGAAAACAAGGTTGTACACAACAAAAATTCTCATGCTCAAGGTCTTCTGTTTTTTGCAAAATCAAATTTTCAGTTGAAGGCTTTTTAAGATTCAGATTGGGCAGGGTGTGTTGATACTCGAAGGTCTGTTACTGGATGTTGTATATTCATTGGTGATTCACTGATTTCTTGGAAATCTAAGAAGCAACAAACAGTTTCACGGTCTTATGCTGAAGCAGAATATAGAGCAATGGCTTCTACTTGTTGTGAGTTGATTCGGTTATTTTCATTGCTCAAGACTTTTATATTTCTCATCCAAAGGCTATCTTGCTATTTTGTGACAGTCAATCTGCTCTCCATATTGCAGCCAACCTTGTCTATCATGAGAGAACTAAACATATAGAATTTGATTGTCATTTTATTAGAGAAAAGTTTCAACTCGGCCTTATCAAAACATTACATGTTCCCTCCCAACATCAGTTGGCAGGCATTTTTATCAAGCGACTTGGCTTTAAAGACTTTACTCACTTGCTATCCAAGGTGTTTGTCAAAGATCTTTATCTTCCATCTTGAGGGGTATCAGACAACTCAGTTGAGAGTTGGCTGCACAAATGTATATATAGAACTAACTACTCTTTTGTAACGTTTTCAGTTTACTTGGTTATTTCTGTTTCTTGTGCAGTTGAAGATTAGTTAGTTTAGTTATTAGTTTTGTTATGTAGCCAAGTATATAAAGAGGTTTGATCCTTCATTGTAAGTAAGGTTGATCATACAGAGAATAAGAACTTTGTTTCTCATCTTCACTCAACCTATCTCTCTTGATTTCATCTTGTACCTCTAGTTAGCTCCTTCTTTCTTCTTCTTGCATTCCTCTACTATACATTGCAGAGCTTGACATATATTTTACCTAAAAAAAAAAGTACCAAAACATAGAGAGGGGCTGTGGAGGGTGATAAACTATTTAATTGATTAAACCTATTATTCGTACTTATTTATTATACTTATTTTATAGCGACTGTCATAACATACTTTAAATAGTTTTTCATGTCATGTATTAGAAAAAAAAAAAAAAAAATCACTTAAAACACTTTACTTTATCAAACATAAAATAATTGTGAAAAATTAGTGTGAAAACTAACGTTGGTCCTATCAGATCATGTGTTGTCATGTAATGATATTATGAGTTATTTTAAAGAATTTGGTGAAGAAGTAAAAAGTTAAAAGATAATTAAGCATAAGAGACAAAAATGTCCATTTCCGATTAAACAAACATAAAAGTTGAAGGAATTTGGCGTGGGTAAAAAAGGGATTTGGCATGTCCCGAGCGGGTCCTGGTCAAGTCTCGGAGGGGTGCCAAGTAGGTCAGGTCGGGTCCCAAGCAGGTCCGATCAAGTCCCGAGCGGGTCCCGATTAGGTCCCAGGTGAGTCCCAGTCAAGTGTCGGGTGAGTCCTGGGTGGGTCTCGAGCATGCCCCAAGCGGGTCTTGATCAGGTCTCGGAGCGGTCTCAGGCAGGTCCGTCGGGTTCCGAGTGGGTCTGGATTAGGTGTCGGTGAGGTCCCAGGCGAGTCCCGAGTGAGTCTCGGCGGGTCCCGGTTAGCTCTTGGTGGGGTCTCGGGAAAGTCCGGTCGGGTCTTGGGCGGGTCTCGATCAGGTCCCGGCAAGGCCCCGGGCGAGTCCCTGTTAAGTCCTGTGTAAGTTCTAGGCTGGTCCCAGTCAAGTCCCGGGTAGGTCTAGTCACTCGGGTGTCTGGGCATGTCTGATCAGGTGCAGGCGGGGTCTCGAGCGGGTCTTGGACAAGTCTCGATGAAGTCCTTGGCGGGTCTCGGGTGGGTCCCAGTCAAGTCTCGAGCGGGTTTCAATAAAGTCCCTGCGGGGTCTTGGGGGGGTGTTGGCATGGTCTGTCGATTCTATAATGAGATATTCAAAGTCGGAAAATGGTTTACGGTTTTCAAAACCGTAAACCATTTTCCTAAAATTAAAGAAGAATTTTCGGTCAAAGGAAAAATATTTTCCGTTGGTTATTATTTTATGTCATGTCAAACACTCGAAAATATGTAAAACATTTTCCTCATTTTATGACGAAACAAATAGAGCCTTAATTTTTCAACAATCTTTTACACAATGTATGGGAAACAGTAGTTTTCAGTAAAGCTCTTTATATGGGATATTCATGGTGGCCTTCTTTATATTGTAGTGGATTTATACCAAAATAAAGGAGAAAAATATGACCTTTATTCGGCACTAGAAGACTAATTGCATGATTTTTATGTTTTTTTTTTTTTTTTTTTTTAACGGAGAGAAACACCAAGAAAGAGTAAATTAATATGCATATTAGGATATTACTTTTGATCCAAAAGCTTAAGCTAATGGGCTTGGATCAATTGAAATATATTAACCACTCATATTCTTTATATTTTTTTTTAATGTGAGACACAAATCTCACAAGGTTATATATAACATTTTAAAATAATAATAGAGGACTCAGGCTAGCTACTATAACACTAGGCTTGATCTTCACCATGGATATATCAAAATTGGAAACCGTTGCGAATTGTGTGTGCTATTGAAATTACTTGGTGGTCAGAAAAAAAAAAAATGCTTTGTACATTTTGATTCTATTCTATGGATAGTGATGCAGATATAGTTTAAAATGGCTTATCTTATCTTATCTTATCTTATCTTTTAGTCTTTTATTAGGTTTCTTTGTTAGTCGTTTATTCTATCTTATCTTTCAGTCTTTATTTGAATTAGGTTTCTTTGTTAGTCTTTTATTTGGTTTAGTTGTCTTTCGTAGACTTCTAAATTAACTCTATTTCATTGTTATCTTAGGACTAGGAGTCTTGGGCTATAAATATATGCTTATAGCCTTTAACAATTCAGTTTATGATTATTATTGAGTTTGTTTAATAAGAATTACTCAGAGTTGAGTTTCTTTGTGTTTTTCCTTAAACCATAGATAGAATCTATAGTTTTTAAGAAGATTTCTTTGATTCTTGTGATAGTCTCACAATCTTAGAAATATTTATCCCTTCTACTTGCTGTTTTTCTTGTTCACCACAATCCTACGCTGCATCAGTTGGTATCAGAGCTCAGTCACTCTCCATGAATGGGGAGGAGCAACTGCTTTGCAGACATGAACGAGGTGTACATGCGCACGGATACAGCACGTAAGGAGCAATCGGCGATTCGTTTGAGGCACATGAGTGGTGGGCCGAACAATTGTCGTCGCCAACCAAGACTGCGATTCGCAGAGGCGGTAGGCAAATCTATCGCTGAACCTTGGCAACACACGGAGGGTCGATTTAGGGCTATGAGGGCTCACATTGAAGACCTCACTACCCAATTATCCAACTTGTGTGGTCAACATGGGAACGGATCTAGAAGCCCGTTTGCGGAGCGCCGAACGCACGGACGTCAGCACCATGCGCAAGCTTATGCCAATCGGCGGGTAAGTAGATTTGAACTCAAAATTCCGAAATTCGATGAAGATCTAGAACCCGATGAATTTCTAGATTGGGTGTTGGCCGTTGAAGAAATTCTTGATTTCAAAGGGGTGCCTGACGATCGACGAGTTTCTTTAGTCGCAACCAAATGACGGGGAAGGGCAGCTGCATGGTGGCAGCAATTGAAGCAATCCCGAGGGCGGCAAGGCAAGACGAAGATCAACAAGTGGGAGAAACTGTTGAAGCATATGAGGCCAGCCTTTTTACCCTATAATTACACTCGAACTATGTATCAAAAGCTGCAAAACTTGAGCCAAGGGTCAAAGTCCGTGGACGAATACACGGAAGAATTTTACAAGTATCTAACACGTGTTGATCTAGCCGAAACCGACGATCAATTAGTGTCACGATACATTGGGGGTTTACGTCACCAAATTCAGGACTCGTTAAACCTCTTTGACCCAAAGAATGTGTCGGAAGCCCATCAAAGAGCACTCTTGCTTGAGAAAACGGCCTCACGAGGGTCCTATGGAATTTTTGGCCGTGGAACCGGGGGAAGCACAAACCGATCAAGCGGGCCATTCACGGCTCGAAGCCCCACGCAAACCCCAACTCAAAACCGGATCCCAACCACAACAGGTCCATCCAACCGAGGGGCAACTACGAGTGGCCCTAAATGCTTTCGATGTGGAGAATCAGGCCATCGAATGGCGGATTGCCGAAAAGAGGACAAATACGGTAAGGGTTTGCTTATTGAGTCGGGAGACACCTTCGATGAACAAGGTGAGGATGAGGAGTATGACACCACCATTGAGGACCATGGGAACGATGACGGAGAATTTGTATCCGGCGATGACGGTCCTATTTTGATGATACGACGAATATGCTTAACACCTCGTAAGGAGGAAGGTGATGATGGGCAGCGCCACAATCTTTTTCACTCCACATGCACCATAGGGGGAAAAGTATGCAAACTTATCATCGACGGAGGCAGTTGTGAAAACGTGGTGGCGGAAGAAGCGGTCCGAAAATTAGCCCTTGAAACAGAAAAACATCCTACACCATACCGCTTGGAGTGGCTCAAGAAGGGAAACGAGGTAATAGTATCCAAACGTTGCCTTGTAACTTTTTCAATTGGATCAAGATATAAAGACAAAACTTGGTGTGACGTGGTGGCCATGGATGCATGCCACTTATTGCTAGGAAGGCCTTGGCAATATGATAGGAATGCTCATCATGACGGAAGGAAGAACACCTATAGTTTTTTGGTTGATAATGTAAAACTCACTCTTTTGCCTAACCCGGGAGACAAACCTAAACCTTCTAAAGGGGCGGGCCAAAACCTCTTAGCTAAGAGGGAATTCATTAAGGAGATGCGTGATTCCAATTAAGTATATGTCCTAGTTGGGAAGGAATGCACTCCCACGGAGGAGGAGGTCCCGGTTGCAATCAAGGGATTAGTGGAGGAGTTTGCCGATGTGTTCCCAAAAGAATTACCGGAAGAGCTGCCGCCTCTTCGCGACATTTAACACCAAATCGACTTGGTGCCCGGTTCTAATCCCCCCAACCGACCACACTACCGCATGAGTCCCAAGGAGCATGAAGAGCTGCGCCGACAAGTGGAAGAGTTACTAACCAAGGGACATATCCGGGAAAGCTTGAGCCCATGTGCAGTTCCAGCTTTGCTTACACCTAAGAAAGATGGATCATGGAGAATGTGTGTCGATAGCCGCGCCATCAATAAGATCACAGTAAGGTACAGATTTCCTATTCCTAGATTAGATGACTTATTAGATCAATTAAGTGGGGCAACAATATTTACGAAGTTAGACTTGAAGAGTGGGTACCATCAAATTCGGGTACGGGTTGGTGACAAATGGAAGACCGCGTTCAAGACACGTGAAGGACTCTACGAATGGTTAGTAATGCCGTTTGGCTTATCTAACGCTCCTAGTACCTTTATGAGAGTTATGAATCAAGCATTCCGCCCATTCATTGGAAAGTTTGTAGTCGTCTACTTCGACGATATCCTCATATATAGCTCTACCATTGAGGAGCACCTTCAACATGTAAGGGAGGTACTAAGTGTCTTGCGCAAGGAGAAATTTTACGCAGCCCCGGCAAAATGCAATTTCATGACGGAATCCATTCTTTTTCTTGGGTATGTGGTGTCCAAGGACGGGTTAGCGGTGGATGAGTCAAAGATAGCAGCAGTTCGGGATTGGCCTCTCCCCACTACACTACATGAGGTTCGCAGTTTTCATGGGTTAGTATCTTTTTATCGGCGCTTTATTTACAACTTTAGTACCATCTTAGCACCGATTACGGAATGCATGAAGGCGGGTAAATTCTCGTGGAGTGAAGCAGCCACCACCGCCTTCGAGTTGATCAAGGTCAAATTGACCACCGCTCCCTTACTAGTTCTTCCAGATTTTGACCTACCTTTTGAGTTGCATTGTGATGCATCAAAAGTAGGAATTGGAGCGGTACTCAGCCAAAAAGGCAAACCGGTAGCGCCCAACTCAATTATAGCACTTATGATATTGAGTTCTACGCATTAGTACAAGCACTGAAACATTGGAGCTCATACCTCGCCTACAACAACTTCATTTTGTACTCGGACCATGAAGCACTTAAACACCCCAGCAGTCAAGATAAATTGTCATCTCGGCATGCTAAATGGGCCGCTTTTGTCCAACAATTCAACTTCACAATCAAGCACAAGTCCGGAGCATTGAACAAAGTGGCAGATGCCCTCAGCCGGAAATCATCACTATTAGTCACCATGAAAACAGAGGTACTCGGTTTTGAATTATTAAAAGATTCTTTGTCTAGTGATCCGTTTTTTGGTCCTATTATTGAGGAGGTGTCATCGGGCGAGCGAAGAGACTTCAATTTGTGTAATGGGTTCCTATTCAAAGTACTCAATTATGCATTCCTGAAGGTAGTCTAAGGTTGAAAATCATCCATGAACGCCATTATGAAGGTCACATGGGAAGGGATAAAACATTACAACTGGTGGCAGACCAGTTCTATTGGCCGAGTATGCGGAAAGAAATGGACAAATTTGTGAAGAGCTGCAGAATATGTCAAGTGTCCAAGGGGTCGGCTAGTAATGCCGGGTTATATATGCCCCTTCCTATTCCGGAAGGGCCATGGACCAACGTGAGCATGGACTTCGTGCTAGGCTTACCTAAAACCCAAAAAGGTAATGATTCAATCTTTGTCGTTGTTGATAGATTTTCAAAAATGGTGCATTTCATTGCGTGCAAGAAGACCGCCGATGCGGTGAATGTCGCCCAATTGTATTTCAGAGAGGTCTACCGCCTCCATGGTTTGCCATTGTCTATTGTATCCGACCGCGACACAAGGTTTCTTAGCCACTTCTGGCGCTGTTTGTGGAGGTTATCCCATACTAGGCTTGATTTCAGCAGTGCATATCATCCACAGACGGACGGACAAACAGAGGTCGTTAACCGGTCATTGGGAGCCTTACTTCGAAGCTTGGTGGGGGAGAATATCAAATCATAGGATCAAAAATTGTTCTAAGCCGAGTTCGCCTACAACCGTTCCACTAACCGGAGCACTTGCCTTAGCCCATTTACCATCATTTATGGGAGTAATCCTCGTGCCCCATTGGATTTGGTTCCTCTTCCCGATTTGAAGCGGCCGCATGCTATAGCTGAAGACTTAATAGCTTAGATACACGCAGGTCACAAGTTCACCATCCAGAATTTACAACAATCTACCGCAAAGTATAAGGAGGATGCAGATAAAAAGCGCCGTGCTGTTAAGTTCGAGGAAGGGGATTTTGTGTGGGCTGTGTTAACTAAAGATAGGTTTTCTGTTGGCGAGTATAACAAGTTGGCTGCCCGCAAGATTGGTCCGGTAGAGTTTATAAAGAAGATCAATTCAAATGCGTACCGGTTGAACCTACCTAGTCATATCAAGACATCTGACGTTTTCAATGTCAAACACCTTGTACCATTCACCGGTGATTCGCCGAATGAGGATTCGAATTCGAGGTCGAATTCTGTTCAACCTGGGGAGAATGATGCAGATATAGTTTAGAATGACTTATCTTATCTTATCTTATCTTTTAGTCTTTTATTAGGTTTCTTTGTTAGTCGTTTATTCTATCTTATCTTTCAGTCTTTATTTGAATTAGGTTTCTTTGTTAGTCTTTTATTTGGTTTAGTTGTCTTTCGTAGACTTCTAAATTAACTCTATTTCATTGTTATCTTAGGACTAGGAGTCTTGGGCTATACATATATGCTTATAGCCTTTAACAATTCAGTTTATGATTATTATTGAGTTTGTTTAATAAGAATTACTCAGAGTTGAGTTTCTTTGTGTTTTTCCTTAAACCATAGATAGAATCTATAGTTTTTAAGAAGATTTCTTTGATTCTTGTGATAGTCTCACAATCTTAGAAATATTTATCCCTTCTACTTGCTGTTTTTCTTGTTCACCACAATCCTACGCTGCATCAGATAGTGATGGTTAATTGTTTGTGTCAGAATGTTTAGAAAATATTTTATATATTAGAATTTATTTTGTATATATCTTATTTTGCATTCACAATACTTATTTCATATATTTAATCAATAAAAATAATAAATTTAATTATTTAATTAACACTTTAACAAGTCTTGACTTTTTATTGCTGAATCTGTCACTAGAAAAAGGTACCTGAGGGAGAAAGAAGATGGCTTACCAAGATGCAACTCATGTTCAGAAAAATTAAAGGGTCCTAAATGCAAAGAGTTGGTGATTGACATCCCATTTGTTCTTGAGCCTCCCGCATGGCCGTAGTACTGCATCTACAGGGTTCCAAAGAAACTTCGCAAGGTAAACCAAGAAGCCTATACTTCTAAGTTAATCTCAACTGGCCCTATTCATAATTACTGCAGGCAAGAATTCAGGGAAATGGAAATGCAGAAAGTGAGATATTTGAGGGAGTTCCGTTTTAGGACCGGGAAGAGCGGCAAGAGCCAGGAGGATCTTGCAAGCATCATTGAAAAGTAAGAAATAGAAATCCGCCATTGTTATGCAGAGACCTCAACACTCAGCAGTAAAGAGTTTGTAAACATGATTCTATTGGATGGCATATTTATAATTGAGCTCTTCTTGAGGATTTCTGACTTCTTGGAAAAGAAAGAAAAGGAAAAGAAAGAAATGGAAAAGAAAGAAGACAAAAGGAAAGAAAGAAGACGAAAGGAAAGAAAATGAAGATTATATATTAAGCAAACCATGGCTGAGGGATGGTATACAACATGACTTGCTTCTTCTTGAGAATCAGCTTCCTTATTTTATTCTCGAGGATTTATATAATCCCTTCTGCCATGGCTCTTCCAGTTGCAAAGAAGGCCACCAAATGAAGAAACCCAAAGAAGAGCACACGGATTCTCCCTTTCTTAAGCTTTGTCGCAAGTACTTTTCTAAATATGATCGGCAGCCAGATTCCAGGATCGTAAATGGGAAAGTAATTAAACATTTCACAGATTTGCTGAGATATTTTTTCTATCCATCACACCTGGAGGATAAAGATAGGAAGGCCATTGATCGACTATGCAGTGCCACAAAGCTTGACAAGGCTGGGGTGAAGTTCAAAGAAGTTAAAAAAAGACACCTACTTGACATACAATTCCAAAAGGTTAATGTTATTCCCTCTTAATTAGTGAGGCCTAACACATGTGTTGAGATATAACAATGCCTCTTTGTTCACATGGACGGCTGTTGAAACATGCTTTGCGAGTGCAATTTTGAATACCCTAAAATTAAGTTTTGGCTTCTTTCACTAGACACCAATTGATTTTCAAATGAGATAGTTAAATGCTTGATCTAACAAATGAAATCAAAGCTAGGGTCATGAATTCAATTTGTAAAAACCTTATGTTGAAGGAGGGATTGTTAAGGTGCAATAGTACCCCTCTACTCACGTGGATGGCTCTTCCTTCTCTGGTGCGATGTGAACCAATATAGACAAAGTTGTTTGAACTCATGACTTTTTAGCTCTAATACCATGTTAAATCATAATTTATGTCAAAACTTTAAGTTAAAAATAATAATAATAATTTATTTAATTATTTAATTTATATTCTTACATGTAAATGCTTGGAGCACTGTCCCTACCTAAATTGCTCATGGCTCTTGAATTGCCTACCATGCTTGAAATGCATATTCTTCTTGGAGCACATGCAACCTTTCTTGGATCTCCCTGAATTTGTAGTAGATCACGAAACCAATTGTGTTTTCCGAAACATCATGGCCTTGGAGCAGTGTCATTATCCAACAGAAGCATACATCTGCAATTACATTCTATTGTTGGATTGTCTTATCAACACTGAAAAGGCTGTGAATTTGCTGGTTGAGAAAAAAGTTATTGTTAATCAGCTCGGCAGCGATGAGGCACTGGCGAGACTTGTTAACAAACTTGGCCATCATATTGTAGCTGAAGATTCATGCTACCATGAACTTTCTGGAATATCTTTTTGAGACATTCATATTGTAGCTGAAGATTCATGCTACCAAACGCTTAATGAGCACTACGACAACTTCTGGAATCGGAATATGGCGACCTTGACGACAACATATTTCTGAGACATTTGGAGAGGCACTGCAACGATTGTTGGGATTATCTTCCGATTATTAACTTTCTGGAATATCTTCCTCAGGCATTTCATGAAAATGCCCAACAACTTCTCTCGCTTTGGTAATTGAAGTTGGATTTGCTTTTTGAGTTGGTTTCTGCTACTTTTTTCAAATTTTCGAAGATTGGTCAAACGTTTGTTCTTGCATCTATGGAGTACATGTATTTTCACTGTTCATAAATAAGAAAGTTTTATCGTCTGTAATTTTACATCGGGCATGGAAATAATAACGTAAGATCGATTCTCATCTTTCATAAGACAAAACAGCCTTATTTGTCGTCTTCCTTGAGCGTGTTACTTTCTCCAAAAAGTGAAGGCAACTAATTATTGGGAAACTTTGTCATATTGGTCAACAGCTAATTAGAAAAGGTACCATTAGGGTAATTTATTATTATTTATTTTTCTACACATTTAAAAGTCAAAAAGAGAGAAATGACACTGACAGAAATAAACTGGAGAGATGCATAGAAGCGGGATTCACTAACGTACCTCATCCACATAATTGCTTATGACGCTTAAGAACACACTCTGCTCTTTGGCCGATGTGAGACGAATCACATTTCCTTTTCTACACAACACTGGGAGAGTAGAAAGTGAATAAAACGACACTGGAATAAAAAAGAGAGATCCAATAATGCCTCGAGGGTAACTTTATATAAATCATCTGAGTCTGATAGGAAGATGCAATATTGAGCAATACTTGGTGACTGAGAGTTGCTGTCATTATTGGTGGCATCTCATTTTCTAACTCAAAAAGAGGAGCAACTTTAGGCTTAGCAATTAGGAGCCCACACATGTACCTCAATCATTGAAGGCATGTCTTGCTGGAGGGTGGCTAAGACAACAGGACCATCCTCTCAATATTGCTTTGTGCTAATGTGTGGTTTTTTTTTTCTAAGCAAAAGTAAAAAAAAAAATACACAAAAGAAACAAGGGGAAGGATCACTGAGGATCCTTGAAGATATTTCAGAGGTAAAGCTAGAAAAGGGGATAATCCCGAGCTCTTCCATATATCCATGACGCACGAGCGATCACGAGCTTCTTGGCCCTCCGGGTTACATGGTAATCTTTGCAATATCTAGTACTTGGCACAATACATGTATGTGGGCAATACGGACCAGTTTTATTCTAAATACTCAGTTATAATGTGTGCATATGTTGGAATAACACTTCGATATGTTTACTTATATATAATCATAGAAACAATTATCTCTTTGGGGAAGCCACTCTCTACCCCAGATAGAGGAAAGAAAAAACTCTGCACATGAACAAACAGCATGTGCATACATAGACAAATAGAAAAAGAAAAATATTCATAGACAAACGAAATTTTTTTCTTTTATATAAGTAATTCAATTTAATTATAATCACAGAGGGACACAATTCAAATATAAGGGAGTAAAAGTAGAAGAAAAAAAAAGGCTAGAAATTACTTTTTTTTTGAAAAGTGAAGAATATTGTACACCATCATCCAAACATAAAACATAACAAGTTTTTACTCTGATACCGATCTCTAACAATCTCGAAAGTGCTCCCACTCTGTTATCCAAATGCATCACATTAAGGATAGAGGAGCCACGCTCGAAGCTTCTAAAATGAACCGACTTCCCAACTAACCTTTCTAGCTAGCCACCTACTCGGCCACCTTTCTAAGCATGACCTACTCTACGGCTAAAAAATAGAAGATTGAAACCCACAGTTCTCTAGCCAAATAATAGAAGTATAAAAAATGTTTCGTACTTTTCAATTTTCTATGAATCCTAATCCAATCCCAAGGTGTACAGGATCCACCACAATTGGCCACCATTCATCAACCAACAGATCGAATCTAACGTTATCTCCTTTCACAGTGTAAAGACAGAAAAAAAAAAAAAAAAAAAAGGTTTCCACTGCCAAATGATGTCTAGGGAGTTTTTTGTTTTTAATGGAAAGTCTTGGTGAGACAAATATTAAGGGAAGTTAAACAAGAGTAAGTTAATATACATATTAAGACACCGCTGCTAGCTCAAAAGCCTAAGTTAATGAGCTTGGGTCTACTTAAGTATATTAAATATTATTTTTCTTTATACTTTATTATGTATGATACAAATTTTACACGTGCATACACAACAAAAATGGCAAGTTGAAGAGTCAATTGTAGCTATTCTAGATTAGCACGACTATAATAGCACTTATTTGCTAGAATAAGAGAATCCTAAATGGTGGAAATTGTTGGGGAGATTAACGGTTAGGGAGTTTTTATCAATAGTACATTAACATGCATATTTAACGCTACTGTAACCCAAAAGCGTAAGCTAATAGGTTTGAGTCTATTTAGAAATATTTACTATTTTTCTTTATATTTTGTCAATGTAAGACTCAACATTCACAAGTGCACTTATAACAAGAATCGGCGAATCACAGTCGTTTTCTCAAGTTTGATTAATTAAGCCAGAACCTGACCCAACCCTAATAGAGTATCAATAAAAATCAAAGTGATTTACACTAATTAGACATTGAGATTTTCATTATGAGATAATTTGAACTTAATCTAATTACTTTAAACATTTTCTTAGACAATTGAACCTCCCTAAATGGTTCTAGCGATGTCTATTAATTTGGTGGTGACACACCACATAGTTTTGTTCGAGTCTCCTTTCAATTTCAAGTTTACTTTTTTGAATAATGCAAGTGTCGAAATATGATCAGTTTCCTGCGTAAATAATTTGATTTTTCTTCGAGTCCTTTTGTTCAATCACATGAAGTGGAGTCCACTGCAATTGGCCTCATTCAACCAAGCAACCGAATCTAAAGCTATCGCTTTTCATTACTTCAAGAAAAGTTAAAAAGTCCCAAAAAAAAAAAAAAAACAAAAGATTTCCACACGTGATTGTTTTGGCTATTTGTAATGATACTTTGGTTTAAGTCACCATCTAACGTTGTTTATCTCTAATAATTAATATACTTGAAAAATGTTGCACTTAATTTCTAACTATTTTCTAAAAAATGTTGCACTTATAATTTGCTGGACATGGTTCAGTCAATTTTACAAGTAAAAGAATGGGTTTTTTTTAATTTTTAATTTTTATTTCTTTTATCAAAGGTTTGTGCAATCTGTTTTCCATTAGAGCTTGAAGTAAAAAAAAAAAAATTAATTAATTGTATTTAAATCTGTTACTTGTAAGAAAAAAAAAAAAAATTATTAGGTGGCAAGGGTGTAAATCCAGTCATATTTGATGATTTGATAATTAGGACACGTGTCAAAATGTAATTGGTCCCCAAGTCCGTGACGTAGATTTTCATTAAGTTTACTAACGGCAGATGGATGAAAGGACCATCTCGATCTTTAGGCAAACCATATGAATCTCTTGTGATCAAAAGTAAACTCTAGTGGTCAAAAAATAAAGTTATCAAACCCCAAAAATGAATAAGATATTTAACCTTAAAAATTATTCATTTCTTAATGAAATAGCAATTTCACGTGCCAAATGTAGCCTAAAGGTAATTTGGTTTCAAATCCTTTTCTAGCTTGTTAAACAATTAGAATAAACAGACCATAAGTAAAGAAGGTTAGGGAGCTCCGGAGCTGCAAACTGTTTCTAGGAGTTTTTTTTTTTTTTTTTTGGTTTGAAATTACGTTATGATAAGTACAAATTGTTTCTGTGTTTTTTTGCAAAAGGTCCTTTCATATATATATATTAAATATTTTTTCTAAGAAAAAATGGGTATTTCGAAAATTTTATTGGGATTTAACTGAAAATCCTGCCGCAGGAAACTTTGAAAAAAAAATTAAAAGTTTAATACCCTAAATTAAGAAATTTTGAACTTTATAGAGGATATTGCAAAATGAGTGACAATATTAATTCAAGAAGGGTAAGTAAAGTTTCCTCTATCTTTGTTTTATGTAAGTAATTCATATGAGAAATACATGAAAACAATGAAATAAAATGCAAGGGTGGGGAGCCCTAACAATCAACAATCATCTAATTTTATGTAAGTAATTCATATGAGAGAAAACAATGAAATAAAATGCAAAGGTGGGGAGCCCTAACAATCAACAATCATCTAAGTATAGTCAATACAGCCCCTCCCCCCCCATCCCTCCAAAAAAAAAAAAAAAAAAAAAAAGATGTAAATGGGCTAAACCATATTAGCTCAATCTAATGGATTCTTGGCTCATAAGCCAAGAAAAGGTTTGTCGGAAAGTATGACAGTTTTGAAGTAGAAACCAAATTGATCAAGTCGTCGGGTGAGCTGCTTGGGAAAAAAAAAAAAAAAAAACCATGGCAGTAAGAAATGGGACCTTGATCATGGAAGATCACATTGGATTTAGTTGGGCTTGAGCCACCAAAGAAGGAATCCACTTTGATATTGTAATCTATCACCCAACAATCAAGTGGATGATCCCGCAGATCACTCATTAATCAAGAATGACAATCAATGTCCTCTGTCTTAAGCTGATAGAAATATGTAAATTTAATCATTTAATTAATACTTTAACATCATCAGATCATGTGGACCATGTAAGAAAGGAATGTCAAGCAATCTGTCTTGAAGGAAAGGAAAACAACAAACAAGTGTCATACAAGAAAGGAAAACAAGGCTGTACACAAGAAAAATGGGTAAAAATTGTCAAATGTATTTGACACAAGAACGTATGTAATTTTTGTTGAATTATTTTTCCACGTAAAAGTAAAAGATAATATTGGAGACTTGAATTCTTTAAATGGGTAAAAACTCATCTATTACCGATTTCCTTTTGAACCTGTACATCAAGTATGACAATTAAGTAAGACAATAATTAAGTAAAGAGAGAGTAATTTAGTGTAAGTAGTGTCATTTTTGCTCTATTAAATCGAGATATATAGTTGAGTATCATTTTGCTTTCGATAACAGTTTAAAGATTAAATCTTTTTTTTTTTTCTTCAAAATTTTAAATTCAATTTCTTTCATTTGCGTCAAGTCAAATACTATATTTCACAAAAATTTTGAATCAGTCAAGTGAAAACTGTCAAAGTTTAAGATCTAATTAAATTATATATATATACCAGATAGGAAATAGTTCAGATCTTCAAATATTTTCTTCATTTCTACTTCTAATTAAGATATGGAATTTATTCTTTTATATTAACCCATAGTTATTATTTATTTCATTCTAACAACCTTATAGCCTGGGACACTAATAACCTTTGTGGCCTAATGAAACTTTTTTTTACTTTTGAAGGTAAAGTCCCAGGAATAGGTCGAAACTTATTTAGAGGAAATATATTGGATTAAGAAGTAATATATTACAAATGATATATATATATATATATATATATATATATATATATATATATATATATCATTTGTCAAAGTAACCAAAAAAAATTAGAAAAAATAAATAAATAGAAAGCGTAAAAAAGCATAAAAACATCTATTGAATTAGCAACATGAGCCAGCTACTAAAAATTCATCAGTCATCTATCTAAGAAAATGAAAAGAACAAAATCACCACCTCCGATTGTTCGTCAAACATTAATGAACCCCAATAAGGGTTTATCTTTTTAACCATAGGCATTCCTCTAGGAGAGGCATGGACAAAAAGACGATAAGTAGATACATAATTTCGAGCGCTTCATTATTTTCCTATTGACGACATCTGGTCCGAAAGTTGAAATGGCCATCTCGACAAGAAGTGGGAATTGCATCCATACGAACAGGGTAACAGGAACACTTGCCAAACAAATGGCTGGAATGAAAATCCATGAATATTCATGTAACATAATTAAAAGAGCAGCAGAAAAAGCTATCATCATGGTTGCAATGGAGAAGAAGAGAGTGGAAAGACCTATTATCATCTTTGATGGCAAGGATTTCAGGAAATCTTCTTCTAAGTAACGTGACGTAAGAATTCCCAAAAACATTAAGACTGAGGTCGCAGAAGAAAAGAGCGATATGGAATCGGATATTATGAAGAGCATAAACAGTTTGTCCTTCAAGAATATTGGGTATCCTGTATTTTGATTATTACCGCCTGGAACGGTAAAGGCTGCAGCAAACATAATGGTGACAATAAGAGCGCCTACCACTGTACAAGAAGTTGCTGTACGCTTCATCCATTTCTCGCCCTCTATCACCAATTCCTTGTGGCTCTCTGTAAACAATTCTCGAGGAGTTTTACCATCTTTATTTTTTTCTTCCTCAAAATGGGAAGGGACAATGCTCTCCACCGCCTGCATTTGTTAAACTAATCTTATAGATAAAAGCTACCAAAATAAAATAAAATTACACGTTAGTGAACATTAATATCATATTATGGGCGAGAATTTTATTCTTCAATGGAAAGAATAAATATAGTACCATCGAGGAATAAAATTGAGGGTCCTTAGCATAACCTATAAATAAAAAACTTTTGCATGAGAATAAATGCATAATTAGACATATATTAGAAGAAACTTGATAGAGTTCTACTAGTTTTATTACAATAAGGAGTCTATTTAGTGTTTGTCTTCCAAGTATGAGTCTGAGTCCTAGTCTACGTTATTTAGTCTTTGAGTCCAATATTAATTAGTCTTTCTTGTCCATCTTTATCTTGTATTTCTTATATTATAAATAAGGGATAGTAGCTGTAGTTTATTTTCAATGAAGAATTATTAACCAAAACCTTGTTTGTGGTTTGTTCCCGACCCTATTTGGATTCAACTGTGGTCTCTCGTACCCAAAAGGAATCATTATTATCAATATATTTCTATTATTAGTTGTGGGGTTCTATCAACCTGGTATCAAAGCCTTCGCAACGATGTCGGATTCTCAACTTTAATTCATTGTTTGAGCAGATTTTCGCTCGTCAGCTAGCCCATCAAAGCCAAATCGTGAAACAAATTGAGAGAAATTTAGATGAACTATTGTGTGGCCTGAAGGCACTGAAAGAGGATGAAGAATCATCACTCATCTCTCTTAAAAAAGCTTGGGTCCACTGTAAGCCACCATCAACAAACGACTTACAGTGATCAACAGTATCGCGACATCGTCCAGAGTCTGAGCCATTCACAACCCACGGTCGCCGCCCCACCAGTCGTAGATCTAGAGAACACCGGACTCAACCCTCCAAACGTGCATGCCATCCCAACTGCGCCGTCAACCACCGTGCCATTCCACGTCTCCGCATCCTCAAACTGCGCCATCAACACTGTCACACATCTGTAGTGTCGCAGCATCATCTCCTCACACCATCTTTGTTCAAGTGGCTTAGATAGCGAAAGAAAAAAAGAGAAGACGTTTCATTTTTTTTTTTCCTACGAAAAAGGAAAAAAAATAAAAAGTGGGGTCATAACTCACCTAATAAGTAATAAGCCCATGTTGTAGGTACTAATAAGCCCATGTTGTACGCACCTTGGAACTTGCGGACAAGGTATTTTTTTTTTTTTAAAAAAAAGGGGGAGGATAGAGATCTACTAGTTTTATTACAATAAGGAGTCTATTTAGTGTTTATCTTCCAAGTATGAGTCTGAGTCCTAGTCTACGTTATTTAGTCTTTGAGTCCACTATTAATTAGTCTTTTTAGTCCATTTTTATCTTGTATTCCTTATATTATAAATAGGGGATAGTAGCTGTAGTTTATTTTCAATAAATTATTATTAAGCAAAAATTTGTTTGTGGTTTGTTTCTAACCCTAATTAGATTCAATTGAGGTCTTTCCTACCCGAAAAGAGTCATTATTATCAATATATTTCTATTATTAGTTGTGGGGTTCCATCAAAATTTTTATCTCTAAAATTTAACTTCAGCATTTATGTTGCTAGGGATTTCTCTTTCAAATCAAGAACCGGCTTGAACAAAAATGGCTAAAGTTATGTCTAAATTATTTTCCACTGCTTATTCTTATGAGTTTATGTTTTAATAAGACGTATCACCTTCATTCACTCTCAACCGATCTCCAAGTGCCACTCCCTCGCCCAATAACCCATTCTCTCTCCCCTCTACAACGTCGCTCAAAATTCAAGCTTTTGAGGAAGAAGTAGTACTATTCAAAGTCCTAATAGAAGCCTTATTGTTCCTAAAAGTCCTATTGTATTAATCTCCTTGTTTCCAAATCACAAGTTTGCTTTCCTATGTGCACCCCACATGCGTTTGTGGCCATTGAATCTTGTTTCCGAATCAGATTTTGTGGAGTGGATTATTTATTAGTGTACAGTTCTAGAAAGTTTTAATACTAATTTGTTGGGAAAACTTCACTTAACTTCCCTAAACTTCCATCACTTTTGCAATGTCTCCCAAAATTCAAAAACTCTTAATTTCGTAAAACAAACTTAAAAAGATTTGCAATCTCGCCCATCATTTAAATACTAACAAATGGATAAGAAATTCCCAAAATGTCCTTGAATTAATCAAATTTTAAATATAACTTAAGGGTAATTTTGTATTTTTATTGAAGTTTATATGGGTATAATAGCAATTTTACCATTTGACCTTGTAATTTAACCCCAAATCGTAATGGGAGGAGTGAGATTGCAAAAAATTATAAGTTTGAGAATTTTTAAACTTTATGAGAGATATTGCAAAAGTGATAAAAGCTTAAGAGTGTTAAATGAAATTTTCTTTAATTTGTTCTTTTACGGTATAATGCAAATATCACTAGCTAAGTTAACTAGGTCGTGGCAAATGTTGAACTAGTCTAAAATTCCATGCAGTGCTGGGAGATGTAGGATATTATGATATTTGGGATTGGACTAAATTGTGAACATATTGTATGAGTATATGCTAATTAGTCAAATATGAGTTGTGTTTTAGGCCAAACAAAGTAATATAAATAAAACTATTGAGCTCTAATAATTAGTCATTTAGAGGCATAACGTAGATCTGGTTAAAGGAGTCATCACATATGGTTTTAGAATCAATATAGTAATGCCATTTGGACAATGGTATTGTAGCACAGCATACATATATATAGCATGAACCTTTACAATGGCTTCAAGCATTTTTAATGGGAGAGATAATGATACCTTAGATTGGATTGTAAGTACGGGTGTTGTATATATTATGTAAGTTTTTTTTTTTAGAGTTCCAATATTGACTTGTCCTCAAGATATGTATAACACAACCATTATTAATATAAAGTGAAAGTATATAAGAGAAATATAAATTGAGACAGGTACCTTATACCATTGTAGTTCTCTTTGCATTTGAAAAGCTGCACCAGCGGTGCGATTAACCAAAGTTGAAGGTGGCAGCTTCCCCACCATGTGTAATATGTTATTGCCTTGTTTATCCCAGCCAGCCGATAGCTGATTCTTCTTATCAACCCCACGTATAAGGCTAAATATTTTAGCTTGACGATGAAAGATAGTTGCCCATAATGCATTTGAAAAACGTTCATCACCACTGAGGCTCCGCACAAGTGCTTTTGGTCGTTCTTTGGCTATTTCATCAACAAATTTAAAAATTCCATTCTTGATAGCATAGAAGATGGCATCAGAACCTTTAGTCTTGCTCTTTGTCCATGGCATCCATTTTTTCCAAAGCCATCCATATTTTGGAATTGGTAACTCCTTGCACATGATGCGTAGAAGTTCATTGGCTTGGACATGGATGAACTTCATTTCATATAAATCCTTGATTCCTTTGTCAATAATCAAATCAATGCCAATTTAACTATATTAAACTATAAATAAAATAGACAAATTAAAAAGAATAAAAAAATTCAAAAAATTAATAAAGATGTTAATCGAGTGGATGCAATTTCCTTTGTTTGTGTTTGCTCAAAAAAAAAAAAAAAGTATACCAAATAGTTTAAGGAGATTCAGAACTAGTTGGTGCAACGGAGCTAGCACTGCAAAACAAAAATGAAATTTGCTTAACAATACTCATTAAAAAATCACTATTTATAGAGAATGAACAATATGTTTATTATTCAAAATAGAATCGACCAGTGTGTAAGTGTTCAAAAGTATATTTACTTTTACTAACAAATTAAAATATCTAAATAACTTCAAATTTTGCCTGCAAAGGAAGCATAGGAAGAGATTAAATCTATCAACACATTTGACAAAATGGTGGCATGAAAAATTATTGAGAAGTGCAATAGAAACAAAATATCCTGATTTCATTAAATTGACTAAAGTACCCTTGTAAAGTACTCCCTCTTTTTCATGTTTGAACCATGAAAGGACAATTTGGACATTTCAAGTCCAAAAATTTTACTGTGTGTCATGCGCTTTTTTCCATTATTTTTTGTCACCAGTAACAAATGGAGGAATCTCTTTACACCAAAATGGTGTTACACCAAAGTGTTACAAGTGGTAATGTGGTAAATGTAAATAGGATGTTATTTCAAGGTGCAGGGACGAAGCCAGACATTTTGATAAGAAGGGGCCAAATAAAAAATATGCTAAAATATGAGATGAAATTATAGATACAAAATTTATTAATATATTATGTTTGATATCTACAGTGGCGGAGCCAGACAGTTCATATTGGGGGTGCCGCTAAAATTTTTTTTAGCACCCTAAAATTTTTTTCTACTCTAAAAATTTAGTAATTTACACAATTACTATAAAAGTTTATAAATATGTGCTCAAATTGATATATTAGAAATATAACATGTCGGCATTATATCAAAAAAACAGAAATACAAAAAAAAAAAAAAGTCCAGAACTGCACTTTACGGTCTCTTAGAAATACAAAATCATTAAGTATCGAATATAAATCGAAGCTTTCAACAATTTCCCTTTGAATATAGAGAACTAAACTATTTGCAAGAAAATCATCCTCTATTTTGTTGCGAAATCGTGTTTTAATAATTTTTATTGCTGAAAATGCTCGTTCGATAGTTGGGTGCCGTGTAGAAGATTTAACATAAAACAAGAACATGAAACCAGGAATTCCCCAGAAAATTCAGAGCATATAAACTCGCAGAATATTTAACATAAACTCTGGTAGTATAATTACTCATAATTCCCAACAATTTAATGAAAAACCACAAATCCTAGCTAACAATTTAGTGAAAAATTGTGTGCTTTTGCGGTTGAATTTGGGAATTACGAGTAATTATAATTCCACCGCAAAAGCACACAATTTTACAAAATAAACCCAACCCACGTCATATTTGCACATATAATGGGTAGGTAAAAGAATTTTTTTTTTTTTTTTAATTTTTTATTTTAGGGTGAGAAAAAAAAAAAAAAAAATTCAAATCTTTGCACCCCCAAAGAATGCTGTGGCTCCGCCACTGGATATCTACCAACTCGTTTCTTTCTTCTCAACTCTACACTACATCATCTGCAACACACACCATTATTATTATATATGTACGTTTGCGCACGCACGAAGAAGACCTTCCATTAATTACAAATTGTTACATGGATTCAAATATTTATTGACTTATTATGTAGTAAAAGCAAGAGGAAAAAGGCTTTTTTTTTTTTTTTTTTTTTTTTTTTTTTTTTCTTTTTCTTTTTTTCCTTGAAATCCTTGAATTTCACGAAAAGCATAGGACATTTAAAGGAGCCCTCTTTTATTAAAATGGTTAAATTTCATATGAAGTTAATTAAGTTGAATTCAGTCATCTAATTAATATTCTAACAAAAGTTAGTTTAAGGAACTATGACCAAAATAATTTTTATGCATTTATATTGTCAATAGAGAAAGAAAGATAGTTATTCAATTATTCATAATTCTAGGGGAAGTGAATCATGGTTTTAATTATCATTTAAAGTAATTATGACAAAGGAAAAAAATGAAGTTCCTTGGGAAATTAAAGAAAGTTTAGGCACCAGCATACCGGATTCGAGAATTTTAACTGGATCACTTTGGCGTTTTTCCACACTTTGACTAATGTTCAAACGAATTTCCTTGATGGCACGAGCTGGTTGAATGTATATACCTTCAAGCCAAAAAGGTCAATAAATCTCAAGTAAGAAGTTGGTACTAAAGTTCATACGTGTCTTGCATGAACAATTTAATTTCTTTAGAGCAACACAAAAGATTAAATAAATAACTAATAGACCTCTTAAATTTGGCTTTGCCCTATTGTCTATATATATACTGCCTCTCAAGGCAGAGTATCTCGTCTACTCAGTGCTTTGATGAGGCTAATTAATCCCAATAAATTAAGTTTAATGAAAAGCAAAGAAAAAAGAGATTGTACTAACACTTGTATATCCATCGTTTCCAAAACACCAGCCGATTTTCACTCGGGAATGCAAAAGGCCTAGTAATCAATGCATACAAAGGGCTGCAATCGTCTTCATCCGTAGCATGAGCCAAACTTGGAAACTGCTCAATTAAATCCAAAGCAATATCTGTGGTGTAGAAAAAAAGAAAAAGAAAAAAAGTGAAGTATATATATTGAGAAAATTTTGAAATATCATCCGAAATAGTGGGCTAACAGATAATTAGACCAAGAGTTGTTACCTAAAGTTTGGTTGTATATAGCCTCTCGACAAAGTCTAGCACCGTCTGTGCCTTTTTCTGGGTTTAGATCTTCCTTTGGAGTGCGAGAATAGAGATAGCGAGCCAATTTTTTACTCCAATAAAGAGCCTTAACAACTGGAAGTACATCTGAAGAATTTTTAATGCTGACCAAGCTCACGTTCTTTCTAAGTATGCACTCTGCCATTCGGTAGTTTTTCTTATAAATTGTCTTAAATAAAGCTGTGTCCCCATATTCATCTTTTACAGCCAATTCTTGTTCCGACATTATCACCACTAACTTCTCCACTACATACTCATGCCCAGCATCAACAGCAACATGAAGAGCCGTCTTGCCATTTTTTGTGATTTTCAAACCCGCAGAATCGGGATGACGCATAAGGAAATCCTCTACATCGTTCCAATCACCACTTTCCACAACCTTTTTGAAGTCCTTTTTGAAGGCCTCATGGTCAACATTAATATGCTTCCAGTTTTGCGCAACCTTTAGGAATGCCTCACGGTCAACATTAGTTCGGTTCCATTCTGAGATTAATATGTAAAAGGTGATTAATCAGAATTAGTACCAATAAGAAGCATGCTATTGACATGTCAAGCCAACTGATCAGATGTCTGCCTACAACTTCTTTATAACAACATAGGAAACTTAATTGGAGGGAAGATTCTTATTATATTTTATCTCGACTAAAAGTTTTGCATAAACTCTTTTACTAATTAATTCAAAGTTTATACATATAAAAACTCATGAGCTCACTAATTATATTTTGGAGTAACTACCTTTTCCCTCATCAACTATCACTCATTGTCAATTTCCCCACCCACATGAATTGCCAACCTTACTGTTCGACCCTATCAGACTACTATTTTCTTTCCAAAATCCTCATTCCGTCAGTCAAACTCGTTAAATTGGATGAAATATTCTCTTTTAGCCGTTAAATCTCATTAACAGACAGAAAGACTCCTAAATAAAAAATTCAAAAAAATATAAATGTATAAAATTTATAAATTAATTTTTTTAAAAAATATATTAAGGGTATATATATATATATATATATATATATATATATATATATATATATATATATATATATATATTGTTTAATTTTAAGGATATTATATGTAATTTTTGTTTATAAAGTTAGGGTATTTAGGTCATTTCAATTTTTTGAACGAGTTTGATTGACGGAAAGGAGATTTTGGGAAGAAAATGGTAATATAATAGGGACGAACAGTAAGGTTGGCAGTTCATGGGAGAAAATTAACAATACGTGATAGTTGATGGAGAAAAATGTAATTACCCCTTATATTTTACTAGATAATTATTCATTACCCGACCATAAAACCAAGGAGAAACAATTGTAATAAAGATTTTAATAAAAAAATATTATAAAATTTTAAAATAGTATTTTTAAAATGTGGAGTATACAAGGTACGTGTAACAATAAAGAATCAATATAATGGCAAAAAGTGATGAAATAAACAAATTCATTCAATTTTATCAATATATAAAATTGAATGATTTTCAACAAACCAGAATATGAGCTTACGATTTTCAACTTGCGTAATAAGTAATCTTCATGGTGAACCCACAAGTGTTAATGATTATAGAAATCGTGATTAAATTGTTTACAAAGTTACCTGGAGGCATCGCTGGAGGCCCTCAAACATTACAAAATCTCTTTCAAAGGAGTTTAAATTTGTTTACTTTTAGGCCCTCATGGGCCTCAACCATGATAAGGTTTACTTTAAAATTATCATCGTATCTAAACCCACGATTAAACAAAATTTCTCCTCTTCTACTTCTGGTACAGAGGAGTGTGTTTGCCAACCCTTTCTCTTTTCTTTCTTCCTAAAATACGAATAAAAAAAAAAAATTAATAAACAATTTTTTTCACAAAACACTTAAAAAAAAAAACTCAAAACTTTATTTACCTTTATATCACATCAAAATATTTTTTCAACAAAAACACAAAATACATGTCATAGGAGAACCACCCTACACAAATTTAGAGGATGAGAAAGTGATAATGAGATGACTAATAAAATTACTCTATCAAACAACACCGAGCTTTCTTTGACTAACTTTTGACAAGCCACGGTTTTAGGGAGAGCTTTCAAAATTTTGGTAGTTTTTTTTTTTTTTTTGGGTTCCTTTTTTCATTTTAATTTTATTTTTATTTTTTGAATTTTCTTGGGAGCGAGTTGCTACCATGTGCATTGGAGAGAGAGGGAGGGAGAGGGAGAGACCTGCCAAAATATTCCAAGCAATTTTTGCAGTACTAATCTTTTTAATTCTAGAAAATGCGTCTATTCCACATGAAATCTGGATAACATGCAAGGCCGTGCCATTCTTCTTGCTCCAAGCCTTACAAGCAACTTCATCGACTTTTTGCCTAGGAGGTTTGTTGTTTTCTTCAACTATGTCCCAAAGATCATGGGCCGTCAAATAGTCTTTTACTTGAACACTCCAATCCACATAATTATATTCCTCAAGAACCTGAATAACATCTGCACTCAAAGCCATTTTGTTTGAGTATGTATGTGCATTAATGAGAGAGAGAGAGAGAGAGAGAGAGAGAGAGAGAGACCTGAGTTAGTATTTTTAGGGAGGTACTTTTTTTCCAAAGTATTCCATGCAACTTTTGCAGAGCTAATATCCCTAATCTCAAATAATGTGTCCAGATCGCATGAATTCTGGATCACATGTAAAGCCATAGAATTCCTCCAAGCATGGACAGTGGTGTAATCATCTTCTTGGTAAAGAGGGTTGGTGGTTTCTTCAACTGTGTCCCAAAGATCATGGGCCATCAAATGGTCTTTTACTTGAACACTCCACTCCACATAATTATCAGTGTCAATAACTTGTAGAACAACTGCATCCAAAGTCGTCTTTGTTTGAGCATGCATGTGCATTTAAGAGAGAGAGAGAGAGAGAGAGAGAGAGAGAGAGAGACTTGAGCTAGTACCTTTAGGGAGGTATTTTTTTGCTAAAGTATTCCATGCATCTTTAGCGAAACTGATCTCACTAATCTCAAAAAATGTGTTCTGCTGGCATGAATTCTTGATCACACGTAAAGCCATGGAATTCTTGTCGTTCCAAGCATTGAAAGCAGCTTCATCATCTTCTTCCTTAGGAGGTTTGGCAGTTGCTTCAATTGTGTCCCAAAGATCTTTAGCCACCAAATAGGTTTGTACTTGAGTACTCCAATCCACATAATTATACGATCCCTCAAGATATTTAAGAACAGCTGCACCTAACGCATCCCTTACTTCCATATTTAATCTGCCGGTACGTATATCCAAATGGTGTTAGGATCTAATGAAAGACAATAAGAGGAAGATTGATGATAAAATATTTGTTGGAAAATACCCACTTCAAACCGTTACATAAAATGTCCTTATGGGTGAAAAGACATATTTCTCATATATATCGCAGTTCCCTTTTTAAGCTTAACCCAGATTCTGGGGCAAAGAAAATTAATAAATATAGAGTACAAATGGAAAATAAAGGGGAGCCATTATGTTTGCCTCTCGGACAAGAATCACTTCTTCTTTAAGAGTTTGCTTGCGTCGGAGACCAGATAACCAAAACCATTTTTTTTTTTTTCTTTCTATAAGTAATTAACTTAAGTATTACTCATGATTAGTGAAAAAATTTTATATCACGTTTGAATGAGATATTTAAGGTCAAAGTATAAATGAAAGTAATCAATTTTAAAATTAACATTATATTTTTTTGTCTTAAAAGGGTCAAGAAAAATAGTTACTTTAAAAATTTGATAAAAATTTAAGCATCTAAAACTCTAAGTTCTAATTCTATATGAAAACAAATCCTACAAACATAACCATTCTCATGGAAATTAACATCATTAATGTTCACATTTTCATCACTACTTTTGTTGCTCTTCTAAAAATAGTGGATTTTTTAATTATTTTCTCCTTACTCACCTGGTAAACCAAAAACCATACAATGAGATACTTTTTAATTCTACAAAAGCAAAATTACGCCAATCAAATCAAATTTTCTTATTTACAGACAAGACAGAGAAGACACGTTCTCCTTTCTCTCTTATTTACAGACAAACAAGAAGCCAGCCACTTCCCATTCCTTCTCCAGCAAAAAATATTATGCTTGATGTGAAATTTCAAGAGGAAAATTGAGAGCAAGAAATTTGAAGGAACCGAATGGATTTGAGGTGCTTCTCTCTCTCTCTCTCTCTCTCTCTCTATCTCTCATTGAGTAAAGTGGGTTGTTTATTATCCTCTTTACACATATGGATCCTTTTGCTCCAAGACAAAGCAAAAGCACACAAACCCTCTTCCTCCTTCCAGATCCATTCGGTCCCATAAGCACACAAAGTGGATTTCTTGCTCTAAAGTTTCCTCTTGAAATTTCACCACTCCCCTAAGCTTAATTTTCCTGCTGGAGAAGTAATTGGAAGTGTCTAGTCTGTAAGGGAAGAAGAAAAAGACTTTTGAGTTTAAAACGACAAGTTTGGGTTAAAAGAAATTTGATTAAATCTGAGCCCTCAAATATTTTAAAAGCTTCTGTGCTGTAGTGGGACTGGTAGGGAATTCTGATACTAGAAACACATGATTTTCCCCCAAAAAAAAAAAAAAAAAAAAAAGACATAAGAGTGATTTATGTTTCCCTTGGTAACCTAGGAAAACCAACCGTCATATGCCTACAAACACAACGAATTTGTAAAATAAAATTATATTATCTCTCCCTTTGGAAACTCTATAACTCCCATATTAAAAAACCAACCGTCCAAACCAAAAAACACAAATCTTATTTAAGGAAAAAAAAAACAAAAAAAAAAAAACAAAACAAAACTCTTATTTTTGAACAATCTTTCACCAGCAAGTTACCAAAATTTATCCATAAAATGAGCTGCAATTTCCTCCGGCAGTTAGGAGGTAAGAGTGGGATGACTACCTTAGAAGTTCGCCCGATTGATCACCGGCCATCTCAAGCCTCCAATCACTTCGACAATCTCTCCCTGTTAGTAGGTAATGAGATGTGATAGACTTCGCTTCCTGTTTTTTTCTTTGAGAACGAGAGCGTATGATGAGCTCATTATATAGGGAAGTGCCTTCATAAATCATGTTCAATTATTTTTTATGTAATTTTATGTATTTATAAATAAATATTTTTAATTATAAATATCTGGTGAATCCTGAGCTATAAATGAGACACTTATTTATTAATAAAAATAATAATAAAATAATATATATTTTTTAAAATCTTTTTAAAGTTTTTATTATTTTGCAAATGGCATTTCTTTTTCTGCAATGAAACAACAAAACTATCTCCCTTGGTGGGAAGAAGATTCTCTCCAGTCCAAAATAGATTGAAGAATATTCAGTTAATGAACAGAATCTCTTTAAAGAGATCCTGAAGCATAAATATGACATTTATCCCATTATATATATATATATATATATATATATATATATATATATATTATAAAAAATTAAGGGGTGATTAGCCATCCATTGGTGGTGGCCGGACCACCCTAGTTGGGGCATGGGGTGGCACCAGATCTTAAAAAAAAAAAAAAAAAAAAAAAAATTGTTTGGCCCTTGAGGGTGTCTGGCCACCCCCTATAGTCAAGATGGGGTAGCTAGCCACTCTTTATTTTTTTATTAATTTATTAATTTATTTTTTAATCTGAATTTTTTTTTTTAGTAGGATAAATGTTCTATTTGTGGTTGTATAATTTGTAAGAATAAATTTTAACTATAAATTGGATATCTTTCGGTCCATTATGGATGGGAGAAGATTTTTCTCGCCCTTGGTGACAGTTATGGGCCGCGGTCATGATTAATGCTCAACAACCAAGAGATGGTGACACTTACACGTTAACGGCTATAAACAGAGACACGTCATTTCAGCTTTAACTGAGTTGGCCAAGTGGCAGGTGAAACATTATCACCAAGTACAAAACGGCTTAGAATTAAAGAAGAAAAAAACTATCACCATAATATACTTGTAAATTTAAATAATAAATGATTGCAACTCGAACGTATAAATTTTAAAAATATTTTCGATCATTTTTTTTTTTATTAAAAATACCTTTAATTACAAAGAAAAAAAAAAAAAAAACCCACCGGAGAGGTGTTGGAGCTACCTCCAAATTCCATAAAAAAAAAAAAAAATGATAATATTTTTGGTAGTTTATAGGTTCGAAATTGCGCGTGAGATGTAATTTGAAAAAACATGTAAAATTAAGGTAATAGTTTGAAGGATAAAATATAATTTACATTCAAAAAAGGTAAAAAAACATAAAAATAAATATAAAAGGGGGGTGAGAGGGTAAAGTTAATTGAGTTAACCTATTCTTCGTACCTATTTAGTATTTATCATTTTTATTTTAAATTGTTTTTCATGTCAACTCACTGAAAAAACAAAATAAAACATTTAAAATATTTTAATATAAAATAAAATATGATAAATGTACATGAAAAGTAGCATTTCTTTCATGTAATTATGTGTTACATGTCATGTAATGATATGGGTTATTTTAAAGAATTTGGTGAAGAATTAAACACTTAAAAGATAAGCATATGTATGAGACAAAAATGTCTAATTCCTGTTGTGTTTGTTTTTTCTTGCTTTTAATGTACTTACAAAAAAAAATATATATCTAATTCTGATTAATCATCCATAAAATTAGTTTAAGCAATTTGGCGTTTGGTAAAACAGAGAATATTAACTTTTGATGCGGTGATCTCTTGTTATTTTTTTCCTCAATTGTTAAAATCTCGAGCACTCTTTTACATAAAAAGGCAAAAATGTCTGCTTGTCATGTCAATTTTACGGAAACAGTATTCAATAAAGCTCAGCCGCCTTTTTTTACCATTGAAAAGTTGACTTATCTTCTAAAATTAGTACTCGGTTAATAATATTTGTTTAAACTTTTAATTGTGATAATGTCTTTTAAATTATTAAAACATTATCAATATTTTTTTAAAACCAACAAAAAAATAAAAATACGCTTATAAATTTTTAAATAAGACAAAAATATCAGTATAAATTAAAAAAAGAAAAACAATTGTGTTTAAACAAATTATATAAAACGATTTTTTTTCTTTAATTTTTTTTTTGAAACGATTTTTTTTAAAAGGGAAATTTTTATTTAATTTTTTTTTAAAAAAAAGTTGATTTAAAAAACGAAAATTTTAATTTTTTTTAAATGAAAATTTTAAATTTTTAAAACTGAACTTTTTAATTTTAAAAAAATTATAAAAACGAAAATAAAATTAAAACAAAAATTTTTCTTATAAAAAAAATTGGCCATCCCTTAGATTTGATATATATTTTTTTAGATATAAGTTTTTTCTAAAAGTTTTAGTGTTTTTTGTTTTTATTTTACTAAGGGTTGTTTCTTCATTAGGGGAAACATTGATAATTTTTTGTAGTTTGGAAAAACATTGTCACAATTGAAAGTTTGGAAGGGACATTGTCAATTGGAGACTAGTTTGAGAATTGGAGACTAGTTTGAGGAGGAATGTAGACTTTCCCTAAAATTTGGTTAAAAAAATTATTTTTTATGTTTAATTTAATTAGCAACTTTTTAAAAGAACTCAACAATAAACTCTTTAGATTTCCGGAAATGCTTCACATCCCAAGACTTTCTTTCCAAAATGCTTCCCAAATGACGTGGCAAGCATTTTTTCCTTTAAAAAAAAAAAAAATGCAATTCTCTCTTCCTTCCGCTCTCTCCAATCTTCGATCTAGACTATCCATTTTCATCCAACAGTTTGGAACATTCCACTAATAACAAAATAATAAACTATTATTTACATTTAATAAATAAATTAAAATCAAAATTAAAAAAATATATATATATATTAATAAAAAAAATTTAAAAAGAAATGGGGTAATTGGCCACCACAAGTGGTGGCCGACCACCCCTTGCCCTTGGGGGTGGATCAGGTTTAGTGAAAGTTTAACAAATCTTTGAAAAATAATATTTAAATGGAATAGTGAAAGTTGATTGTTAAAATAATGAGACTGTCGGAGTATTCTAAAAAATTGAGTTGTTAAAATAGAATATATATATATATATATATATATATATATATATATATATATATATATACTTTTGGTTATTTTGGTGAGTAAAGCCTGGTGAAATTGCTAAGAATGCTATTAGGCCTCATATTATATATCGCTAGCGCTGTACATTCAATCATGATTTTTCAACACACACATTCAATCATTTGTTTTTTACCCCAAGAGGTAGTTCAATCAATTGGGACCACACTTAATGAAGTGGAGGTCACTAGTTCGAATCTTCATCCCCCTCTTGTGCAGACATGTAAAAAAAAAAAAAAAAAAAAAAAATCATTTGTTTTTTAAGAAAATTTTAAATTGAAACTAGAACTTATTGTTGTTAACAATAAAATTAGAAATCTCAAATCTCTTTAATCCGAACGACATTTATAACTTGTCCAACTGCACCCTTGATTAATCCATGCTTTTGGCCACACAAGGCCATTCAATCTACCAACATATATATATTGTATGAAATTCAATGGATTCGGCTTGCAAAAGGAAGAGGATCTGACTATAATTCATAAATATTTTCTCTTCGATAGCATTCTTGACTCATCTACAGCCTTGTAGATTTTGGGACGCCAGATTATAACTCAATCAAGATAGCCATTTTAAAAGTTATATTCTATGAAATCTCTATCTCTACAATTTTGGGGTCTAATTAAGCTTGTACAAGCGGGAAGGTTATTAACTACTAATAACTGTTAATCGTTAAATAACTGCCTAAACAACTTGCAGTACTGGTTATTGGCAATATTTAAAAATCAAATTAATAATCGGGTAACCGAATTCTATTATATATATAATATTCACATACTCATATTATCAAAGATTATTACGCATAATGCACAATCAACTCATCAAATTTGGAAATTTTTCAGTGGATTGAGTTGTCCATGTCAATCCTTTCAAACTCATCTCCACCACCAACCGTTGTCATCTCCACCACAAGAAAAAAATTAAAAAATTAAAATCTTTTCAAACTCATGCTTCCAAAATCTTCTACCTTTAGTTTTTGAGGGGAATATTAGAGTATATTTGATTATTCTTTGGGATTTGATTGTATTAATTTCAGAAATTTAATTGTAATGAGATTTTTATACTTAAGCTTCCAGAATATTCTACCTTGAGTTTGACGAGAATGTTAGAGTATACTTGATTATCCTACCTGATTTGATTGTATTAATTTAAAAGATTTGATTGTAATCAGATTTTAATGGTAATTAAATCTAATTCATTTGATAATCCCTCATTCTCCTATGAAGGAAATGGTACCATTTTCAGGTGTATTAGCATCATGCTATTAGGACAAAAAAAATCTTGCCTCTATGAATACATATATAAGATATGCATACATCACTGACACTCACATGTATTGGGAGAGATCAAGATACGTGATTCATATCATAATTTGGCCCTATATATGTTGGCCTTTAATTTGAACCATTCACTCTTGATCACTAGAGAATCGACCATTAAATGTTGAAGATGGACGTATTACATCTGCTTAGATTTTATTTGTATTTTTTTCCTAAGCAATGGAGTTCTAACAATTTAATCTCTTGAAAGGAATTGATGGTTCTTCTTTTTACAAGCTGATATCAGATATCAGTAACCTAACAAAACCCTTTTTTGTATTTCTTTTAATACAGGTTGCTTACCATTCGTCTTTGGAGGGGGAATAGGATCTTCTCAATTTCATTTGAAATTGAGAGTTTTCATTTAGTGTAAAATGATGAATAATAATATAAATTTTGTCATTCATTTTTAATATTAAGACAATATTACTCATCATTTTATAATAAATGGATACTCTCCATTTCAAATGAAATAGAGATGATCCTACTCCCTTTGAGGGAAACAAAAATTAAATGAATTTAGGCTATATTTGCATATTAATGTGTTTTGGAGAGTATTTTTTTATTTAAAAAATATTATGACGCGACATAAAAGTGATTAATTTTTTTTATTATTATTATATTTGTGTTTTTGAAAGTGTTTAGTATTTTTGTTATAATTCTAAGGATAATTGATCAATCTAGAAAGCTCTCACGGGTCTTCTCTTGCTTACCATGCTTGAAATCCTTCGGTTAATTGCAATATATCTTAAAAGTCCCACAACTTATGATAGACAACCAAACGGAAGTTTAGCTCTAATGGATTGTATCACAACTTAATTTCTAATCCTTTTTAGCTTTTGATCGATATGCTTCCGTCCTAATTACAGCTTTACCCAATATTTTTATTTTTAAGGTTGTCACATTGTTTTAGAATTCGTGGTCTCTTTATTTCAGCAATTAGTATTTTATGCTCTAGTATTAGCGCTATGTCCTATGACATATCCAAATACAGCTCTTAAAATCATAATTAGGCTTGTGATTAATCATAATTAAATTTTGATCAAATGATAATTTTAAAAATCACATCATTTTTTGAGTGATACAAAAGACTTTTAGAATTACTCAGAGATATGTGTACTTTTTCTTTAAATTTTTGTTCTTTTCCAACCTTTTTTATTTTTATTTTATATTTTATAAACCATTGTTAGTGAAATGTTTTCAATTATATGCACCTAAGCATGAAACCACTGGAAAGCTTTAAACTTTTTTTTTTTTTTTTTTTGTCTAATTAAATAGGAAAATGATTACAAGTGATCAATATACCGAGAATGGGTGGGCTGAAAAGCTTTAATCTATTTAACAGTTTTAGCTACTTAGCTACTCTAAAACTATTTAAAATGTTAAATTTTAGTTACTGGGGAGGTTATATTATTATTTTTAGTTCACTGTTTAACAATTTTTTATTGAGTGCATGTTGATGCTTTTTTTATTGTCAGTAGAATATTTGGGTTTCAGAAAGTTTCTTTAGCTTCCCGCCTAACTATTTTTTTTTAATAAAAAAAAAAAAAATTCCCACGCTTCTTTTCAATGCCTATATTATAATTTAATTTCAAAAATATTTTTGAATTATTATAAAAAGAGAAAAGAAAAAGTTGTTCTCGTTTCATTTCCCCCACTTTCTTAATCTATCTGCAGAGAGTATTTTTCTTGTTCAATAGATATATAGAATCCAAGGCAAGCAAGCCATAAAATTAAGAGTTTTTTATTAGCACTAATCAAGACCTGCAATTTTGTAACTAGTTCAAATCATTCTCTCTCTTTTCTCTCATCTTATGCTGACATGTAAAAAAAGAAAGACATGAAATTGTGAAAATTTTATCTTTAATATTACTAGTTCATTAATTAAGTCCATCTTTCCCATGTAATGGGAGGTGAAGGAGGGGCAGATGATGTCATGCCTCACGCAATACCTCGAACTCTAACAGTCGCATAAAATTAACTATATATTGTATGTGTGTACATTCATAAACAATTAATCTAAAAGAGCAATTTAAATATAAAAGCTTATGTAGACATATTTATTAAATCAGTGTAAAAATTGCTATTTTTGTTCTAAGCACCGTCTTTTTAGAGTTTTGAAGGACAAAATGGCAAAATGGCAAACTTTTCCTTCTGTTCTAAGCACCGTCTTTTTACCGTACCAACTCAAAAAAAAAAAAAAAAAAAAAAAGAAAAAAACTAATTTTCTTTGATTTGTTAATCTGGGTAAATTTTTATAAGCAAGTTTTATGGGGTTATTTGATAATATTCTTGAGTCCGAATTGGGTTGAAAATCGCCCTATAAAAGATAAGACAGTCATTCATATGATAATCTGGCCCTATGTGGACCATTAACGTGAACCGTGCATGCACCCTGCACGACCAATACATGTGAAAAATGGACTAACATCTACTTAGATTTGATTTGTTTTTCTTTTTCTAAGCAATGGAGCTCTCACAATTTAATTGCTATCCATATATTAGGTAATAGGTCTTTATTCATTCGTTTCACATTTTAGCTTCCTGTGAAATGAATGAATGCCAAGGGAAACCATTCAATGACGTAAGATAAGCATACATCACTCAAATGTGAATGTTGCGTAAGTCATGAGTTCTTTTTTTTTTCTTTTTTTTTTTTCAATAAGGGAGAAGGAACAAGGGAAGAATTACAAATGAGGGTCTTTGCCACTCCTTAATCTAATAGAAGACAGTAACAAAGAAAAAGTGGGAATGCTTCCAAACACAAGGTGGGAAGCGGCTCATCTAATAACAAGATGTACATCAAAATTAGCACATCTAATGGAAACTTTCTGGCCGTCAGAATATGGCTGCTGCCCATGGTTGTGGTTGTTCTCCCTTGCTCATTGAAGGGGACTCACTGCACACCATCCTTGCGATTAAGGATCCTCATCTCTTTATGGATCGGAACTCTGCTCATGTTATTTCTAATGTCCAGATCCTCCTGCTTTCTATCCCTGTTTGGAAAGCTTTGAAGATTTTCTATCCCTGTTTGGAAAGCTTTGAAGATTTCCAAGTGTAAGGCATGAGATTGTTGCTAATTGTGTAAGGCATGAATAGTCCCAAAAGACCTATTATTTAATATATGGATAGTAATTAACAACCGTGTGAATAGTGGTTACTAATCACTTGATATGGATGCAGTTACCTAAAAGTAATATCCACATAATGCAGGCAGGCACAGATGCAATTATATTACCAATAATCACATGCATTCGCATCAACATATATAGCCCAAGTGAGCATGGCCAGTGTGGGAGCCTAATAATCATAGGTTAACAACTAAAGTAGTTAACCTTATTTGTGACCCAATTAAAATAACATAATAAAATGAAATTAGCTAAGTGGAGATGGAGATTAGAACTAAAAGAGCTAGAGGAATATGATTTGTTGAATACAGAGTCTCTTATAGGATTTAGTTTTATGTAATATGTATCATTTAAGAGGGAATGAAGCTACAAAGAACAGTAATAAATAGGCAAACAAAAAAAGTACGTAAAACTTATGTATCATATCATGTTTTGTAAGACTCATTCTATATAATTTATTTTTTTCGTATTGTTGGGCCGTCGGGCCACCCCTGGGCAGATCTGGGGGTGGCCATTGCCTCAGGGATGGCACACAAGCCACCCCAGGGTGGCTGGGGGTGGCAGCACGCCACCCCCTCCCCAAAGGGAGTGTGGCCCCCTATTTTTTTTTTTTTAAATTAATTTTTATATTTATATTTTTAGTTTTAATTGTTTATTTTGGGGTAGTTTTGTCTTTTAATGAGATTTAACATCTAAAAGAGAATATTTCGTTTAATTTAACGAATTTTGATCAAAAAATAATTTAAAAGTCACATCATTTTTAAAAGAATAAAAAAAGCCTACACCTTTTGGTCAGTCTAATTTCCCGCTATGGTTTTTCTGTATGGGGTTAGCTTGGGGAGAGGGGGATGGTCCCCAAGCGGCCAAGTCCTCCATGGACTACTCAAGCTCTCAATATATATATATATATATATATATATATATATATATGAGTTGGTGTAACCTCTTAAAAATTTCAAAATAAAATTTACTTGGAACAAAAAAAATAAAATTACATAGATTTAAAAAATGAATGGACAAAATTAATTACTTCTAGTGAAGTCAAAACCACTTTCAAAGCATTTGGTGTGACCAAACAAGCTCCGACAGCTATGGGAGTGGTTTGGCATCTTCGAGTGGCTCCACCACCTATGACTATTGACTACTGGACAAAATGTTAATTCAATGAGTCAATGTTGTCAAAGATACATCACACACTAAATAATTTGCACTAAAAATTGAAATAACATGAATGCAGATATAAAGTGAAATTTTTTCAAAATAGGGGGTCCATGGCCATCCCATCTGCATATGGGTCTGTCTCCATATATAACACGTGATTTTCATTCCGTCCAAAAAGATGAAAAGACTTAACGAATTGTCAAATTTCAACAATTTGATAGTTCGTGGGATTGAATGTTACTTTTTAAATTATAGGGACTAAATGGAATAGTAGTGATACTTTGAGAGGGCAAAATATATTTTTCTATATTTGTTTTCGTGAAAACCAATTTTTATTTTTAAGCTGAGAGCGATAAGGACCTTTTTGCAAAAAAAAATCTAAAAACCAGTTTTTACCTTTACGTCACATTAAAGCATAATTTCAAACCAAAAACACTCCTAAAAACAGTTTTCATCTCCCTAACCTTCTTTACTTATGGTATGTTTATTCTAATTCTTTAACAAGAAAAGGATTTGAAACCAAATTACCCTTAGGCTACATATGATACGCAGAATTACTATTTCATAATTAAAATGATAATTTTTATTAAAATTAAAAGAAGATAGAATAGAATAATCATTCACATTACTCATTAAGAAAAGCCTGTGCCTTAATTTAAGAAATAATTATTCATCAAGAAGATAGAATAAAATAGTCATTCACATTACCCATTAAGAAAAGCCTGTGCCTTAAATTAAGAAATAATTATTTGTCTCAAAATAATCATTTACATGAGATTCTATTCTTATGGCACATCAAAGTTGCCGTTATATAAATAGGATCATGAAATGGAGGTGGATTAGTGTAGGTTCATGAATCCAATCCGAAAACTGTACTCGATGCTAGCGTATAGAGTCAAGCCACGTGTCCCTCCAGAGTACCTAGCTTTCCAAAGATGCTCTTACTCCCTTTCTCACTTTCTCTCTCAAAAGATCACCTCGGCATTCTGGCATGAACTGTGTGTGCAGGTTTGAAATTTTTATTTTGTCTTTTTGTTTTTTTCTTTTCAAAATAAACAATATCAATACAAAATATTTCTAAAATTATATAAATAGTGTGGGTTCATGAATCCAATCATGATTAGTGTGGGTTCATGAATCCAATCCGAAGAAACTATGTGCAAAAACTGTGAAGAAACTATTCCAAAAAAATTTGTCAACATCATATTTGATGTGAAATTACAGAGGATAAAACATTTTTATTAGTAAACAACTGGGTTACGATCTTAAGTAAAATTATATGAGTTTATACAAGATTATTTAAATCGAGCCGAGTTTATACGAGTATATACTGTTTAATATTTGAACATATTATTGTGTTCACGATTGACTCACTTATTATTGAACCAAGACCAAATTGAGTTTTACCGAGTTGACTACACGAGCAACTAGGGTCATTTTACACCCCTAGTTGTGATGCAAGCCAAATTGAGCTGAACTTTAAGATTCTAAGACTAGTTCGTTTATAAGATATTTGAGTCAAACAATAAAATGTGTATTCGATTTCAACTTGTCAAAGCCGAACAAGGTTAATTATTAGTGTCCCAGGTTATATTAATAAATAATAACTATTGGTTAATATAAAAGAATAAATTCCATATCGCATATCTTCAAGGATCCCCAGTGATCCTTCCCCTTGTTTCTTTTGTGTGTTTTTTTACTTTTGCTTAAGAAAAAACACACATTAGCACAAAGCAATATTGAGGATGGTCCTGTTGTCTTAGCAAGACATGCCTTCAATGATTCAGGTACGTACAGGTGTGCGCTCCTAATTGCTAAGCCTAAAGTTGCTCCTCTTTTTGAGTTGAAAAATGAGATATATGGCACCAATAATGATGTACATCAACTCTCAGTCACCAATTATTGCTCAATAATGCATCTTACTATCAGAGTAAGACGATTCATATAATTAAAGTTACCCCTCGAGGCATTAGTCTCTCCTTTCTATTCCGGTGTCGTTTTTTCCACTTTTTACTCTCCTAGTGTTTTGTAGAAAAAGAAATGTGATTAGTCCCACATCGGCCAAAGAGAATACTGTGTTCTTAAGCGTCATATCCAATTATTTGGATGAGGTATGCTAATGGGACTGGGATCTTTTCTAGTTGAAAACAACCGGAGAGGAACCACTGAGTTGTAATGTATGGATAAAATAGTAATTTTATTTCTTGGTTGGACCATTTTATCCCTATATTACAACAAACCGGTTCCTCTGCAGTTGTTTTCAACCGGAAAGGATCCCGGTGCATGTAAATGATCCCGCTTTGAAGCATTTCTCTTTTCTTATTCATCTCTCAGCATCATTATTTCTCTCTTTTTGACTATTCATTATGTAGAAAATATAAATAAATAAATAATAACAATAATAATAAATGACCCTAAAGGCATCTTATCTAATTAGTTGTTGACCCATATGACAAAGTTTTCCAATAATTAGTTGCTTTCACTTTTTGGAGAAACTATATGCTCAAGAAAAACGACAAATAAGGCTGTTTAATTTGTCTTATGAAAGATGAAAATCGATCTCACGTTATTTTTTACATGCCTAATGTAAAATTACAGACGATAAAACCTTCTTATTTATGAACAGTGAAAATACAAGTACTCAATAGATGCTGGAACAAACGTTTGATCAACTTTCGAAAAATTGAAAAGCAGTAGCAGAAAGCAACTCAAAAGGCCAAAGCCAACTTCAATTACCAAAGCGAGAGAAGTTGTAGGGCATTTTCACAAAATGCTTGAGGAGTATATTCTAGAAAGTTAATAACAGGAAGATAATCCCAACAACCGTCGCAGTGACTCTCTCAACAAATGTCTCAGAAATATGTTGTTGTCAAGGTTGCCATATTCCGATTCCAGAAGTCGTCGCAGTGCCATTAAGGTTTTGGCTTAGTTCATAGTAGCATGAATCTTCTGCTATAATTAATATTATAAATTTAATCATTTAATTAATAGTCTAACAAACAAGACATGAAAAATGATATTAAGATATATATGTCATAGAATATATTGCTCTAATTATATCATAGCATAGATTTGTAATTACTGAAATACCAACTACATAGATGCTAAAACAGAGTGACAAACTTAGAAATGAAAATATTTGGCAAACCTATTAAGACTAAGCATATCACAAGCTAATTAAAAAGGATTACAGAGTTGAGATGCAATCCATTAGAGGTAAAAGCAAAGCACTCCAACAAACACCAACAAATGCTTCAAATATTCATGACAAAAGGCCGAATGAACCTTGGAAAGTGATAGCTAGGACCACAAATCCAACAACAGTTGTAGTGCCTCTCCAAAAATCACGAAAATAAAATATTTCCGGGTTGCCATGAGACGGTTCCAAGAGTTATCAGAGTGTGTTGACTAGAGTAGTTGTTGGTAGATATCATCGTAATGGGATTCATGTTCAACAATCTGATGGCTAAGTGTGTTGATCAGATTTAAACTAAAACACTAACGGTATGAGTGATATTGCAAACTATTTAAACTTGGATTTACTAAATTGAAACTTTTTTAAGTTAAGAAAAATAATTGCAAATAAAATGAAAGTTTAAGGTGTTAAAAGTGATGTTTCTCTAATTTGTAAATTTCGAACTATGCTTACAGTCCAAAGGTTTCCGTGATGCATGGGTAACCAATGTAAAACGTAAAATCACACAGTGAATGTTAAAGGACTCTTAATCTCTTTAAAGTTAAGTATATATATAATTAATTACACCAGGCTTAAAGAGGAAGACAACGGTCCATCCCTATTATTTTCCCATAAGAATCCCAAGTACATGATTTGAATATGTATAGGATTGAAGTTGAAAGCAACCTTAGGAAAACCAGCAGAACAAATACCTGATTTTATCTCCAATAAAGTGAAGTCGTGATAGTACCACAATTATATTGCTGTGCAATAAACTCATTTTGTTAAAGTGTTATTTATGTGATTATATTTATAATCCCTATCAATTTAAGTTTTTTCAGACAAGTTGTAATTTAATATGATATTAGAGTAAAAGTCTTGAATTCAAATTTAATCTCCATCATTCAACTTCTATTTTAATTAAATATTTCACCATGACCTATCATCAAATCCTCTTAGGATAAGTGGTGAGATAAACTCAATTTGGTGGAAAAAAATAGATATTCTTATTACTCAATTTGGTAACAATGCATATGCTCTTAATCAAATTGAACAAAAATTACTAAAATACCCACATTAAAACAAAATTACTGGTAATATTTTGGAATTGTACTAGAATGACACCGGGGTGGTTGACCACTAAACAATTTTTTCTAGTTTTTTTTTTTTTATTATTATTTAGTTTATATATATTTAGGTTTACAGAAAAACAAAAACAAAAAATTAATGAATTTTTCGGAATATTCATTACATTTTTCAAGGAATAGCTATTGTTTTCCTTTTTGTTTTTAGAGAAATAAATACTCCTCTTTGTAAGGAATAGTTATTCTTATGAATGATGTACACCCAAATAAAAAATGACGAAATAACCCTTTCGTCTATTTTATTTCAGAGATTTATAATGCAAGTCAAAAGGGTGTAAAGGACCTTGTAACACATATTATCAGAAAGTAGATAATAAAGTGAAATTAATATATAGACGATAAGGAACCTGAAATAGACAGTGGTTTGTCTTGTAACATAAACTGTAGATCTCGCCAGGTATTACTTCTTTGCCGCGGCATTGCTTGAGAGCTCCTGAATTCCTCTTCAATTCCAAAACTCAGGTTTTCTTTTGCTTCATTTCTTACATATTATATATATAAACAGTTTTCACTTATAAATCACATCAAAACACATTTTCATACCCCAAAAAAAAAAAAAACAAAAATTCCTCAAAAAACAGATTTCATCTCCCTATACTTGTTTCTTTATGGCATGTTTCTTCTAATTCTCTAACAAGAAAAGAATAGGAAACCAAATTACCCTTCATCTTAGCCACTTTAGACACCATGATTAGTATAGGATATTCATGAATTGCAGCTATTGACCCATGATATGATAAAGTTCCCCAATAAGTTGCTTTCACTTTTTCTGGAGAGCAACAAGGACAAGAAGGACAATGAGCAAATACTGTGAAAGAAGCTATTCTAGAAAAGTTATTAGTGTTATTTATTTATTATTATTATGTTGATAGAAATTTTCTCTAAATCAGTTGAGAGGAAATGTCCTTCAACCCATTTAAAATAATGTCAAGTGTTTATAAACATTTAAAACGTTAGTCTAAGATAATAAATTACTATTAATGACCTTAAGAATTTAATGTGTTTTTTTAAATATTTATAAACATTTGGCACTATTTTAAATTTTTAAATGAAGAAAATATCAGCATCATATTTGATGCAAAATTATTGAGGATAAAACCTTTTTTTTATTTGTAAACGATTGTACATCTTTATTAGCTGAAAATACAGATTTTCCGCACCTCTTTTTCTATTGTGTGTGTGTGTATTTTTTGTGTGTCCCTTAAATTTGATGTGATTTTTAAAATTACTATTGAATTTTGATCAAATAATAATTTTAAAAGTTACATAATTTTTGAAAAAATACAAAAGAGATAATTAAAAAAAAAAACTATTTTTGTGTAATTTCCTGCTCTCTTTTTTTCTTGGTATTGGTTAGCTTGGGGAGAGGGGGGTGGTCCCCAAGCCCTTCATGGACTACTCAAAATAAAAATTTACTTGGAACAAAAAAAAAATAAAAAGGTAAAGTTCACTTAACCCCCTCAAATTATCACCCCAATGATAATTTACCCTCTAAACTACCAATACAATGACAATGTACCCTCAATTTTAACAAAATTACCCTTACTAAAATAAAAATAAAAATTCTAAAATTTATAAAAATTAAAAAAGAATAAAAAAAGTAAAAAATAAATAAAAAGCAAAACATGGGTGTTGGACAACCCCTAGGTAACTGGGGATGGTCCAGCCACCCACCTAGGGGTGGTTTGGCCACCACCAAGCGATTTCCGGGGGCAGCTCGGCCACCTCTGTCTCATTAATGGGGTGAGCCACCCCCAACCTATAATGTTTTCTTTATAAATAAACAACGGCTACCATTTACTAAGTTCATAGCCTAAGCAAAGCCTTTGTGCCACACATCAAAGACTTGGTTCTTCCTCTTCGTTCTCTCTTTTTTCAAATTCTTGCATGAATTTCAAAGTTTTTGAAAGATTTCATTTTTCTTTTTTTGTTATATGCAAATACATGGGGCTGGTTGCGATGATTATAAAAATTCCTCGTTCTGAATGCTAGTGCCATGGCATGATGACAGACACATTTACACCTGTAGAATATGAGCGCCGCCCAATTTCAATTACATTTAGTTTATTACACGTTCATTCGCTCACATATTATTTGATCTTGCATAGTTTCTTGATGATTCAGTTTGAAAATTTGTTGCGTAAATGGAAAATATATTTGGAAGAGAAGTAACGCTTTCAAATCCCTGCCTTTAGTGGTGGTCAAGCCACCATATGGGGTGGTTCGAAACCATCCTTGTTTATTTTCAAATTTTTTTTTTCTTAAAAAAAATAAAAATAATAATAATAACAATTTTAAATATATTTAATTTTTTTTTAAAAAAAATAATAATAAGAGTATTTTTGTCTTATTGAAAATTGTATAGGAGTAATTTCGTTATTTTGCTAGCATTATGGGTACATTGTTATTGTTTTGGTAGTTTGGAGGGTAAATTGTCGTAATTTATAGTTTTGAGGGTAAATTGTCGTAATTGATAGTTTGAGAGGTAGATTGTCATTGAGGTAGTAGTTTGAGGGGGTTAAGTAGATTGTCATTTGGTTAGTAGTTTGAGAGGGTTAAGTGAACTTTACCAAAAATAGGATTACATAGATTTAAAAAATGAACGGACAAAATTAATTACTTCTAGTGAAGCCAAAACCACTTTCAAACCATTAGGTGTGACCAAATCTCCTCCGATGGCTATGAGAGTGGTTTGGCGTGTATTCCAAAGACATAGAGGGTGGCTCAACCTCCTCTTGACTATTGACTATTGGACAAAGTGTTGATACAATGAATCAATGTAATCAAAGATACACATCACACACTAAATAATGCGCACTAAAAGTTGAAATAACGTGGATTCAGATGTAAAGTGAAAAATTTTCAAAACAGGGGGTCCATGGCCGCCCCATCTGTATATAGGTATGTCTCTCTGTGTAACACATGTGATTTTCATTCCGTCCAAAAAGATGAAAAGACTTAACGAATTGTTAAATTTGGACAATTTGATAGTTTGTGAGATCCAATGTCACTTTTTAAATTATAGGGGCTAAATGCAATAGTAGTGATGCTTTGGAGGGTAAAATATATGTTTCCATGTGGAGTTGATACAAACATTGAAACGTAATAGCACTAAAAAAAATTTAAAAGTCATTATTTTAAATTTTTACTATACATCACTGTGCAATGCATAGTAACACAATGATCCAGAAAAATACTCCGGTCTCTATGCACTACACAATAAAAAAAATTAAAATAAAATAAAATAAAAAAATAAAAAAAATAAACAAATTATCACTTTTTATTACCCATTATATATATATTATCACAAATTGTTACTAAAAAATAAAAATAAAAATCCATCACAAATTGTTATTGTACAGTACCTTTAAAAAAATAAAAAATAAAAAAAGTCATAAAAATTCATCATTGTGCACATCACTATGCAGTGCACAGTGACCTGGGAAAAATCATCATCTTGGTCACTGTACAGTATAATTTTTTTCTAAAGAAAAAGCCTCACACGGTTACCGTACACACACTATCACATTACTGTGTGTGTATAGTGATCTATCACTGTATATTATGATGGATTGCAGATCACTATGCATGCACGGTAATCTTAATAAAATTTTGAAAGAAAAAAAAATCACAACTTTACTCTGTAGAAATGGTCGAAGTACATAAACGCATATATAAAAAGGCACAATAATCATACAAACCATATAAAACAACATCGAACACCAAACAATGGAAAGTTTTACAAAAGCATAGGAGTTATATGGAGAGAAAGTTCGGACGACGTACAAATTCCAGATTCACAGAGACGTTCATTTGCATTAGTGTCTGAAGCATGTCCGGACGAGACATCAATTCCAGATTCACTAAGACATTCTTCTGCAATGACGTCTGAAGCTACTCTGAACGAGATGGTTTTCCAGACTTATAGAGATGCTCGCCTGCAAGTAGTCTAGACGCGCCGCATCAGGTTTCTTGATTTAGTTGTGATTAACCTAGTTGCGTCCACATGAGAAAGGACCTCATTCAGGCGCCGACTAAGTTTTGCAGTTTTATTTTCACAGTTTGTATTCTGTTAGACTAGGGACTCTTGTAGTTTATATTGTGGAAACTGCTAAGCACAAAATAGATATAGATTCTATGTGAGAATAAGTGTGCTAAGAGAGCTAAAACAAATTATGAACAATGCATGAAGCCTATCGGAGTTCCGGTGAAGGAGATCATATAAAAGAAATATTCCAGAAGTTCTGGGAGAATTTCTGTGGTAGCGGACAAGTGTGTTACTTGTTTAGTACACGGGATTGTCATTTGCAAATGTTTTGTAAGTATTGAAATTGTGTAATTTCTCGTTTTTCTGTAGTAGAGTGATTTTTTGGGTTTGACTATCCTGCAGTAGTTTTACTTTGGAAGAGTTCTTACAAAAGGTTTTCACTTCGTAATCAAATATTTGTGTCTTATTGATTTATTGCACTTATATATATTTGGTAAATGCTTAAATTATTAATTTTTAATTTTACATATTGTTGATAAACACCTATTTAACTCCTATTATATATATATACACGCCAGTTATGTTGGTTTCCCGTGTATTCAAATAGTTGTAAATTTTGTTCAAAATTATGCAAGGGATTGGGGCTTTGTAGAATCGCCTTCCCATTAACAAAAAGGGAATCGCAATTGTGAAATCATGTTATATCTTTAGCATTGCTGGCAACATAACAAGTACCAATGTTTAGAATCATGTCATTTTAATTCTCTTGTGGAATGCTTGAGGCTTGTCATCCATGGCCTCTCAATGGCTTCCCATGAAGGACTCAGAGAGTCTGTTACTCAAGATGGAAAACTAGTGTAATTTTTTACTTATCACTGCCAATCTCTTTGGATACATCTCTTTGTGATACTAGAAATATTATAAATGGATGGTATTTCATTTTACAATTGTTGTCAGAACTATTATTATGTGCATGCTTGCTTTGTTGCCTTCGCAAAATCGTCTACTGATATGAACTTGCTATTACATTTACTTTTTACCAAGTGACCTGCTAATTTGAAATTAAGATCATAGAGGGCTAAGAATGATCAATACTCAAGATTGAGGAAATAGGCATCCCATTCATCAACAAACCATTATCCTGTTTTGGAAAATGACCTTTCCATTCACAAGCAAATCTGATCAGAATTTGTAATTTTTCTAGGCTACCAAATGACCCGAAAGAGAGTGAGCGAAAGAGAGAGTAGTGAATATTTGCAGGCCCCATTATCTTAGTTTCAGTACAAAGAAAAGCTACCAATATACAAAAACAATTAAGCAAATGACCCAATTGAAAAGAAATAGCTGAAACCACCAGCTAAATCAAATATTTGAACTAGTTTGATTTACTACATCCAGACAAGTATGCAAAGTAATTAAATCCCAATGTAATTACCAAATAACTCCAAAAACAACAGCTCTTCAACAGCCTTTATATTTCACACCATGCTGTAGATAAGTCAGGAGTACTACCAAAAGATAACCCCCTGATTTCAGCAAAGATGACACTTTTTGTAGAGGTTTCCTTGCTATCTTCTCAGTTTCCAATCATAACTGCAAGTACAAATGCTTTTGAGATTTGGAATTTGATACTTTGAATGAAAGTAGAGGACCATGGGAGAGAGAGACAGAGGGAAAAAAATATAAAACCTGCAAATGCTAAGCAGCACAATAAATCAGCCTGATTGCTCTTCTGCTGTAAATGTATCTCTATATTTTCCTGCGAAAGCAATACACTGTAAAGTAAGGTGGGAGCAAAAATCAAAGAAATATTGTCTTGATTCAAAATAAAGCAACCAAAGTCCCAACTAAAAAATATATAAATTTCATATGCATGAGATTTCATTACAATTCAAATTTGTTTTATTTCAATTGCAAAAAGACAAATAAATCATTGCCGTAGAGCTACCAAAACAAATACTTGGAATCTTGATTAAGATAAAATGATGAGTAATATACCTAAGCAATCGAAGATGCATGGATGTTTGACTTTTCTTTTTGCTGAGGAGGATACCGCAAGTCTAACTCTGGGATGTGAGAAATCTTGGTCCAATCTTCACCCGTTTCTCTCTTGCATCTTTGCAGTAAGATGGGACACTTCTCAACTTTTAGCCTTCGCAAAGAAGTTAGCCTACCCATTCCTTCGGGCAGCGATGTCAAACTGGAGCATCCACCAATTTCAAGCACTTGAAGTGATGTGCAGTTGTGGATCCCCTCTGGTATGGCCGTCAAGTTTTCACAATTTGAAATCTCAAGCTTTTGCAGAGTAGTCAAGCGTTGAAGCCCCAACGGGAGAGACACTAATTTTGGAAGATGTGTAAACTCCAAAGAGATGAGGCTCTTAAGGCCTTGCCATTGCATCCCATCCTCATCATTGGCTAGCTCAAGTTCGCGGCAATTACAAAGATGCAGGTATTGGAGGGCAGTGAATTGTTGTATGCTTGGGGAGAGAGACTTTAATTTATTGCAGTTCAATATCGTTAAAGACTCGAGAGAATTGAGGTCCTCTGGTAGAATTTCGAGATCCGCGATGGAATTCAATTTTATATACTTCAATTTTGAGAGAGGAGTGGATGAAGATGAGGCTATTGCTGTTGACTTTGGGCTTTGCAGTGCTGCCATATTCATCATCATTGTTTGTTGCAATGGCTTCAAGCTCGCATTCCACAGGACCAACTCTCCTTCAAGATGTGGAAACATTGGCATGGAAGTCAACATAGGGCAATTCCAGATTTGTAATGTTGAAAGATGAGGAAATGAAGGGAATAAATGATGCTCCATCATCGATGTTACTGCAGTTATTTGAACGGAATTATCATTATCACTATTGATGTCCTCAGGAGAATGCCTCCTCCACCACCCCTTGAGATTAGGACAAAGATCAATTTTGATTTCCTTCAAGGATGGAAAAAATGGTGTTGGTGCCGATGAAGAAGAAGAGAACTCATTACTATCACCACCATTTGATATGTACTGCAAAGTATCCAACATTGTAAGAGAAAGATACTTGAGAGAAGGCAATTGACTCAATGGTGGCAGATATTGGCATTTCTTACACATCCATAATTCAAATCTAACAAGATTTGTGAGTAACAAAAGCCAACTCGAAAGCCTTGAACCCAGATAGTTTACTAAGGAAAGTTGTTTCAGATTTGGGTGCGGTTGGAAGCCTTCCAATAACATTTCATCATCAACATCAACATTCAAATCATTGACATCTCCTTGAGTATTCCACCATAAATGCAAAGAATGAAGATGTGGTTTCTCCTTTAAATTTGCAGCCTTGTATTCTGACGCAACATCTTTCTCATGTCTCAAATCTCTAATGACCAACTCTCCTGCCAGCTTATTTAGTTTGTTTAGTTCTTTTAACTCACCGCTATGCTTGGAAAGAGAACCCGTGTGAACCACAAATCTTGATAGAGTCTGAAGATTAGTTAGTTGCCCCAATCCACGTGGCATATAAGTCAAAGCACGACATCCATCTATCTCAAGATGTCTGAGGTTGACTAATCTTTCAATGCCTCTCGGAAATTTTTCTAAGTTCCAACAATTAGAGAGTTTTAGTCTTTGCAAATTCTGCAATTTGGTTATAGAATTAGGCAACTTCTTGATATTGCCGTGTTCAGAAAGATCAAGATATTTTAAATGCTTCAACTTACCAATAGAGCTTGGCACAAAATCAAGATTTTTTAGATGCATATCCAACACACGCAACAGTTTAAAACTCGAAAAAATTGCATCACAATCAATCTCAACCCCAAAGCCTTGGCCACCGAGGTAAAGAAATGTTCGTATCCTACTTGCTTTGCACAATGAAGAAATATGTGTATCATTACCAACAAATGATACATGATGAGTTTTCTTATCAATGTTTCTCGCCTTAACATCAAATGAGGTGATCAATGATCCTGCCACTAATATGGCAAGATCATGCATGAGGTCATGTATTTTGCATCGAATTATGTTACCAAACTCATCTATTTCAGCTTCTTGAAAGAATGATCTCCAAAACAAATCCATAAAATACCCATGACCAACATCTTCCAAGGATCGGTCTTGATCCAATAACTGGACAAACCCTTGTGCTATCCAAAGCTTAATCAGTGTTGATCTATCAATCTTGTAATCTTTTGGAAACAAACTACAATAAGCAAAGCAGTGCTTCAAATGTGAGGAAAGTTGATCATAACTCAACTTTAGAGTAGGTAAAATGTCATTTTCTTTTTGAGATATATTCGAGAGTTCATTGTTCTTAAAAGACAACCACTCTAATTCAGGATTTTTGGAGCGTAGTAAACTTTCAATTGTCTTTATGGCAAGAGGGACACCTAAACACTTTTCTAGGATCTCCCTCCCAATTGCTACAATGCTTGAATTCTTTGGCTCTTGCCCTTTCCCAAATGCCATCTGCTTAAATAAAGACCATGAAGCAGGTTTGTCTAAACCCCTTAAGGAATATGATTGAACTGTGCCGGTAATCCTTGCAACGCTTTCATTGCGGGTAGTTACTAATATTCTACTGCCTCTTGTACCACCCACAATAGTCTTTTCAAGCCAAACCATTTTTCATAATCCTCATTCCACACATCATCCAACACGAGTAAGTATTTCTTTCCATCGATTTTTTCTTTAAGATAACCCATCAATGTATCCATTTCAACAATTTCTGATTTCTTCTTTGTTGCAGATTCTAAGATTTTTTCAGAAATATTTTTAACATCAAAGGTATTAGAAACACACACCCACATTTTTAGTTGAAAATGCTTTTGGACTACCTCATCATTGAATATGAGTTGAGCAAGTGTAGTCTTTCCTAATCCACCAATACCAACAATTGGGAGGATGGAAACATCCTCTTCAACGTCGGAGGCTATTAGACAGTCTATAACTGCCTTCTTATCAAGCTCTCGACCAATAACCTCTTCCGCAGGTACAAAAGAGTGAGTGTTATCCCTCTCCCTTTTCCCGACTCGTGTCTCCACATGGCGTTCCTCCAACTGGAATCTCTCCCTACTTGCGTCAATGGTGTCTAACCTCTCTCTAATCGCCTTGATCTTATGGCCCATTCCAAGACGATAAACAAGCTGATTTGATTTGGAAAAGAAAATGCGTACCTTTTTTGCCTTCTTATCAAGGGTCATTATTTCCCTTCGTAGAGCTTCAGTGGAAATAGCATCCAGCAAGTCATCCGCATCATAAATGGCATCATCTAGCTTTCCGAGCCACTCCGGTGTTCATCAGGCTTTGAAGCTCATCTTCAACACCCCATAGCAGTCCGATCTCTTTGGCAGCCAGTGAGCCCAAGGTCTGAATGATTCGCTCAGCAGTGCCAAAGAGAAGTCGTTCTGCCATTTCTTGAATGTGAATGAAGGAATGCTCAAAAGCTCTCTTGAAGATATGTTTGGTGTGAGTAGGAAGGGTTATCCGTCGCCAATATATGTCTGCAAACTGCATTCACACCAAATCAAATCCTCAAGAATCATTTCTTAAAAAGTAAAATCAGCCCACATTTTCTCCGGAAAGAAATGCTTGAATCGCTCCGGAAAAACCTTAAACTATCGTGACATGCGACTTTTACGCTGCGCTGTCTGCCATTTTTCTATTGAAGAAGTCAAACCTCTAGCACCATTTTCAATTCAATGATTTAAAGCCTTGTTCCCTGAAACCTCACCGATCTTTCCAGCTTGATTCTTTCAAAGTCAATGCATGATGATGTATTGATTGTATTCGACGCTTCTACGTACATTTTACATTTAAGACTTTTTTGATACTACTGGGCACGGCATGCTTAGGCTTCCATGACGATTGATGATCGTCCGTCAACGGGAGGTTTTTGATTTTTTTTTTTTTGGAGAGAATCGTGATCTTCAATGACTGCTTTGAGAGAATCTTAACCTCCAAAACACAATAAACTGTATTCTAAAACAATATTTAACTCGATCATTTTTATTAATAGTTCGACTTTAAATAGAGAAACAATAGACTACCGTTTACATAATGAACCAATTCTTTCAATTTTTTTTTTTTTTTGTTGAATCAATAAGAATTCAATTTATTCACTTCAGTGAAAAAATATCTAGAGCTGAAAAAGCTCTAAACAACAAGAGCTGCTCTAGGGTAACAACATCATAAATAGTGTCAGGAATCTCTTCTATCCATATTTTCTCCTTGAGCTCCTTAAACGCGGCCTTGGCTAATCCGTGAGCAGCCCCGTTTGCCGTTCGTTTTACATGCCCGATCTCTAAACTTCGAAAAGCCTTTAGTGCTTCAAGAGTATCTCCAACAATCTGCCCATATATATAAACCAATTAAGTCTCGACTTCTAAGGCTAAGACGATTTTAATTAGAAAAGAATCGAACTCTTTATTATTGGACTCTAATACAACACAAGACAATATCAAATAATTATTATCACATCATTCTCTTTCCTTAACAATTTCCTTGTTCCCAAGAAAAATTCTAAAACTAATCTAAATGAAAACCAATTAACAAATAATAAATAAATAAAAACTGCACAAGCCATGGCTCAGGACATGTTTTTCAACTCTAGTTGCCTTGCCGGTTTCCTTTCTTTTAAGATTTATAGGTCTCAACTCACTCACACCAACTTAATTTTTTATCTCCTACTATTACTGAATCTTTGATTTTGTGCATAAAATGTCTTCCAAATGCATATATTGTTTATGGAGGAGTCATTTTGTGAGGTAATTTTCCTTGTGAGTTGTGACTGTTCATGACAAGGAAAAACACATTTTACTCCTATGTGGTTAGGCCTTAAAAACACAAAACCTCCGTAAGTTTTATGCAAGTACTTCTAAATGTCATTTTTATGCCTCTCTTTTGTCCCTCCAAAATTAATGTGACGTTTAAAATTATCATTTGATCAAAATCTAATAATAATTTTAAAGCCACATCAATTTTAGAATGACACAAAAAGGACTGACATAAGGACTTCTAGCATTACTCATTTTAGGCATAATTTTTAACCCCTGATAGTCATGTTCAAAGAGTGAAATTAACATATAAGCTACACATTACCTCTTAACCAAACAGAAATTGCCATGTCATTGAATTTTTTTTCTCACTTTTTCTTAAATTTATCACTTAAGTCATTCATAATAATAATAAATAAAAAAAAAAAAAAAAAAAAAAAAAAAAAAAAAAAAAAACTAAAATCCAGTAAATTATTAGTAGGATATCTTTTTTCACTGAAAAAGAAAAAGAAAACCAATTTGGCTATACATGATGAGAGTGTGGGTGAAGGTCTAGCATTAATTCATGATGTGGCATAATGGAACTAGTTATAGACTAAACACATTAACACACAGGTTTGCTTCTCCTTGACAATTTTCCTTTTCTCTACTAATTGGAGCAGAGTTTAAGCAAGCATATTGTCTGAGTTGCTTTTCCATGGTTTCTTTGTTGATTTTCAGGTATTCCTTCTCCCTAATTGTATAGCAGTCATTTTAATCCTCTTGTGAATTGCTTGATGTCATCCATGGCCTCCCAGTGGCTTCTGATGAAGGGCAAGGAAAACCAGAGTAATTTTTTCACTCATCACTGCCAATCTCTTTGGATACATCTTGATGCAGTGCGACTTAGTGGGCTACAGCGAAGACAACAATAAAGCAACAGATATATAATTCTAGATCTTGAGTCTATCAATGATTTGAGAATTCTTCTCAAAATATAGTCTATCTATGATTTCAAGGAAAAATATGAAAAAAAACTTACCCATGAGTAATTCTTATTCAACAAAATTAATAATAAACAACAATTGTCTTTCTCTGGAGGCTACAAGCATATATGTATAGCCCAAAACCCAAAACCTAATAAAATATGACATAAATACCCCCAAAACCCTAAATCTAATAAAATAACGAAATAAAGACTCTTAAAACCCTAACCCTACTAAAACAACAACATAAAGTCGACTAGAAAATAATAAAATGCGGAAAAGTAACATAAGCCTCCCATGTGCGCTTGAGCACAATTATAGGTGCGATTGAGCGCAGGTGGGCGCTCGATCGCAGTACCAGGGGGTGTGCGAACGGGATCTGATCTGCATCATTCTCCCCAGGTTGGAGAGAATTCGTCCTCGAATTCAGCCGGTACTTTCCATGGTCCTTCGGATGTCCAAACAACTCATTCCACTCGCCCTTTCTCAAGATCAAGACACGGCAACACCCCAAAATAAACGTGACGCTTTTCATCATCGAAATACCTTGATGGTTGTCATGAAAGCCCCATACACCATTTGGCAATACTTAAGATTTGTCGTTCTTCGTTCGTTCCTTCTCCCTTCCATGTGCCATGAAGATACTCAAGAATGAATTAGTCGTAGTTGCCCTTGTGAATAAATAATTCTCCTCAACCGCATAGAACTCACCACAATCATTATTAGAAGAATTTAAAATACTTTCAACCCCAAGAAAATCAACATAATCAACCCCTTCATCATTATAATGAGACATTTCACCTGAAAGGTCTTCATCAACCTCTTTATAATTGCCAATGTCACCCGTGGGCTCTTCCTCTTCCAATTGATCATCTTTGAGGTAGAGGCCGCCAAACATGGGAGAAAAACCATCTTCTTCGTACCCTTCCTCTTGGTCATCTTCTTCGGGGTAGAGGCCGCCAAACATGAGAGAAAATCCGTCCTCTTCATACTCTTCCTTTAGGTCAGATGCCAAAGGTCCTTCAATCGGTTCTTCCTTATTGACATTGTCATCATAGGTTCGTGGGGAATCCCAATCCACAAATCCTTACGAATGATCTACAACATCTTCATGTCTAAACTCTTCATCAATGAATTCGGATTCCTGAAACTCTTCATTTATAGATTCTTTTTTCTCCTCCACAAAATATGGATTCGGTTTATGGATTTGTGGTTGGAAAGTAGGGGTCCAATTGGCCTGTTGTGGACTATTCCCCTCACTCCATGTTTCCCTAAATACCTATTTTTTTGTAGGAATTTTCTTTTTTCCTTGTCATAGCCATAGACCCTTGTCTCCAATTTTGTGATTTTTGGCCCATGGTATAACTATAGGGCAAGAAAGCAACTCGCATATATTTCAATAGTTTCTCCCAACTATTGATCTTCAATTTGCCTTGCTGCATCCTAGTTTTCTTTAGTTGTTGCCACCACGCACCAACTCTTCCCCGGAATGTGCGTACCACCAAAAAGACTCGTCATTCATTGGGCACCCCGTTGAATTCAAGAACCTCTTCAACAGCCAACACCCAATCCAAAAATTCTTCAGGTTCTAAATCCCTGTCGAATTCCAGAATATTGAGTTTGAATCTACTCACCCACCGATTGGCATGAGCTTGTGCAAGGTGCTGACGTCCGTGCGTTCGACGCTTTGCAAACGGGTTTCTAGATCTGTTCTCATATTGACCACACAAGTTAGATAATTGGGTAGTGAGGTCTTCAATTTGATCCCTCATAGCCCTAAATCGATCCTCCGTGTGTTGCCAATGTTCAGCGATAGATTTGCCTTCTACCTCTGCGAATCACGGTCTTGGTTGGCGACGACAACCGTTCGGCCCACCACTCATGTGCCACAAGCCAATTGCTGGTTGCTCCTGAACAACAATAAAGCAGCGGATATGTAATTCTAGATCTTGAGTTTATCAATGATTTGAGAATTCTTCTCAAAATATAGAGTCTATCTATGATTTCAATGAAAAATAAGAAGAAAACTCACCTATAAGTAATTCTTATTCAACAAAATCAATAATAAACAACAACTGTATTTTTCTGGAGGCTACAAGCATATATTTATAGCCCAAAATCCTCAACCTAATAAACTATGACATAAATACTACCAAAACCCTAAGCCTAATAAACTAACGAAATAAAAACTCTTAAAACCTTAACCCTACTAAAGCAACAACATAAAGTCGGCTAGAAAATAATAAAATGCGGAAAAGTAACATAAGCCTCCCATGTGCGCTCAAGCACAATTACAAGTGCGATCAAGTGCAGGTGGGCACTTGATCACAAGATCAATCGCAGTACCAGGGGGTGTGCGAACGGGATCTGATTTGCATCACATCTCCTTGTGGTACTGTCACTTCATTCTCAAATGACTTGCTAATTTGAAAGATCATCAAGTGTTAAGAATGATCAATACTCAAGATTAAGGAAATAGGCATTCCACTTATCAACAAACCATTATCCTATTTTGGAAAATGACCTTTGCATTCATAAGCAAATCAAGTATTCTTTCTAGGCTACCAAATGAACCGGAAGAGAGAGTAGTGAATATTTGCAGGCTCCATTACCTTAGTTTCAGTATCAAGAAAACCTACCAATATACATAAAGAATTAAGCAAATCACCAAATTGCAAATAAATAGCTGAAAGCACTAGCTAAATCAAATATTTGAACTAGTTTGATTTACTACATCCATACAAGCATGCAAAGTAAACTCCAATGTAATTAACAAATAACTCCAAAAACAACAGCTCCTCAACAACCTTTATATTTCATACCATGTTGTAGATGAGTCAGAAGTACTACCAAAAAATGACCCTCTAATTTCAGCAAAGATGACAAATTTTGTAGAGGTTTCCTTGCTACCTCGTCAGTTTTCAACCATAACTGCAAGTGTAGATGCTTTTAATATTTGGAAATTGATATTTTGAATGAAAGTAGAGGACCATGGGAGAGAGAGACTGAGAGAAAAACAAATATAAAACCTGCAAATGCTAATCAGCACATTAAATCAGCCTGATTGCTCTTCTAGTACTGTAAATGTACCTTTGGAAGGTAACGTGCCACTGTTCATACGTTACCAGTTGGTGACGTGTGATTAGTGCCACACGTCACTAACCCATTTGCAGTATCATATTTTTTGGCCGTTTCAAAAATTTCACTAACCACACGTCACTAATGGGTAGTCATTAAACAATGAATTTTTTACAATACTGTAAAGTAAGGTGGGAGCAAAAATCAAAGAAAGATTGTCTTGATTCAAACTAAAGCAACCAAAGTCCCAACTGAAAAATATATACTTATACAATTATTAATGGGTCTATTGTGATAAGACCACTTAAGAACAAACTAAAAAACATCTCACTCACTACCATCGTTTTAGAGCTATCAAAACAAATAGCAAGCCCTGTGAAAATCTTACATATAAAATCGAAAGATAAGTAAAGAAAAACTATTGTAAAATGGAACTTAAAAATTAAACACTATGACAATACATCTACACCATTATCAACAACCATTAACTACGACAACCCTATCATTTTTTCGCTCACAAAAGCTGAAAAACAAGACAATTAAACTAAAATCTAAGAAAACCAAACAAGAGAATAAATTTGGATACCAATTCCCATGTAGGGGCCAATCCTCCTGCACAGTACAACTCGCACACCATGGTGTAGAGGTGGGCAAAGATCTTGATGAGCAGAATTCTGGGACAACGATGAATTGAATTGACTCAATCCCAGGGACAACGACTTTACTTATTGTCTTTTGTTTGAGATGACAGCAATGAGGTGGTTGGAAGAGCAAGAATAGAGGATAATTGTTTGTCTCGATATGTGAAGAATCAGCACCGTAGATTTTTGAATATGCTACAAATCTTCTGTTTCTTCTGTGCTTCAATGGGTTCTGCTGCTTCTGCATCTAAAATTTAAAAACCAAGAAATATTGAGAGAGAGAGAGAAAAATGAAGAAAATCAATGTGAAGTCAATTTCCATGAAGAATTCAGATAAAATGATAAGTAATATACCTAAATAATCCAAGATGCATGGATGTTTGACTGTTCCTTTTGCTGAGGCGGATACCGCAAGTCTAACTTTGGGATGTGAGAAATCTTAGCCCAATCCTCACCCACTTCTCTCTCGCATCTTTGCAATAAGATGGGACACCTCTCAACTTTTAGCCTCTGCAAAGACCTTAGCCTACGCATTCCTTCGGGTAGTGATGTCAAACTGGAACATCCACCAATTTCAAGCACTTGAAGTGATATGCATTTATACATCCACTTTGGCATAGCCATCAAGTTTTCACAATTTGAAATCTCAAGCCTTTGTAGAGTTGCCCCATGTTGAAGCCCCAACGGGAGAGACACCAATTTGGGAAGTCTTGAGAAGCTGAGAGAGAAGAGGCTCGTAAGGCTTTGCCATTGCATCCCATCCTTATCATTGGCTAGCTCGAGCTCAAGACAATTAAAAAGAACTAGCTCCTGAAGGGCGGTGAGATGTTGTGTACCTGGGGAGAGAGAATTTAATCTATTGCAGTTCCATATCGTTAAAGACTTGAGAGAAGTGAGGTTCTGCAACCACTTTGGCAGAGTTTTTAAGTCCGCAATGGAATTCAGTTTTATATACTTCAATTTTGAGAGAGGAGTGGATGAGGAGGAGGCTATTGATGTTGACATTGGGCTTCGCCGTGCTGCCATATTCATCATCATTGTTTGTTGCAATGGCTTCAAGCTAGTGATTTCTAGGACCAACTCTTCTTCAAGATATGGAAACATTAGCATGGAAGTCAACATAGGGCAATTCCATTTCCATAATATTGAAAGACGAGGAAAGGAAGTGAGTAAACGATGATCCGTTATCCTCCACCACCCCTTGAGATTAGGGCAATCACAGAGCCGGATTTCCTTGAGGGATGGGAAAAATGTTACTGGTGCCGATGAAGAAGACGATAACTCATTACTACCTAATATGTACTCCATATCATCCAATTGCTCGAGAACAAGATACTTGAGAGAAGGCAATTGACTCAATGATGGCAGATATTGGCATTTCGTGCACATCCATAATTCAAATCTAACTAGATTTGTGAGTGACAAAAGCCAACTAGGAAGCCTTGAACCCCCATAGTTTCCTAAATGAAGCTGTTTCAGATTTGGGTGTGGTTGGAAGCCTTCCAATGACATTTCATCCTCAACGACGTCAGAAACACTTCCTTCATAACTCCACCATAAATGCAAAGCACGAAGATGTTTCTCCTTTAGATTTGCAACCTTATATTATGACGCAACACCTTTCACATGTCTCCGATTTTCAATAACCAACTTTCCCTTCAAGTTATATTGTCCATTTAGTTCTTTTAACCCACTGCTATGCCTAGAGAGAGGATCCCAGTGGACTACAAATCTTGGTAACGTTTGAAGATTAGTCAGTTTCCCCAATCCAAATGGCATATAAGTCAAAGCGAGGCATCCATCTATCTCAAGATGCCTGAGGTTGACTAATTTTTCAATGTCTCTCAGCAATTCTTCTAGTAACGCACATTAATAGGAGAGTCTTAATGTTTGCAAATTTTGCAATCTCGTTATAGAATTGGGAAACTTCTTGATCAGGAAGTTTACAAAAAGATCAAGATATCGTAAATGTTTCAACTTACCAAAAGATCTTGGGACAAAATCAATATTAATTGTTTTATGCATATCTAGCACACGCAACAACTTAAAACTTGAAAAAATTGCATCACAATCAATCTCAGCCCCAAAGTAATCGCCATCAAGGCTAAGACATGTGCGTATCCTACTTGTTTTACACTATGATTTTGAAATAGACAAAATATCTATATCATAACCAACTGATGCATGACGAATTTTCTCATCAATGTTTCTTTCCTTATCATCTAAGGTGGTGATCGACGCTCGTGCCATGGTTATGGCAAGATCATGCATAAGGTCATGTATTTTGCATCGAATTATGTTACCAAACTCATCCATTTCAGCTTCTTCAAAGAATGATCCCCAAAGTAAATCAATAAAATATTCATTACCAAGTTATCAACATCTTCAAAGCGTCGGTTTTGATCTGATAACTTGACGAATCCTTGTGCTATCCAAAGCTTAATCAGTGTTGATCTATCAATCTTGTAATCTTTTGGAAACAAACTACAGCAAGCAAAGCAATGCTTCAAGTGTGAAGGGAGTTGATCATAACTCAGCTTTAGAGTTGGTAAGATGTCATTTTCTTTCTGAGACAATTTTTAGAGTTCATTATCCTTAAAAGATATCCACTCTGTTTCGGGATTTTTAGAGTGTAGTAAACTTGCGATTGTCCTTATGGCTAGAGAGACACCTAAACACTTCTCTAGGATCTCCCTCCCAATTGCAGCAATTCTTGAATTCTCCGGCTCTTGTCCTTTCTCAAATGCCATCTGCTTAAATAAAGACCATGACGCGTCTTCATCTAAACCCCTTAAGGAATATGATTGAATTGTCCCGGTAATCCTTGCAACGCTTTCATTGCGTGTAGTCACTAATATCCTGCTTCCTCTTGATCCATCCATCAACAATTCTTTCAAGCAAGACCATTTTTCATGATCCTCATTCCACACATCATTCAACACAAGTAAGTACATCTTTCCATCGTTCTTTTCTTTAAGATGACCTAGTGTATCCATTTTAGTTGTTTCTGGTTTCTTCTTTGTTATAGATTCTAAGATCTTTCAACAATATTTTTAACATGGAAGGTATCGAAGACACACACCCACATTTTTAGCTCAAAATGCTTTTCAATTTTCTCATCATTGAATATGAGTTGAGCCAGTGTAGTCTTTCCCCGAGACGTCTATTCGACAGCCATTCGAAGGCTGCTCGAACACCTATGCTATATTTCAATTTACGTACTTAAATTTCAGTTTTATTTTGTGACCGTCCGAACAAAGGTATGTTCCATTTGAACGGCCATCGTAGAGTTGTTAACTGACTTAATTTCTATTACAACTATAGTTAGGAGTTTGGGGGTCTATAAATACATGCTTATGAGCTCCAAAACCTAACTTTTGATTATTATTCAATTTTATCAATAAGAAAGTTCAATTTTTATTATTCAATTTTATTGGTTCAATTGCTGTCTGCAATTGAACCAATAAAATGGTTCCCTCTAACGACATATCAAAACCAAACCAACCGGGCGCAAATGAAATTGTTTAGCAATGTCTGAGCAATCCTTAAAAGTGGCAGTGATCAGAGCCGGCGTGGCTGGCCTACTCACCGCACGTGAGCTCAAAAGAAAAGGCCACCGTGTCATTGTCTTCGAGAAAAGCATTAGCCTTGGTGGCACCTGGGTTTATGACCCACGCGTCGAAACCGACCCTTTGGGTCTAGACCCGGCTCGCGAGATTGTCCATAGCAGCCTGTACCGCTCGCTCCGGGTCAACCTTCCGAGGCGGCTCATGGGCTTCTTGGATTACCCATTTTCGCTGAAAGAGGGTGGGGATCCGAGAGAGTTTCCGGGTCACGAGGAGGTGCTCCGGTACCTTGAAGATTTTGCCCGGGATTTCCGGTTGGTTGAGTTGATACGGTTCGGGCACGAGGTGGTCCGGGTTGAACGAGTCAATGAAGTGAGTCACGAATGGGTGGTTGAGTGGAGGACTCGGGGAAGTGAGTCAGAGATGGAGGGGGAGGTGTTTGAGGCCGTGGCGGTGTGTAATGGTCACCACACCGAGCCAAGAATTGCTGAGTTTCCAGGTATCTTTATTTCTACTTTTATTTGCTTTTTTTAATGTTACTGGTATTTTTATTTTTATTTTTATCTTATAACTATTCAATTCTAATTAACTTTTGGATTTTATTTTGGTAATGCCAAATATTATCATTCTATTTAACATTTATTTAGTAACGCTCGCATCTCAATAGTTAGGAGTATCACGACAGTATCGCTAGATGAATATTTGATAGAATTATAATATCTAATCTTTCTCTTTTATTTTTTTAACAATTACCAATCAAATAATTGGTTGAACTGTTATGTCAATATTGTAAAATAGTTATGAGATAAAAATGTGATTTCTAACTTGAGTGGTACTACATGTCATACTGTAAAACAATATTTTGTAAAAGAGTTGCACCATGTCTCCTTTGAACTTAAACATTAACCTTGAGAAATATTTTGTGATACACGAGTTAGGCAAAATGATTTTTTGTATTATGTTACAGGCATGGATATTTGGCCAGGAATGCAAGTACACAGTCACAACTATCGAACTCCTGAGCCATTTCAGAACCAAGTATGTAAATGTTAGTGCTTTTATTTTTCCATCATCAAAAATTTCCCTACTTGTAAAACATGAATTAGCTTAATGCTGTATTATTCTATACCAACATGTTAACCTTTTTGCCTAGAAACACAGTCTGTACTCTAATAGCCATATTTATGTGCTAGTGATAATGCAATGGAAAATAAGGGCTTTTGAAGGAATGATTTACAAACTATTTTACAGAAAACAGGGTTGATGTATAGTTTTGGTCATCATTTTTAAAGACATTAATTGGGCATCATCTGTGTGCAAGCTGATGCATGCTAGGGTGCCTGAATAAATTGTGCTGCAAATTTATTGGATAAATTGTGCCTGAAGATATGGCTGAACTACTCTTACACTGTGTATTGATGCTTGCATACAATTGGAAAGGATGGACTCTTGCACAGGTCTAGGCATCACATGTAATTTAATTTCCAAACACTCTATCCTATTGAACTTTTAGAAATCTAGGAACAGATCTTTCTAGGCACTGGGACTCTCATAAAGATCTTGCATACCCCCATTCCATGTCCTGGCATATCTAGGCATTGGCGCCTATTACATTCAGAAGTGGCCATTCAAAGTAGCTTTTCTTGATCTGTTCTTAACATTTGCTTCTTCCACACCAGTCTGTACTGCTCTAGGGACTGACCTTGCAATTTCATGGCTTCACTCTAATACAAACTTTACCTAAAAATGAGGATTTTAGAATTTGCTAAAATATTAATTAACTGATTAAATTTAGCATTTCTTATGAGCTTAAGTTTTTTAGACAAATAGTGATTTAACAGGGTATGAGAGTAAAGATCCTGAGTTCGAACTTTGACTCTATAATTTATCCCCCTCCTCTCCCCTTTTCAGTTAATATTTCACGTATTTAGCTTCACTTGTGAGGGAGAATTTGAACCTACTTGTGAAGAGAGTATTAAAATATTAATTAAATAATTGAGTTTCAGCTTAAACTTTTAGGATAATTGGTTATTTAACAAGAATCGTTAGTTTAAGGTGTAACCTTATTTCTGACGTAGGTGAAATTCATCTTGTCCTGCTTGTTGCTGGTTGCATACTGCAAAATCACATGAATTGCTCCTTGCTTCTTAATTTTAATTTCATTCCTGTAATGGCAACTTGTTTCTAGCACTTTTTCTTAAGAGCTGTAATGCTATCATGATTGACAGATTGTGGTGTTAATTGAAAATGGACCTAGTGCACACGACATCTTGAGAGAGATCTCCTCTGTTGCAAAAGAAGTTCATCAAGCCTTGCGAGCCTCGGATGTGCATTTTAAAAAGTAGGAAAATCGCAATAATATCTGGCAGCATTCAGTGGTTTTGTGTGCTCTCTACTGGAAAATGCTATTTCTAGCACCTTTGATATCAGAAATTCTAATGGGTAGTAACTTCTGCAGATAAAATGTGCTAATGAAGATGGTAAAGTAGTATTTCAAGATGGATCATTTGTTTATGCAGATGCCATCATCCATTGTACTGGGTAATTGCCATAAATCTGATTTCATAGCCTCTGCTTTATTCTATTTATCTTATTAGATCAATTAGCAATTTTTGTTTGCACATTCCTGAGCTATTATTCTCCTCCTGCAGGTTCAACTATCATTTCCCCTTTTTAAGAACAAATGGAATAGTGAGCGTGGATGACAACTGTGTTGGCCCTCTGTATAAACATGTTTTTCCACCATGCTTGGCTCCTTGGCTTTCTTTTCTAGGACTACCTTACAGGGTACGCTATTACATATTATATATTCCGAAGTTGATGAATTCAAAAGTGAGTTTTCTAGTAAAAAGATAAATGGTTCTTGAAGCAATGGGTTGTTTGGCAGATTTTGTAGACTGTTATATTACTGTTATATGACTGAGACGACGTCAACTATTGGTTTATTCCTTTTTTACTAGCCCTTTGTGATCTAAGTGCTGATTTTCCTTGTCATGTCATCCAAGTTGTGTGACAGTAGAAGTGGTTCCAATAGTATCCGTTTGATCACTATAGAGACAAGAAGATGAATGTCAGTTTTCCAAGTTTTCTTTTGGGATTCTAACTTGCCTATTCTTGCAACTTCATAGCCATCAAAGAATAGGTTTTTATATCTTGTTTAGAAGATGATATTCAATTTCAACAGGTATCTCCATTATTTCTTACTCCTCCATCTGTTAGGTTGATTAAGTATATGATACTTCATTGTGCAATCAGGCTGCTCCCACTTTAATAATTGAGTTACAGTCCCGATGGGTGGCAAAAGTTTTAGCTGGCAAGGTGGCACTGCCAAGTGAAGAAGAGATGGCATCATCTGTGGAAGAACTCTACCAGCACATGAAGGAGAGTGGATTGCCAAAGCACCACACTCATCAGCTTCAGCAGAACAAGGTTTTAGGGTCTCATATTCAATCATTTTTCTTTCATCTCAGACATTTCTTATTGACTTAATTTGTTTCTTTTGTCGCAGTTTGATTACGAAAACTGGCTAGTCACTCAATTGAGATTACCACCCTTGGAGGAGTGGAGAGAAGAGATGTATTTCCATGCGTTGAAGAAGATTACTTCACATGATGATGATGAATATCGGGACACCTGGGATGTCATAGGTGAATGTAAGGATACTACAGCATGCTAAAGGCAAGTTATTTGTAAAGGTAATAGAGATTAATATGAAGTTTATTATCTCTATCTCTATCTCTTTATTTTTATTTTTTTCTTCTCTTTTTCTTCTTTTACTTATTGGCCAGATGGGTCACACGACTCACACCGACCCAAAAAGATAGGTTATAGTTATTTAAGTGGTAACTTATTACACCTTCGCACAGGCAATAGGATCCGCTCTATTTCAAGTGAAATTGAGTAAGTTATTTTATGGTTGAGATTTAGTGTCGGGTGATAAATTTGTTGGCAAGTCATTCAAAAAGTTTAAATAATGTGACATCATTTACACCGTTAGATGAAACAACATTAAATCCTAACCATATAATAGCTAATCTCAACATCAAGAAAAATGAAGTTGAAGATCAAATATTTGAGTAGGAGTTAAATGTCATTTTTTATAATAACTTGGCTTTCTTCTTGATTGAATAAGAATATTTATGTGGGATCTGAGCATTTATATTATAGACTGTTTAAACAGGAAAATGATCCTCTCCATTTTAAAATTCCTCAATTTTCACCATTTAGTGTATTTTGAAGGGTAGTGTTGTCCAAAAATTTTAATGATGGTAGTGCATTAAATGCAATATCCTTCAAAATGCACTAAATAGAAGAAATAGAGGAATTTTGAAATTGAAAGAATCATTTTCCGTTTACACAGCCTATCCACATCCTCGGAAGTGTTAAAAAACGAACAAACTAAATTATATATTATCCATTATATTTAATATCAACCTTAGAGAATAAGAGTAATATCTTAGATCAATCTTTTGATAATTATGAATAGCTTGTGTAACCACCAGTTGCCTACGGCTTCTCCATCCTCCATTTCACCAGAGATTGACCAGCAAACTCAACAAGAACTCTTGAAAGATGAAGGATATTCATGATATTTAGCAACAATTCATTTTCTACAATAGAATGAATACAATTGGGTTCATGATAAAACCCCAATGGGAGAGAGCAATCAAAAGAGAACATAATGAAAAAGAAGCTCGACCTATACCAGTATATATACCATATTTTTATCCCACAAATATCTCACGATACTGATATGATAGTCACAACCAACTCTAGAATATTTCTTTACTTTTAACGATGACTATCTAAAGATCGGTTGAGTCTTAAGACTAACAGATCAACGTTATAAAATAGTTATGAAATAAAAATGTAGTTTTTAGCCTTACTATTAGACTAAAGATGCTCCTGACTAAGGGAAAATATCAATCGGTACTTTGTTTATATATATATATATATATATATATATATATATATGCATATTTCTATTGATTGTATTTAACTCCCCATTTTTTTCATTCTCAGTAAACAAAGAAAAATATCAGTAAAAAGGGAAATCACACTCAAGAGACTGAAAAAACACAAAAAACAAAACCCCCTTTGATTAAAACCAAGCATCAATATGTATTAGGTTTACAATAAGCCGAGCCCATCTAACCCACCTTTTCAACCGAAAAAGTTCTTAGGACTTGGATAAATCAATCATTCATATGTCAAAATACAATAATATGAGGCTATAATTTACACCCTAAAAGGAGAAAAGTCCTAAAAAAAAAAAGGAAAGTCTTAGGAAGATCTGGAGCATCAATATTAATGTTGATTCCAACACCCAGCTAACAAAACAAAAGATTGCCTGATATGCAGTTTCTGCGTTTACTTGACAAAGTAGCCAAACAGGACGCCAAGGAGACCAACCAGCACCACAACAAATAGAGAGAGGCCACCAGCACGACTTTTGCTAATTTCTTTTCTCAGCAGATCCTGTCAAATATAGTTATGACATTATTATGACAAAATTTATTGAAAGAAAAGACTGAGAAAAGCAAATTTGTAGAACTGGTTAAACTTTCAATCAAGAATGCATGTTTCATTGCAAGCCTCAAGCCCCAGAAAGAAAGAGGGCTGATCAAACAGTCAATATACGGCCTTCTATTGAAATCAGTTAATTTGCGCAACTAACAAGACAAATCACATAGAATCACTAGGTAACATTGGACGCGAGCAATACGATTATGAATTTATCGGAAAACCACGGGAGCGTAAAAGATAATTGATACTATATAATGCACAAACAAAACCGATACCAGTTCCTGATGTAGTTTCTGATTTCGTTGCAAAGCAGAAGCTTTCTCCTCGGTCAAGTTGGAAATCATAGACCACTCCTGAAGAAAAATACATTGAACACAAAAATACAAAGTAATCAATCAATTGTATTGGAGGAGAATTGACAATAATCAAGCATAGAAACAGAAAAGCATAAAACAAACTTCAATTAAAACAAAAGATATTCAAAAGAAGATAATTAACAACTGGGCCAGCTGCCTGTTTGAACCTTAGCAACAACTTTTTCAAGATAGTACATAATGCCTAATCCATGGTACCCCATTATCCTATCCATTAATCAACTTACGTAAGAAATTGTCCTTTTAATTATTGCAGTCTGGGGACCTAACATCTCGCTACGTAAAGGATTTATATAAGGTGTAAGACAAAAAAAATCACAGAATTAGTGAGTTCCTGACACTATTGAGTTTGTCCTTGACCACATCTTACAAGCAACCGGACTTCCAGAACAAATTTAACATGAGTTTTGCCTGTATCTTGTTGTCGCTATAAGACAGCTGGCTAAGATTAGAAATGACCTATTATAGGCAAAAGCTAAGAGCATGGGGTCTAAAAGCAAATGTGTTTTTCATTGATACAGTAAAAGCGAAATCACCCAGGCACAGCTGTGACTTTCATTTATTAAATTCTTGTATTTGAGTAATAATCTCTCTTTTTTCTATGATAAGAGGTCTATAAGCCTATTCCAAGGATGAAAACTTAATCTAAATTAACTGAAATCACATTAGCCACCGCAGAAGTATGAAAAAACAACCATCGGTCTATATTATATGGATATACTCCCAATAATTATCTGAGCAAAAACCTAGAAGCAACCCTCACTTCGATTTCTCCAATGATCAGCATTTATAATTTGACCTGACTTGAAGCAGGAATGGAGGAGGGGTTACTAAGACACCACTTCCTAGAGCACAAAATGAATAGCTTTTTAGGAGGACCCCACAGAGAAAGCCCAGGCTATTACCCCAATCCTAAAGTAGTAGATGCTTTGCCTATAGTAGCTCCAGACTATAATAACAACTCTTCGAGTAGCATGTCATTTAACTGTATCAATGGTTCCAATGCCCACCTGCTAGGTCCATTAAATTCCACGACCTCCAATTTTGAATTTTCCTAACATGCAATACTTAGATGACAGAGTCATCACCAGCTGTCTTTATAAATTTGTACTTGATTCAAGTGTCACACCTAATCCCCCAAAATCAGTTATATTATAATGTTAATTGCAGGCATAAAGTACATATTTTTGAGGTTGTCAAAACTGGAACACAGAGACATGCATGATTGAGAAAATAACACAATGAGCCTATGACTTGGTTGTTGAAGAATAGAAATTGCAAGACAACTATACCTTATATGGACATCTGGTACCACCATTACTACCTCCTCAATAGCAGCTTCTGCCACATTGTCTCAATATTTAAGGTCACCATATGTTAAATTCATACGGCAATCTTGAAGAAAATATCAAACTCACTATGTTTGCCCTGAAAAAATTATAGCTATCAACATAATAAAGAGACAATCAACCACACAGAAAAAAAAGTGAAAAAGAAAAAAATTGAAGCATCAACAACTTTTCATTGGTTCTTACTGGCATAAAATTTCATGAAGCTCTCCAATCTATGTTTCCGTAACCTTTTTTTTGATAAATAATCGAAACTTTATTAAAAGCGTAAATCTCCCTCAGGTAAACATGAGGTATACAAGAGAAGCCACCTAACTAGTAGAAGTAAAAATAACCAAAAAATCATGATCGGTAATCGCCAAAGGAAAAACAAATGCAATTGTCTAAAGATATAGGGTGTTGAAAAATAAAGATTTAATCTCTTCCAAAACCCTCTTACGGTCCTCAAAGATTCTATTATTTTATTCCTTCCATAGACACCACAAAAGGTATGAAGGCATCATCTTCCATACAGCAGCACTCCAAGTGCTGTCAGTAGTCTACCAACAAGCATATTAGTCGACTACTCATCTAGGTATAACCCAAGAGTGCCCAAATCGACAAAAGAAAACATTCCAAATGGCATAAACAACCTCACAATGAAGAAGGAGGTCCACGTTCTCCCCATTCTTTTTACACATATCAACTACAATGATGTGCTGCTTCCAGAGATTTCCATGGTAAAGATCTTTCCTTGGGCTGCTGACCAAACAAAAAAAGGCCACCATCAAAGGGACCTTAGTCAACACCCTTCCAAGGGAAACAGAGACCATCATTACAACCCATGACACTATAGAAGAATTTAACACCAAACAACCCTCTTTTGGAAGTGATCCATCACAGTTTGTCCCCTTCCCTTCTCATTCTTACTAAATACTGAAAAACGAGGTAAAGACATCTACCTCTCAATCATGAGCCGCTCTAACAAAGCTCATGTTCCATTGAATGAAACTACCAAAAAAATTCACTTGAGCCGTAACAGAAGCATCCTTTGTGCAAGCAATACCGAATAAAACAGAAAAGGCTTTCTTAAGGGCCACATCCCCACACTAGAGATCATGCCAGAATTTAACCTTAAAGCCAACTTCCACTTCAAATCTGGTGTGACTACAAAATTTTCCCCAAACCTTCCTAGTATTCTTCCATAAACCCACCCATACGCCCCAACAAGCTCACTAGAACACCACCCTTCTCATAAACTGCTATATTTATAGTCCACCACCACTCTCCGCCAAGCCTCTTTCTCAAATCCATAGCACCAAATCCATTTACCTAAGAAGCATGATTAAAGCACTACAAGTTCCTATCCCCCAACCCTCCCATAGAAATCAGTGTAGAAGCCTTGGACTAACTCACCAGGTAATATTTGAGCTCTTCACCAAGTCCATCCTATAAGAAATCACGTTGACACTTCTTAATACGGTTTACAACACTCGTATGGAGAGGAAAGAGGGACATGAAGTACGTAAGTAAGTTGGATAAGATGCTCTTGATAAGGGTAACCCTACCACCCTTAAATAAGTACAACATTTTCCAACTAGCTAGCTGACGTTCAATCATCTCAATAACATTGTCTCAAATATATTTGGCCTTGTAGGAATCCCCCAACGGAAGACAAAGATACTTTAAGGGCAGAGATGCAACCCCTCAACCCAGAATCCCAGCCAACCCAGCCACATAATCAACATTTCTCACTGGAACCAATTCTAACTTGACTAGGTTTGCCTTCAAATTCGACACAACTTCAGAACATAAGAATAAGCTTTGTAAATTGCGAAGATAATTTGGGTTAGTCCCACAGAAAAGCAATGTGCCATTTGCAAATATAAGATGGGAGATACCAATCTAGTCCCCACAAAGAAGCTAGACCACAAGCCTCCACTCACTGCAGCTGAAATTATCTTATCCAATGCCTCCATCACTATGACAATCAGCAAATGACACAAAGGGTTACCTTGCCTCAAGCCACGAGGGCTGCTAAAGAAGCTAGTGGGAGAGCCATTCACCAAAACTAAGAAACACACCCATGAGCACCATTTCCTCCCAAACCAGCACCTTCTCAGCATATACAATAGAAAATCCCAATTAACATGATTATAAGCTTTTTCTAAGTCCATTTTACAAATAATCCATGATTTTCCAAATCTCAATATACTATCAAGGCATTCATTGGCTATAGGAATAGGATCTAGGATCTGCCTACCTCGGATAAACACATTCTATGACTTAGAAATAATTTTCTCCAACAACATCTTAAGCATGTTTGCTAGAATCTTAGCAATAATCTTGTAAATGCTACCCACTAGATTGATAGGGTGAAAGTCCTTGGATCGACCACCCCTAGGAATCTTTGGAATAAGGGCGAGGCATGTAGCATTAAGGCTTCTCTCGAGCTTACCACTAGCATGGAAATCACAAAAAACCTTCATGATGTCTCTGGTCAAAACAACCCAACAAGCTTGGAAGAATGCCATAGAGAACCGTTAAGGTTCGGTGCCTCGTTGTTATTAATTTTGGAGTATTGCCAAATGAAAGAGGCATACGAGAGCTAGAGCAAGATCAGCTTCTGCTTCATCTTCACCGCCATAGCTTGTCCCTCTCTATCCTTTTCTTGTAAATGAATTTGGACAAATTAATACTTCAGAATTATGAATTTGATGGTTTTAGAAGAAAAAAAATAAAAAATAAAAGTAAAAATATATCTTTTAAGAGCAGGACGAGAAAAAGATGCGTTGGTAATTTATTTGGTAAGTGGATTCTTTGAGTTGAGTTTTGGTTAGAGTGAAATATATATAGTTGCCAGGGAAGCAATGAAGTCACCTCAGACAATTAAATTAAACTGGGTAGTATTTGGAGGAATTAAGCGTTGAAGTCAATTCATAAGTTAATAATTTATTATTTTATTGTCAAGGTGTTTAATTTTTAAACTCCATTTTTAATATTGGCAACGAAACTTCCCAATCAATTTTCCTTACTCACCTTTCATTTTTATATGTAAATATTTGACTGGGGTTGCTATTTGTTTTGATAGCTATACTGCTATGATTAAATGGGTTCGGCTGGACTTGATCTTGAGCTTTTGGGGAGCAGCCACTGTCCAAGGTTGCCATTCACAAGACCTTGGGTTACAGGTACAAATTTCATGGTGATCACATGGCAAAAGATAATAGTAGATAGTACATATTTCCTGCAACTGCAAACTTCAAGTAATCATCTCTAGCCTTATGAGTTTGTACAGTCTAGCTAGTCGTTTTCCCGTTCACAAATAAGATTGAATAGTATTTGCAACTTAGCCAAGGCCTTTTCAAGAACAGAGTTTTTTTTTTTTTTTTTACCAAATAATGGAGATTATAGTTGTGGGACTAAAATTTCCTCTGTTAATGCATAAATTGAAGGAGTATTTGTTCTTTGAATTGGCAGCTCATCAACCTGTCTACCAATGATTAATGAAGATCAAGAACCATATATTTCGGGATTACTCTTGAGAAAAAGAGTTATCCTAGAGCGTGCCTCTAAAATGATGGTAGTGAGCAAGATGTTTCCTAGCACTTTAACTGTCAATGTGCAAAAGTTTTACATAAGCGTATCAAATGATGATTTTGCAAGTATAATGAAGTTAAGTTGGCCTTGCAATTGCCAAATTTATTTTGATGACGCTCAACATCACATTGTCTCTAGAAATAAAGAGCCAAGTTAATTGTTTAGTTTTTTGGCAGGCTTTCGTCTTACTCAGAACCATGCTGTATGAGACCAGTTTTTATTGCGTCTGGTGACTGTTGCCTCATAAAGAGATGGATGAGATTTCTTAGTTATTTCTTGTCAAGTAATATCTGCTCTTAACCATCAGAGCTGGTGCCACAACTGTGTTTTTGCTCTGACAGTATTTTGTGTTGTTTTCTGGCTTCAGCCTTTATCATAGATCAATGAAGCACATTGTGAAGAATATGGCATTGCTGGTTGGCATCTCTGCCTCATGGTTTGGCCTCTTCAATACATCTATGGTTCCAAGACTCCAAGTAGCAAAACTTTGTTAGTGAATTAATTTCAGCAGTTTGTTTTATTAATCTGTTTAATATAATTTCTCCAATGTAGACAATTCTCATAATGCCCTGTTTCCAACTTCTTTCCAGCTACCTATCTATTTTATCATGTGTCTTGGATGCAAGTATGATCGTGAAGGTTTCTGAAGTGGAAATGCATTTCTTAGTCTTTATCTCTTTTTTACTAATTTGTATGATTGTCTGTTAATTCACAGGAAATCATAAAAGCCCTTCCCAATGGTTTGAAGATTGCTGATCTTCATGCAGTAAACTTTGCATTGGCAATATTTATTCCCCTGCCAATGTATTTTAAACTTGCAACTCAAAATAAGTGTTAAGAATTTTTGTACCCCTGGAATTTTTTGCTTCTTAGTGAATGTGATGCATATGATAGCTGTTTGGTAACGCAAATGATATTAACTCAAAAAAAAAAAAAAAAAAAAAAAAAAAAAAAAAAGTAATGCTTAGAAGCTATCCTCAAAAGAAGGAAAGGAAGAAGAAAAGATAATTTCAATTAGAATTGAATTGAATAAACTATTTAAAGTTTAAACTTCAAGAAAGGTGTGTGAAGATAATCGAATTATTTTATGCACCTTGGCTGCACTAATTACTCTCTATGATTTTAATGTGAAATCCATCCTCCAAGTTTAACTTATCAATTTTATAATGTGTCGTACATCCTTGAATCAAGATCATACTTGATATCATGCTTTTTTTTTTTTTTTTTTTTTTTCTAATTTAAAGAGGGGGGAGGGGCGACCAGTGTAGATTTCCCCCCCTGGGCGTGACCATAGGGGCCCCCCCTCGCCATGGAATGTCCGGTTTGAGCCATAGCTACTGCCTAAGCGGCGAGCCCGTCACCACAGCCCCACAAAGGTGCGAGTTGGTAAAGCCCAGAATTGAGCACGCACTACTACCGCAAGCGGATTCGAACTCGTGCCCCTGGAGGGGGGGAATTGAACCTTACCCCCGGCTGCTTTACCATCTCGACTACCACCTTGGTGGTACTTGATATCATGCTTTGAACTGTCATAATTGTTTCTTTTGTAGGATTATTTGAAGCAAAAGAGGAGTTGACAGAAAATCAAGAGGATAAGTACCTTGTATTCACATGCCATTAAACATTATGACTGAAGACTATTTTTGTTATCGATAACCAATAGCGACCAAGCATTTGGGACGACTTATTAGCAATGACTCCTCGCCGCTAAAAGTCATTAGCAATGACAAAATGTTAACACTAAAATCCAATTATTTTTTTGTAGTGATATAAACTTGTCTATTGTCACATTGACTCTAGAGTTATAAAGATAATTTAAAAGTTTTCTTTTATTTGGAATCGCTTTGCTTATGAATAGAAAGTCCATTTTCTCAAATAGGATAATGTCTTGTTGATAAATGGAATGACTCTTCTCTCAATTATACCTTATTTATCTACCTCATATTTTGATATGAGGATTTATCAATTATGAATTAACCTGCTTTATTTGTCACTCTGCCAAGTTAGTACTTGTGGTTATGTTTGGCAACCATTTCCCTATTTCTCTAAAATAAAAGTCAAAACTTCTTTCTTTCACATTACTAAACAATTTTCATCACTTTTATCTCATAAAAATTCAAAACACGTTTCACCTTTATATCACATCAATTAATTTTTTTTTCATTTCTACTGTCAAAACTTTTTACCAATCACTCTCAGTGGTATCGGCAATGGTTTCATTGCACAATTGGGTTTGTAACTCAGTTTTAGATTTTTGGCATTCAACCTTGTTAGAATTAGTGGCTCATATTAGAACACCAGTAAAAGGCTAAGTAGAGGGGAGTAGAATGAACGTCACTATCGTGACGTTCGCCAAGAAAAAGTAGATAAGAGAATAGAGAACTTATTAGATTGTGTATAGAAAAATTGGTAGCCAAGGTAAAAAAAAATGTAGTTTTTAATTAAGTATTCTAGACAATGATGCTCTAGTAATAGGAGGTAATTAATTACTCAAAAAAAATAGGAGGTAAGTAAACATTTGAGTCGGCGTGAGTGAGCTAACTCACATTCACACTACAACTTCTTATCTGAAAGGGTCAAAATATAATTAAATGATTAAATTTAATTTTGATAAGAATCAGGTTTAATTTTTAAGTCTATATATATATATAATAAGAAAGTGCATTCTCAATCGTTAAATGTAAAATGTAAACTGTATGCGAGAGAGTTGAATACATGATGCATTATTTTCAGGAAGAATCGGTGAGGTTTGACTTCTCCAGCGGGAAAAAGTGGCACATGGCGCAGCGTAAGTCGCATATTACGGAGCGATTTAAGCATTTTCTTTCGGGGAAAAAGTGGGAGAGTTGGATACACCATCATCACATTGCACAGAGTTTCAGTTTCCTACTCACAGCAAACACATCTTCATTCTCAATACTTCGCGAAATGGCAGAACGACTTCTCTTCGGTGTTGTCGAGGGAATCATCAAGAGTTTGGGCTCACCGGCTTCCAAAGAGATCGGTCTGCTCTGGGGTGTCGAAGATGAGGTTGAAAGACTGGCCAACACCGTTTCTACAATCAAAGATTTGCTTCTGTATGCGGAGGAGAAGCAGGCTGCAGGAGATCATGCAGTTGCACGTTGGCTCGGAAGGCTAGAAGATGCCATGTATGATGCTGATGACTTGCTGGATGCTGTTTCTACTGAAGCTCTGCGCAGGGAAATAATGACCCATGATAAGAATGTCAAACAGGTACGCATTTTCTTTTCCAAATCAAACCAGCTTGCCTATGGTCTTAAAAAGGCCCATAAGATTAAGGCCATGAGAGAGAGGTTAGATGCCATTAACGCAGCTGCTAGGGATTTCCACTTAAAGGTGCGCCAAGTAGAGACACGAGTCAGGAATAGGGAGAGGGATAACACTCATTCTTTTGTACCTGTGGATAAAGTTATTGGTCGAAAAAATGATAAGAAGGCAATTATAGACCGTCTGGTGGACTCCAATGTTGAAGAGAATGTTTCAATCCTTCCAATTGTTGGCATCGGTGGATTAGGAAAGACTACACTTGCTCAACTCATTTTCAATGATGAGCAAATCGAAAAGCATTTTGGGCTAAAACTGTGGGTTTGTGTCTCTGATAACTTTGATGTTAAAAATATTGCTGAAAAAATCTTAGAATCTGCAATAAAGAGGAAGCCAGAAACTATTGAGATGGATACATTGATAGGTTATCTCAAAGGAAAAATCGATGGAAAGAAATACTTACTTGTGTTGGATGATGTGTGGAATGAGGATCAAGAAAAATGGTCTCGCTTGAAAGAATTGTTGGTGGGTTGTGCAAGAGGCAGTAGAATATTAGTGACTACCCGCAACGAAAGTGTTGCAAGGATTACTGGGACAGTTCAATCATATTCCTTGAGGGGTTTGGATGAAGATGCGTTATGGTTTTTATTTAAGCAAGTGGCATTTGGGAAAGGGCAAGAGCCAGAGAATTCAAGCATCATAGTACTTGGGAGGGAGATCTTAGAGAAGTGTTTAGGTGTCCCATTGGCCATAAGGACAATCGGAGGTTTACTAGGTTCCAAAAATCCTGAAACAGAGTGGTTGTCTTTTAAAAAACAAGAACTCTCAAAAATATCTCAGAAAGAAAATGACATCTTACCAACTCTGAAGTTGAGTTATGATCATCTTCCTTCAGAGTTGAAGCATTGCTTTGTTTATTGTAGTTTATTTCCAAAGGATTACTGGATTCGTAAATCATTGCTAATTAATCTTTGGATAGCACAAGGGTGCATCAAGTTAACGGATCAAAGCCAATGCTTGGAAGATGTGGGCCATGAGTATTTTATGGATTTACTTTGGAGATCATTCTTTCAAGAAGCTGAAATGGATACATTTGGTAACATAATTGGATTCAAAATACATGACCTCATACATGATCTTGCTCTATCAGTAGCAGGATCATTGATCACCACATTTGATGATAAGGAGAGAAACATTGATGAGAAAACTCGTCACGTATCATTTGGTGGTTACAATATAGATATTTCTTCATTGTGTAATGCAAGTAGGATACGGACATTTCTTTGCCTCGATGATGGTTACGTTGAACCATCGAGGCGAAGGAATATTGATTGTAATGCAATTTTTTCAAGTTTCAAGTTCTTGCGCTTCTTGGATCTACATCTCAAATTTCTTGATTTTGTACCGAGCTCGATCGGGAGGTTGAAGCATTTAAGATATCTTGATCTTTCTGAAAACTCCAAGATGAAGAAGTTGCCTAATTCTATAACTAGGTTGCAAAATTTGCAAACACTAAGACTCTCCAATTGTACTGAGCTTGAAGAATTACCAAGAGACATTAAAAAATTAGTCAACCTCAGGCATCTTGAGATAGATGGATGTCTTTCTTTGACTTATATGCCACTTGGATTGGGGCAACTGACTAATCTTCAGACGTTATCAACATTTGTGGTCCACTGGGATCCTCTCTCTAAGTATAACAGTGGTTTAAAAGAACTAAATCGTCTAAATAACTTGAGAGGAGAGTTAGCAATTATATATCTGAGACATGGGGAAGGTGTTGCGTCAGAATATAAGGTTGCAAATCTAAAGGAGAAACAACATCTTCATACTTTGCGTTTACGGTGTGAGAATGATGAAGCGCCATTGGAAGACTTTCAACCGCACCCAAATCTGAAACAACTTGAAGTAAATTATTATCAGGGTTCAAGGCTTCCGAGTTGGCTTTTGTCACTCACAAATCTTGTTAAATTTGAATGATCATTTTGTGAGAAATGCCAATATCTACCACCATTGAGTCAACTGCCTTCTCTCAAGTATCTTTCTCTTCAACATCTGTATGCCATGGAGTACATATCAGTTAGCAATGAGTTCTCTTCTTCTTCATCGGCACGAGTACCGTTCTTCACATCCCTCAAGGAAATGAGTCTCTATCGCTGCCCTAATCTCAAGGGGTGGTGGAAGATGAGGGATTCTTCTGTGGAGGTCAATTGTAATAATAATAATTCTGTTGAAATAACGGCGTTAACATCGATGACGGAGCATCCTTTACTCCCATCATTTCCTCATCTTTCAACATTACAGATTTGGAATTGTTGTATGTTGACTTCCATGCCAACTTTTCCACATCTTGAAGGAGAGTTGGTCTTGTGGAATGCAAGCTTGAAGCCACTGCAACAAACAATGATGATGAATATGGAAGCACAACAAAGCCCAACGTCAACAACAATAACCTCCTCTTCATCCAGTCCTCTCTCAAAATTGAAGTGTATAAAACTAAAATCCATTGCAGATCTAAAACTCTGCCAGAGGAGTGGTTGAAGAATCTCACTTCTCTTGAGTCTTTAACGATATTGAACTGCAATGTATTAAAGTCTCTCTCTCCAGGTATACAACATCTCACTACCCTTCAATACCTACATCTTTGTAATTGCCATGAGCTTGAGCTAGCCAGTGATGAAGATGAGATGCAATTGCAAGGCCACAAGAGCCTCCTCTCTTTGGAGTTTACACATCTTCCGAAATTGGTGTCTCTCCCATTGTGGCTTCAACATGCAACCACTCTACAAAGGCTTGAGATTTCAAATTGTGAAAACTTGACGGCTATACCGGAGTGGATCTCAACATGCACATCACTTCAAGTGCTTGAAATTGGTGGATGCTCTAGTTTGACATCATTGCCCGAAGGAATGGGTAGGCTAACGTCTTTGCAAAGGCTAAAAGTTGAGAAGTGTCCCATCTTATTGCAAAGATGTGAGAGAGAAGCGGGTGAGGACTGGGCCAAGATTGCTCACATCCCAGAGTTAGACTTGCGGTATCTGCCTCAGCAAGAAGAAAAGTTAAACTTCCATGCATCTTCGATTGCTTAGGTATATTACTCATCATTTTATCTTGATCAAGATTTCTAGTATTTGTTTTGATAGCTCTACTGCTATGATTTATTGGGTTGTAGTGACGGAATACTACATCTGCTAGTTGGAAGATATCCAACATCGTCTCTAGAAATATAGAGCCAAGTTAATTGTTTACCTGTTGGCCTACTTTCTTCTTGATCAAAACCTTGTTGTTTGTGACAAGTTTTTGCTGCATCTGGTGACTGTTGTCTTTACTTAAGTTAGCCCCATATACAGATGAGGGATCTTGTCTCTTTTGTCGTGGTTTTTTTTTTTTTTTTTTGTAATTTTAATTTTCCTTTTCAGCTTAGAACTCAAGATATATTATTATTATTATTTCACAGCAAACTATAAAGATAGATTTACAAGAGAAGACCAATAAGGTTGATTTAGTGTGCTGCGCCTGCAACATTTGCTGGTTTTATATTTGTTTATTTTCAATTTGGTGATTTACTTAATTGTTTGTGTATATTGGTAGCTTTTCTTGGTGCTGAAACTTAGATAATGGGGCTTTCATCTAACCATTACTCTCTCTTTCACTCTCTTTTGGTTGATTCGGTAGGCTGGAAAGATTATGAATTTTGACTAGATTCTAAATTGTTGAGATTACTCAGATTTATCCATCTACAGTCAAGTGTGTGTGTGTATATATATATATATATATATATATATATATATATATATATATATATATTATTGTGATTTTCATTTTTTATTTTTTCACAGCACTGATGTTGATGTTTCACCAAAATTATGGAGAGCTTTTCAACCGATTTCAGTTTCCATTGAGCCACAACATGTTCTTGGCTGGCACTTTGAATTAAAAAGTTTCCGTAGTGAAATTATGATACGGTTGTGATTTCACTTTATTTAACATGTTAGGTACAGAGGCAGTGTCCACTTCAAACGTCTTGTTAACCTTGAAGTCCTTTCAATGAAAATAAAACTTACTTGTCAGTGATTGGGACTTTCTTTGGCTGAGTGTTAATTCAATCCTTTAACATGGTTTTTTCATCTATTCATGATATTGCTAAGTCCTTATCATCCTAGTCATTATTAACATTATGGCCATACAGGGAAAAAAGTAGCAGAAGAATGTTGAAGCATACCGCAACAAAAGCAGCAGCATGAAGCCAAACATTGTTCCTTATTGAATTTGATTCAAGAGCTACATGATCTCATTTGAAGTGTAACATATTGTTCCTAATTGTAATTGTTGTAATTGAAGAATTGGCAAGTGACATTATAAAATTACAAGTGAGGCTTTGGTTTATATGCCATGTGGATTGGAGAAACTGACTAATCTTTGGACATTATCAAAATTGGTGGTCCGCTCTGGTTCTCTTTCTAGCCTTTGGCTTGGATCATATGTTCTTAATGAGCTCGCCAAACATCATTTTTTGCCAAAGTCTGTTGAACTCCCTCAAAATAAGCCCAGCAACGAGCTCAGTAGTGCTACAGTGATTTTGCCTCTTGTCTGACCCACTCATCCGGTCTGCTGAGCAAGCTTCTTTCGTCAATTCACTTTTGAGCATTTTTATATTCATCACTCTCTCGCGCTCTCTCTCAAAACGAAGCTTGAAGTGGATACCTGCTTCAACTACTAGATTTGCAAGCTTTTGAATCTCAGGTTTTTCTCAATCTCTCATCTCAACTCTTTTGGGTTTGATTGTTCTCCTTTATGAAAACTTGACGGCTATATCGGAGTGGTTCTCAACATGCACATCACTTCAAGTGCTTGAAATTGGTGGATGCTCTAGTTTGACATCATTGCCGGAGTGAATGGGTAGGCTAATGTCTTTGCGAAGGCTAAAAGTTGAGAAGTGTCCCATCTTATTGCAAAGATGCGAGAGAGAAGCGGGTAAGGATTGGGCCAAGATTGCTCACATCCCAGAGTTAGACTTGGGGTATCTGCCTCAGCAGAAAGAAAAGTCAAACATCCATGCATCTTCGATTGCTTAGGTATATTACTCATCATTTTATCTTGATCAAGATTTCTAGTATTTGTTTTGATAGCTCTACTGCTATGATTTATTGGGTTGTAGTGACCGAATACTGCATCTGCTAGTTGGAAGACATCCAACATCGTCTCTAGCAATATGGAGCCAAGTTAATTGTTTACCTGTTGGCCTACTTTCTTCTTGATCAAAACCTTGAACTTCTTTGAATGAAAATAAAACTTTCTTGTCAGGTGATTGGGGCTTTCTTTGGCCGAGTGTTAATGATCTCATTTGAAGCCAAACATATTGTTCCTAATTGTAGTGATTGAAGAATTGGCGAGTGACATTATAAAATTACAAGTGAGGCTTTGATTTATATGCCATGTGGAATATGTGGATTGGAGAAACTAACTAATCTTCGGACAATATCAAAATTGGTGGTCTGCTCCAGTTCTCTTTCTAGCCTTTGACTTGGAGCATTCCTAACGAGCTTGCCAAACACCATTTTTGTGGTTGATTGTTCAGGTTTCTCTCAATCTTTCATCTCAAGTCTTTTGGGTTGAATCTTGGTTTGATTGTTTGATTGTTCTCCTTTATGGGTTGAATCTTGGTCTGAATCTCAGGTTTTGTTGATCTGGGTTTGTCATGCTTTTGGGGTTTTGGTGTCAATCTCAGGTTTTGTTGATCTGGGAGAGTGTCTAGTTTTCGTGGGTCTTCTTTGGTCTGTGATGGGATTGGAGGGAAAGATGCACTCTCATGATGTGGAGGGAGTTCAGTTTAGGCTTTAGGTGGAATTGAATAGTGCACTCTCATTTATAGTTGAGTGCCATCAGGCTGATTTAGTGTGCTGCTCACAACATTTGCAGGTTTTATACTTGTTTTCCTCTGTTTTAGACTCTCTCCTCCATGGTCCTCTACTATCATTCAAAGTACCAAATTTGAATCTTAAAAGCATTCATACTTGCAATTGTGATTTGAAACTGAGGAGATAGCAAGGAACTTCTACAAAATGTGTCATCTTTGCTGAAACTTGGGTCATTGTTTTGGTAATACTCCCGAGTCATGTACAATATAGTATGAAATAGAGGTTGTTGAATACCTATTGTTTCTGGAGTTGTTTGTTAATTTCTTATCATCCTCATCAATGCTGTGTGAGATCCTTCTTCTTAGAAAAGGAGAGTTTTACTAGCAATATTAACATTTTGGCCATACAGGGCGATGTAGCTGAAGAATGTCGAAGCATACCACAAGAAGCCAAGCATATAGTTCCTAATTGTTGGGATTGAAGAATTGGTGAGCTTGCCAAATACCATTTTTCGCAAAAATCTCTTGAGCTCCCTCAAAATACCCTCTGCAACAAAGATTTTAGCCTCACTCATCTGGCTTGCCGAGCAAGCTTCTCTCGCCATTTCATTTTTGGGCATTTGTATATTCATCACACAAGTTTCATTGATGTGGAAGCACACTCATGAATAAACAATAGCTTCTGTGTTATTTCAGGTGAAAATGCAATCACACAAGTTTCCTCTTTTCCCCTGTAAACATGAAGACGTCTAAATGGGAGGCTCTTTGGATGAAAAAAAATATACTGTTGATCAAATTTACTTATGACATCTAAATGTCATCCACTTGTCTTAAATGATGGTCTTAATTATTCTTCTAAATCCCATTAATTGTAGAGTTAAACCATACCTTAAATTTTTGAGGAGTGCTACATATCCAAAATTTGTTTTCCAAAAGCTAGTTCCCAAATGATGTGTCACCATTTCATGAGATTTATTATTTTGGAAAGTGTATGACCAATTCATGAGATGGTGACACATCATTTGAGAACCAAATTGTAGAAAACAAATTTGGAATGTGTAGCATTTCTCTAAATTTTTACCCATGATCCGACATGATCAAAATTGATTTCTGCATAGTATCTATCAATGGAAACTGTTCTTATATTTGTTTGCAGGTCAGCGTTGACCATTCTACTATGGAAAATTTATTATCCTGCAAACTATTAGCTGATTCAAAAGAGTTCGGGTTCCTCATTTTCTCAGTGCACAGGTAAAGCTGAAAAAACATGTTTAACTTGAACCAATGTTTGGATGTGGGAGAAATTGGCATGAGATTGGTTTTAGGAAGTTCCCACATCACGCTTGCCTTAAAAAGAATAAAGATAGTCTTTATTTATATATTGATCACCTTATGGCTTCAATAAAGTAACTCATATACCTATCTTGAACTAATAGGTACCTATTGTGGATCTAGGAACTCTGCCAGAAGATTGGTTGAAAAACCTCACTTCTCTCAAGGTTTTTAGAATATGGAGCTGCAATAGATTAAATTCTCTCTCCCCAGGTATACAACATCTCACTGCCCTGCAAGACCTGGTTCTTTCTAATTGTCGTGAGCTTGAGCTTGTCAATGATGAGGATGGGCTGCAGTGGCAAGGCCTTAAGAGCCTCCTCTCTTTGAATATTCAATATCTTCCGAAATTGGTGTCTCTTCTGTTGGGGCTTCAACATGCAACCACTCTACGAAGCCTCAAGATTTCAAATTGTGAAAACTTGACGGCTATACCTGAGTGGATCCACAACTGCACATCACTTAAAGTGCTTGAAATTGATGAATGCTCCAGTTTGACATCACTGCCCGAAGGAATGCGTAGCCTAACATCTTTGCAGACGCTGAAAATTCATAACTGTCCCATCTTACTGCAAAGATGTGAGAGAGAAGTGGGTGAGGATTGGGCCAAGATTGCTCACATTCCAAAGTTAAAATTAACTGAGTCAGGCATATACTCATCATTTTATTTTAATCCTTCATGTAAATTGAAGTACTCACCTTCTTCTCCATCATTTTCTTCATTTTTCTCTCTCAGTATCTCCTGGTTGTTAAATTTCAGATTAAGATTCAGATTCAGAACCAGAACCAGCTAAAGAACAGAAGAAACAGAGGATTTGGAGCATATTCAGAAAATCTAGGGCGTTGAATTCATGATTCCTCTATTGTGTGATCTCAAACAAAAGACAGTAAGTCAAGTCGCTCATCAAGATCCTTGCCCACCCCTACTCCATGGTGTGCGAGTTGTACTGGGCAAGAGGATTGGGCGCTGATTGGTGGGATGAAGCCCAGATTGGCCTCTACACGTGAATTGGTATCCAATTTTATTTGGTTTTTTTTCTTCTGCTGTTTGGTTTTCTTAGATTTTGGCTTATTTTGTCTCGTTTTCAGCATTTGTGAGTGAAGAAAAGTTAGAATTGTGTGTTGTTGTTGTTAATGGTGTGATCACATGGCGTTGAATTCATGATTCTTCACATAACAGGAGAAACAATTAGCCTTAGCCTCTATTCTTGCTCTTCACACCAATTCACTGCTGTCATATCAAAAAAAAAAAAAAAAGCAGTAAATCCAGTCACTCATCAAGATCTTTGCCCAGCCCTACACCATGGTGTGCGAGTTTTACGGTGCAGGACGACTGGTGTTGTTTGGTGGGACGAAGCCTAGATTGGTCTCTACATGGGATTGGTACCCTTTTTTCTTTTTTTCTTTTTTTTTTTCTTTCCTGTTGTTTGGTTTTCTTAGATTTGGTTTTTTTTTTTTTTTGTTTGCTCTCGTTCTTCTGCATTTGTGAGTGAAGAAAACTACATGTACACCCAACAAATAATGTTAGTGCCTGATAGAAAACAATAAATAATATATTAACTTTTCCTTTTTGTTCTAATAGAAAAACAATAAATGCCTGAGCAAACACACAAACAATTAGTGATTTGGAATTTGAAATTGGCCAACTCTGAGTCGCTGACATCTCAATTCTATTCTACACTAACAAATACAACTTATTTGCTTGTGTGTATTGGTAGCTTTTCTTGGTACTGAAACTAAGATAATAGGGCCTGCATCTATGTACTACTAGCTCTGTTTTTTTCACTCTCTTTGAGTTGATTTGGTAGCCTGGAAAGATTATAAATTTTGATCAGATTCTAAATTCTTGAGATTATGCAAATTTATCTATCCACGATCAAGTATACAAAGAATACAAGTTTATTGATGCTTCCCAAAATTATGGAGAGCATTTAAGTTGATTTCAGTATCCATTGAGCCACAACATGTTCTCGGCTAGCAATTTGAATTAATAAGTTTTCGTTGTCGAATTATCTTACAGTTGTGATTTCACTTTATTTAACATGTTAGGCATAATGGCATTGTCAACGCCAAGTCTTGTTAACCTTTCACTTCTTTGAATGAAAATAGAACTTTTTTATCAGTGATTGTGACTTTCTTTGGCTGAGTGTTAATTCAATCCTTTAACATGGTTGTTTGAGCTTTGAGTTAAGTTTAAGCTAGTGCTTTATGGGGTCTTCTTTGAGCTAGTGGTTCAATTTAGGCTTTGGGTGGAATTGAATAGTGGTTCAGAGAAAGTGTGAGAGTGTGGTAACATGTCTTTTCCCAGATTATTCACATAAGTTTGTTTCATTGATGTGGCGGCACACTCATGACTAAGCGACTGCTTCCGTGGTGTTTTAGGTGAAAATGCTATCAGATGTTGGTAGTAAACAGAAGAACAAAGATTATACCATTTTTGTTTTCCTTTTTCCCCTGTAAGCATTAAGGCGTCTGAATGGGGGCCTCCTTGGATGAAAAAAAAAAATATGATGTTGATCAAATTTACTTAAGACGTTTAAATGTCATCCACCGGCGGTTCAAATTCTAGTTTTCTGTTCTATGAAAACAAAACAGAATCTGGATGGTAAAGCTTGATAAAACCATACCCAGATGGACATCATGATAAAATTGAAGTTATTGCTCTATTTTGTTCCTTATAGAACAGCATTGTGTGCAACATGATCACTGTCTCTCTCTGTTTCACGTTTACAGTAAGTTCTGTAATTCTGCAGAATCAATGATGGTCCTTTTTAGGGAGATATGCTCATTTTCATGTTGCATTCATCTTATGTTATAAATTCTGAATCTCTGATTCTCAAGGGCTGAGTTCTATCTCAATCATGACGTGGAAAACAACTCATTTTTGCATTGAAAATCTGCTTTAATGTTTTATGTTCTATTTGAGACTGAACTTTCACAAGTTAGAAATTGTGGTAGATTGGAAGTAAAACTTCATATTCGTGTCTTAAATTCTGGTCTTAATTAATCTTCTAAATCCCATTGTAGAGTTAAACCATTGCTTAAATTTTTACCCCCGATTCATGGGGATCAAAATTGATTTCTGCATATTAACAATATAAATTGTTCTTACATGCATTTTTACTATATGTGTTTGCAGGTCAGCGATGACTTTTCTGCTATGGAAAATTAATTATCCTGAAACGTTTAGTTGATGGCTCCAAAAGAATTCGGGTTCCTCATTTTCTCAGTGCACAGGTAAAGAAAGCTGAAAAAATATGTCTAGCTACAACCTATTAGTTCAAGATAGGAAATGTCTTATTAAGGCTGTTATAATATTATGTAGATGATAAAGTAATGCCTCTTTTAATTATGTGAAGACTGTTTTGCTGGATTTCGGTATCTGACAGATGATCTTGTTTTCTTCTTACAGTCATATGTTGATGGTAAGAAGCAAAGGAGGGCGAGAGACGGCAGGGCAATGTTGTTGTGAAGTGATCACACATGTTCTCTGGACTTGTATGCATGGTTCGATCTTGTCAGTTGTTATGTTAGTTTCCCATGTATTCAAATAGTTTGTAATTTTGTTCAAAATTATGTTATGTTAGTTTCTCATGTATTCAAATAGTTTGTAAATTTTGTTCAAAATTATGCAAGGGATTGGTGCCTTGTAGAATCGCATTTCCCCTTAAACAAAGAAAAACCCAATCATGAAATAATGTTATATCTTTAGCATTGCTGGGAATAGAACCAGTACCAATGTTCAGTCCGACATGAATGCTTGAATTTATGAACCTATAACTTGGAATTTGTTGAAGTAATACATTAAATCTGTAGAATTTGTTTTTATGTGGTCGCGAAATCTGGATAACATTAATGTTGGGTGCTCTTTTGATCCTTTTGCCGAATATATAATATAGTGGATAACTCAATTAAATTTGAATAGAATACAATTCTTTATGATTTCTTCTATGGTGGCTTCCAACTACGAGAAGAGTAAAGAAATAATAAAGAAAGAATAAAAAAAAAAATAATAATTTCTACCAGAGTGACTTCCAACTACTATGATCCTTAGAGGCAGTTATCGATTCGGTTCGGTATAGCCATTTTTAGTCGATTAACCGAAATTGTTAATTTTCCGATTTCATTTTGATAACAAATTATTTCAAATTTTCGGTTAATTTCAGTAATTGGTTAATCAGTTAACCGTGAGCTTTTTTAATTGGGCAAATGCTATTTTTAAATTGGCCAAAAATTAGTTATTTTGGGGGCCTTTTTTTTTTTTTTTGGTGGCTAAAATAACTTATTGAACATAAGGTGCAAACAATAAGAATATAAGATACAAAATACTTACCAAATACTTTCAACAAAACATCACTCCACAAAGTCCATCTATCAAAGCCTTAATTCGTGTCAAATTTGTCGGTTCGGTTTGGTTATGCATATTTCAGTTCAATTCGGTTAACCAACAACAAAAATTAGATACAGATTAACTGAACCGAACCGACATCGGTATAAAAAATTCATACCAATTTTCAACTCACATAAGTCGATTGATGGTTAATTTCGATTCGGTCATAGTCGGTAGGCAATCGGTAATCACTAGGCGGTTAGTTTGCCCACCCCTAATCCTTTTTCTGTATAGTGGCCTACTAACCTTTGGCTCCTATAAAGTTTTAGGAGTATGCGACTCATATGAACTTGTTAGAATCTTTTGTTCTATTAAGTTAGTGGGGTTATGTGCCTTTGTATATATCTTGAGTAGTTTTGTGTTGCCATATATTGTTTTGCGCGCCTTTGTGTTAACTATGACATTGATGTTGTGATACCGGACAATGTATGTGAGTCTCAGTGAAACATTATTTAGTAGTCACAGTAGGCTTTATTTGAAAATATAGTGATCAATATTCGCGTTATTTGTGCCTTACATTCTATTTTTTTAGGTCAAGTGATTGTAATTACTTGTTGCATCTTATCAATGAAGATATATTGTTGAGGGTTTATAACATTTTTTCAATAAACTTAAAGAGTTAAAAGTGAAAATATATATATATATATATATATATATATATATATATATATATATTGAGGACGTTATTTGTTTTCACTGAAGGAAAGCAGTCTTCACATCAAGCTGCTCGATCTCCAAATTCATTTTGGCAGCCAAACTCAAAACAACTCTGATAGAAGACATCTTTACCATTGGTGAGAAAATTTCATCAAAATCAATGCCCTTCTTTTGACCGAACCCCTTTTCAACTAGTCGCGCCTTGTACCTTGGCTGTGATCTGTTTGGTTCAAACTTGTATCTGAACACCCATTTATTCTTGAGTGCTCTCTTGCCCTTAGGCAGTTCCACCAAATCATATGTGTGATTCTCATGCAAGGATTTCATCTCGTCTTGCATGGCTTCTAACCATTGATTTTTTTGGTCATGTAGCATAACCTCTTGATAACTTTCTGGCTCTCCCCCATCAGAAAGTAACACATACTCATTAACTGAATATTTTCTGGAAGGCTATCGGTCTCTGGTAGATCTCCTCAACTGAATTTTAGCGGCTGGTTTTGAAGAAACTTGCTCTAGATGCTCTTCTGACTCCACACTATCAATTGTAGGCTCACCCTTTTCACCAACTGTATCAACCTGTTCTTCTTGTACATCTCCTATGTGTTCATCATGCATCACACAAGGAGGAATAATTGAATCCAAATCAACACGGTATTCACTGAGAGACTCTGCCTTTTTCTGATCCAAGTCTTCAATGGTTTGATCTTCAAAGAATACGACATATCTGCTTTGTATGATTTTCTTATTAACTGGATCCCACAATCTGTAACCAAACTCCTCATGCCCATAACCCATGAAGATACATTGCTTGACTTTGCTATCAAGCTTTAACCTCTCATCTCTAGGAATATGGACGAATGCCCTGCAGCCAAACACTCTCAAGTGCTCAAAAGAAACATCTTTCCCTGTCCAAACCCTTTGAGGAATGTCACCATCCAAAGGAACTGAAGGAGAAAGATTTATCAAGTCAACTGCTGTCCTCATTGCCTCACCCCAAAAATGTTTAGGCAATTTTGCATAAGAGAGCATACACCTGATTCTCTCACAGATGGTTCTCTTCATTATCTCTGCTACGCCATTATGCTGCGGAGTCTTGGGTATAGTTTTCTCAAGCCTGATCCCATAGCTTTTGCAATACTCTTCAAACGGTCCTCTGTATTCACCACCATTGTCTGTACAGACGCATTTTAATTGCCTTCCAGTTTCTCTTTCAACCTTCATATGAAAGACTTTGAACATACCCAATACCTGATCTTTGGTTTTCAAAGCAAACACACATACCTTTCTAGAGTAGTCATCAATAAAAGTTACATAATAAAGTGCACCACCTAGAGTTTTAGTGTTCATAGCGCAGACATCAGTGTGAACTAAATCAAGAATATTAGACTTTCTTGATGAAGAGGATTTTTGAAATGAAACTCTTCTTTGTTTTCTAACAAGACAATGAGTACAAGGCGTTAGTGACATACCTTTATTATTAGGTAGGAACTGTTCCTTGGCGAGAATCTGAAGTCCCTTCTCACTCATGTGACCAAGCCTCTTGTGCCATAACTCAGTGGAGTTTTCATTATCAACAACAATTGCATCTCCCTTGACTAGTCTTGCAGCTGTCTTGTAGAGAGTGTTGGTCTTCTTTCCCCTGGATAAGATAAGAGAACCCTTGCTCAGTTTCCATTGTCCACCTCCAAAGTAATTGTGGTAGCCTTCATCATCAAGTTTCCCAATAGAAATCAAGTTGAAGCTCATTTCAGGAACATGCCTGACATCCTTGAGAATCAATTTGCACCCAATGCTAGTTTCTAACTGTATATCTCTCATGCCCACAACTTTACACTTTGCTTCATTTCCCATCCTAACCCAACCAAAATCGCCACTGGTGTAGGAAGAGAAGAAATCTCTATGTGGAGTGATATGAAAAAATGCTGCTGTATCAACTACCCACGTAGATTCATCACATGTGAGATTAGCATAAGCTTCATCAAAAGCAAATACCACATCACCATCAGATGCAACTGCTGCAGTGTCTTTTTCTTCTTGATGTTCTTCGTCTTTTCCTTTCAACTGTTCTCTCTTAAACTTTCTGCAATCTCTTCTTATATGCCCAGGCTTACCACAGTGAAAACATTTTATGTCTGTTTTTGAATAAGACTTTCCTCTTAACTTGTTACGACTGTCATACCTGTGAGGTTTTCTACTTTTACTTCTCCCCCGTCTTTCTATAACAAGTGCCTCTGAATGAGAAGAAATACCTTGCTCTTTCCTTCTTGTCTCTTCATTGAACATGCTATCTTTTACCATACCCATAGTTTTCACACCATTGAGAGCCGAATTACTGAGTGACACCACCAAGGTTTCCCAACTATCTGGCAAAAAACTCAACACAAGTAATGCTTGCACCTCATCATCTAGTGCAAGTTTCATGTTAGACAACTCGTTCAACATTCCCTGAAAATTACTCAGATGCTCTGTAACACTATGCCCATCTTTGTACTTCAAATTCACAAGCCTTCTTATCACAAAGGCTTTGTTTTGAGCAGTCTTTCGTTCATAGAAACTCTTTAACTTCTGCCAAAGACCATAAGCATCAACTTCTTTAGCTACGTGATGAAAGACACTTAATCAACCCACTGCCTGATATATCCAACAGCTTTCTTATTCAATTTCTTCCAATCATCGTTGGTTACAGCAACTGGTTTGACACCTTTCAACTCAATGGGGTCAAACAATTCCTTGCAATACAAAATATCTTCTATCCTAGTCTTCCAAATTGAATAATTGGAAGTAATTGGAAGCTGTGAGTTTAACCATGCTATTAGATGACTCTTCCATTTAATTCACATAGAACTCCACACGAACAATGAACCAAAGGCTCTGATACCACTTTGTTAGGGGTGAACACCAATTTCAGATGCTCAGCGGAATTAATCTACCCCTCTTTGTGCAAATTAAATAGTAAAACAATAGCAAAATAATAATCAAGCAAACCCACAAGCAAGACACCAAGATTTTTACGTGGAAAACCCTCCAATGCGAAGGTAAAAACCACGGGATCTAGTCCAGTTAAATCTTCCACTATCAACAATAATGAGTTTACAATTTGTCTTCCTTAGAAAAATATTTAGAGGTTATCACCACATCAAGAATACATGCATTCTTGGATTAAATATAAATTCATCACCCTAAAGTGGATTCCAACAAGAATAAAGAAAGATCTCACCAAGTAAGTATTAGCAACCAAGCGATTGGAGAGGAATTCCAACGATCGACACGAGTCAATACGTTTTTTATTCTTTTTGTCACGTTATATATATATATATATATATATATATATATATATAGCACACAAAGGGTTTGAAACCCTTTGTGTTGCTGCCACGTGGGATGGTCCCCACATAAAGAGGGACCACCCCCAACATTGGTCAACGGTGCGAGAGCTTGTCGAACGGAGAGGCAGAAAGAGGTTGGTGACCAGAGCTTGCTGGTGGTTCTGCAGCTCTTACGTCTTGAATGCCGCATTTTACAGAGTAATTTTTGTATTTTGCTGATGAAAGATCGTTAAAAAAATAATTTTTATTTTTTTTCTTAAATAAGATTTGTGTTTTTTGGTTTGGACGGTTGCTTTTTTTTTTTTTTTATTGGGAGTACTTATAGAGTTTCCAAAGGGAGAGATAATACAAATTTATTTTACAAAATCGTTGTGTTTCTAGCTAGGCATATGACGGTTGGTTTTCCTAGAGTTAGGAAGGGAAAGATAAATCGCCGTATGTCTTTTTCTTTTCTTTTTGGCAAAATCATGTGTTTCTAGTATCAGAATTCCCTAAAAATCACACTACAGCACAGATGGTGTTAAAATATTGGAGGGCTCAGATTTAATCAAATTTCTTTTAACCCAAACTTGTGGTTTTAAACTCAGTAGTCTTCTTCTTCTTCCCTTACTGACGAGACACTTCCCAATATTACTTGTCCAGCAGAAAAATTAAGCTTAGGGGAGTGGTGAAATTTCAAGAGGAAACTTTAGAGCAAGAAATCCACTTTGTGTGCTTATGGGACCGAATGGATCTGGAAAGAGGAAAGGTGTGCTTTTGCTTTGTCTTGGAGCAAAAGGATATATATGTGCAAACAAGATAATAAACAACCCATTTTCCTCAATGAGAGAAAGAGAAGTACCTCAAATCCATTCCGTCCCTTCAAATTTCTTGCTCTCAAGTTTCCTCTTGAATTTTCACTTAAAGCATAATTTTTTTTTGTTGCTGGAGAAGGAATGGGGAAGTCACTTCTTCTATCTGGAGAGAAGGACGTTTGACAGGCGAAGAGGGAGAGAGAAAGGAGATTGTGTCTTCTCTGTCTTGTCTGTAAATAAGAAAATTTGATTTGATTGTGAAATTTTGCGTTTGTATAATTAAATTATCTCATTGTAAGGTTTTTGGCTTACTAGGTGAGTAAGGAGAAAATAATTAAAAAATCCACTATTTTTAGAAGAGCAACAAAAGTAGTACTGATCATCACAATGTGAACAATGATGTTAATTTCAATGATGAGAATGGTTACGTTGGTAGGATTTGTGTTCATATAGAATTTGAACTTACAGTTTTAGATGCCTAAACATATAATATTAATTTTAAAATTGATAACTTTCATTTATGCTTTGAGCTTAAATATCTCATTCAAACGTGATATAAAATTTGTGCACTAAGAAAGAGTAGTACCTACGTTAATTACTTATAGGAAAAAAAAAAAAAAAAAAAACCCTTTTGGTTCTTTGGTCTCCAACGCATGCAAACTCCTAAACAAAAAGTGATTCTTGTCCAAGTGGTAAACATAATGGCTTTCATTTATTTTCCCTTGCACTCTATATTTATTAATTTTCTTTGCTCCGGAATCTGAGGTAAGGTTAAAATATGATAAATATGTCTTTTTAGCCCATAAGGACATTTTATATAACGGTTTGAAGTTGGTATTTCCCAACAAATATTTTATCATCAATCTTCCTCTAATTGTCTTTCACTAGATCTTAACACCATTTGGATATACGTACTCATAGATTAAACATGGAAGTAAAGGATGCGTTGGGTGTAGTTGTTCTTAAATATCTTGAGGGATCGTGTAATTATGTGAAATGGAGTATTCAAGTACAAACCTATTTGATGGCTAAAGATCTTTGGGACACAATTGAAGCAACCACCAAACCTCCTAAGCAAGAAGATGATGAAGCTACTTTCAAGGCTTGGAGCGACAAGAATTTCACGGCTTTACGTGTGATCAAGAATTCATGCCGGCCAAACACATGTTCTGAGATTGGGGAGATTAGTTTCGCTAAAGTTGCATGAAATACTTTGGCAGAAAAATATCTCCCTAAAGGTACTAGCTCATGTCTCTCTATCTCTCTTAAATGCACATGCATACTCAAACAAAGACAGCTTTGGGTGCAGTTGCTCCGCAAGTTCTTGACAAAGATAATTATGTGGAGTGGAGTGTTCAAGTAAAATACCATTTGGTGGCCCATGATCTTTGGGACATAGTTGAAGATGATTACGCTATTGTCCATGCTTGGAGGAATTCTATGGCTTTACATGTAATCTAGAATTCATGCGAACTGGACACATTATTTGAGATTAGGGAGATTAGCTCCGCTAAAGTTGCATGGAATACTTTGGCAAAAAAGTACTTCCCTAAAAATACTAGCTCAAGTCTCTCTCTCTCTCTCACACATTAATCCATATGCAGGCTCAAACAAAGATGACTTTGAGTGCAGATGTTATTCAAGTTCTTGAGGAATATAATTATATGGATTGGAGTGTTCAAGTAAAAGACAATTTGATGGCCCATGATCTTTGGGACATAGTTGAAGGAACCACTAAACGTCCTATACAAGAAGATGATGAACCTCCTTTTAAGGCTTTGTAACACCCCACCCCAATGACACATAATATTATTTGTTTTGGGCTCCCCTAAACCAGACTTTCCAAGAGGTCACCTATCCTAGTACTACTCTCACAAAACCACGCTTAACCGCGAAATTCTGATGGGATCATGATCATCACGGCTTTAAAACGTGTTGTTGTCATTAAGGGTGTAGTATACATTTAAGCACATCCCCATCTCCATACCCAGGTGATGTGAGACGTCACAATCATCCCCTCTTAGGACCCAGCGTCCCCGTTGGCGACCCTCATGGGATTAGCCCATTCTTGGCGTCCGTCCCAGCGAGTGCCCGCTAGTAACCATCATAGGCTTGTGAACGCTCCCCCCATCTCAGGCTGGACAATGGCTCTGATACCATTTCTAACACCCCACCCCAAATGACACACAATATTATCCGCTTTTGGCTCTTCCAAACTAGACTTTTCAGGAGGTCACCTATCCTGGTACTACTCTTGTAGAAGCGCGCTTAATTGCAAAATTCTGATGGGATCATGATCATCACGACTTTAAAACGTTTTTTTGTCATTAAGGGTGTAGTATACATTTAAGTACATCCACATCTCCATACTCAGTAGATGTGGGACGTCACAGGCTTGGAGCAAGAAGAACTTCACAGCATTACATGTTATCCAGATTTCATATGAAACAGACGCATTTTCTGGTATTAAAAATATTAGTACTGCAAAAGAAGCTTGGGATACTTTGGCAGGTTTCTCTCTCTCTCCAATGCACGTGTTCAAACAGTAATCTTGTTGATAATGGCTCAAATTGTCAACAAGTGCGAAGATAATTGTTGAAAAATATCAATATTCAAGTTGGTGGGCTCAAGTCCTATTTATCTATAAACAAATAATGTTAGTTTTTAAAAAGAGTCCAAGAAGAACTTAGAATTGGATTTTTGGAGAAAACGTGTGTGGATAAACATGTGGGCCACAATGCTTATCTTCATCATGGAAAAGACTTTGTATTCATGATGGTTTTGTTTTCCCAGCAACAATTAGATTATAAGTGCTTCTCCTCTTTTTTCGTGATTAAGCCTCTATAAAAGGATATGGAGTCCTTGGTTAAGTGGGGATCTTGAAAATTCAAATTTGTGAGAGCACTTTGTGGCATTTACAAAGTGTAAAGAGTTTTTCTTTAGTAAGTATTTGAGAGGGACAGTTGAGTGGAGTGTACAGAGGGTTAAGGGCTTGGGTTTGAGATATTAAACTTGAGTGGTTCAGATTTATACCATTGTACTCAATATTTCTCAATAGTAAAGAAGAAGACCAGATCACGCCCCGTGAACGTAGGCATATTGCCGAACCACGTAAACTCTTTGTGTACATGTGTGATTGATGTGTGTTCTCATGTGTTTTCTTTTCAAACTTGTCTTTCGCATAAAGGGCTGGTGGGAAATTAGTTGCCAATTAATTATCAATTTTCCCAACAAATCTTAATGTATAATAAGAATGAATTCTACCAGAGAATACTTATTAAAAAAAATTTCAAAAGAAAAAAAGGGACAAAAATAAAAAGAACTATCAAAATTTTGGAAGCTCTCTCTGAAACCATGACCCGTCAAAAGTTAGTCAAAGAAAACTTTGGTGCTATCTGACAGAGTAATTCTATTAGTCATCTCATTATCACTTTCTCATCCTCTAAATTGAAGTAGGGTGGTTCACCAATAAAAAAAATCAATTTTGATGCACTAATTATTATGAGAGCGATGAATGTCACATTAGTTTTGGGGATGAAATGAGGATCATATGATGTGTTTTTTGTATTTTGATTGAAATAGTATTTTGATGTGATATAAAGGTAAATAAAGTTTTAAATTTTATTTTTTGGTGTATTGTGAAAAAAAATTGTTTATTAATTTTCTTAGCATTTTAGGGAAAAAGAAAAGAGGGTTGGCAAACAAACTCCTATATACCAGAACCTAGAAGAGGAGATATTTTGTTTAACCATGGGTTTAGATACGATGGTAATTTAACCTTATCATGGTTTCATGAAAGAGAGTGTGTAGTGTTTGAAGGCCTCAAGCAGGGCCTCCAGGCAACTTTGTAAACAATTTAATGACGATTCGTATAATCAGTAACACTTGGGGGTTCACCATGAAGATTACTTATTACACAAGTTGAAAATCATAAGTTCATAATATAATCTGATTTGTTGAAAATCATTCAATTTTATTTATGTGTTGCGTACATTGCATTTTTATTGATTCTTTGTTGTTACACTCTTCGCATTTTAAAAATACTATTTTAAAATTTTATAATATTTTTTTTATTAAAATCTTTATTACAGTTGTTTCTCCCTGGTTTTATGGTCGGGTAATGAATAATTATCTAGTAAAATATAATTAGTGAGCTCATGAATTTTTATAGTAAAATATAAACTTTGAATCAATTAGTAAAATAGTTTCTGCAAAAATTTTAGTCCAGATAAAACATAATAAGAATTTTCCCTCCAATTAAATTTTGTTGGAAGTCCCACATTGTCTGGGTATTAAGGAGATTGGCCATTTATAAGGTAAGGGGAAACCTCAACTCTTGAGCTAGCTTTTGAGTTGAGTTAGGCCCAAGACCCATTTCTAACATGGTATCAGAGCCTAGCCCAATTAATTGGCTGTGGCCCACCGTCACCCATTGTCGCACGTGTTGGGTTTGGATGTCTTCCCGCCACACGTGAGGGGGCGTGTTGGAAGTCCCACATTGTCTGGGTATTAAGGAGATTGGCCATTTATAAGGTGAGGGGAAACCTCAACTCTTAAGCTAGCTTTTGGGTTGAGTTAGGCCCAAGACCCATTTCTAACAAATTTCCTATGTTGTTATAAAGAAGTGCAGACATGTGATGAGTTGGCTTGACGTGGCAATAGTATGCTTCAGTTCTTGTTGCTACTAATTCTAATTCTAATCACCTTTTGCATATTAATCTCAGAATAGAACCAAATTCATGTTGACCGTGAGGCCTTCCTAAAGGTTGCGCAAAATTGGAATCAAATCAATGTTGACCATGAGGCCTTCAAAAAGGACTTCGAAAAGGTTGTGCGAAATGGTGATTGGAACGCTGTAGAGGAATTCCTGATGTGCCATCCCGGTTCTGCAGGTTTGAAAATCACAAAAGAAGGCAATACGGCTCTTCAGGTTGCTGTTCAAGCTAGGCATGAGCATCTGGAGAAGTTAGTGGTGATAATGTCGGAACAAGAATTGAAAGTAACCAATAATAAGGGTGACACAGCTCTAGTATGTACAATTTATAAGCAAAACTACTGAATGGCAGAGTGCATGCTTAGAAAGAACGTGAACTTGGTCAGCATTGAAAGTTCTTCATATGGACTTTCGGTTGTTACGGCTCTTTTATTTGGGCATGAAAAATTGGCTCGTTATCTCTATTCTCTTACTCCAAAGGAAGATCTAAAGCCAGAAAAAGATTGAAGCGGTGCTACACTTTGTTGTGAGGCTATAGACAAACAAAATTTAGGTAACAACTCTTGGTCTAATTATCTGTTGGCACACTATTTTGAATAATATTTCAAAATCTTCACAATATATATACTTATCTTTTTGTTCTTTTTTAATTTTTTTCAACACCACAGTCCACAGATATTGCTTTGGATTTAATTGAGCGTTGTCCAAGTTTGACGCTTGCTAGGGACAATTATGATTGCAGCCCTTCGTATGCATTGGTTTCTAGACCATTTTATGCATGGGTTTCTAGACATTTCACATTTCCAAGTGAAAATTGGCTGGTGTTTTGGAAACGATGGATGTACAAGTGTCAGTACAGTTCATTTTTTCTTTGCTTTTCATTAAACTTTATTGGGATTAATAAGCCTCATCAAAGCCCTGAGTAGACAAGCTACTCCACCTTGAGAGGTAGTACATCTATATAGACAATATATAGGGCAAAGCCAATTGTAAGAGGTCTATTAGTTATTTATTTAATCTTTTTGTGCTGCTCTAAAGAAATTAAATTGCTCATGCGAGACACATGAACTGTAATACTAACTTCTTACTTGAGATTTATTGACCTTTTTGGGTGGAAGGTATACACATTTGACCCGCTCGTGCCATCAAGGAAATTCGTTTGAATATTAATCGAAGCGTGGAAAAACGCCAAAGTAATTCAATAAAAATTCTTGAATCAGGTATGTTGGTACCTAAACTTTCTTTAATTCCCTAAGAAATTTCATTTTTTTCTCGTCATACTTACTTTAAATGATAATTAAAATCATGATTCACTGTTTCCAAAAGGTAGCTCAATCAGTTGAGATCACGCCTAATGAAGCGGAGATCATTAGTTCAAATTTCTCTCTGCCTCTTATGCGAACATGTCAAAAAAAAAAAAAAAAAAAAACCATGATTCACTTCTATCTTTCTTTCTCTGTTGGCAATATAAATGCATAAATTACTTTGATCATAGTTCTTTTAAGTAATTTTTGTTAAAATATTAATTAGATGACTAAATTCAACTTGATTAACTTCATATGAAATTTAACCATTTTATTAATAAAAGAGAGCTTCGTTAAGTATTGTCCTTTGCTTTTCTTGAAATTAAGGATTTCAAGGGAAAAAAAAAAAAAAAAAAGTCCTTTTTCCTCTTGCTTTCACTACATAATAAATCTATAAATATTTTAATCCATGTAACAATTTTTAATTAATGAAAGGTCTTCTACGTGCATGCGCAAACGTACATATATAATAATAATAATAATGGTGTGTGTTGTAGTCTTGTAGATGATGTAGTGTAGACTGTAGAATTGAGAAGAAAGATAACAGATAGAAGAGATAAACTCTTTGATTGATGCATTAAGAAGGAAAATTGAAGGAAATGATTCAAATGAATGATGCATTGGAAAGTGAAATTGGTCAGAAGATGTGACTTGGCAAAGCTAGATTCAACTAATTTTTTTTTTTTTTTTCTTCTATTCTTATTCATCGAATATTTGATTTCCCCTCCGGGCTCCAACCAACTTCCACCGGTGACAAAAATATTGGAAAAAAGCGCATGACACATAGTATTATTTTTGGACTGGAAATGTCCAAATTGTCCTTTTTATGGTTCAAACATGAAAAAAGAGAGTACTTTACAAGGGTACTTTAGTCAATTTAATGACATCAGGATTTTTTGTTTCTATTGCACTTCTCAATAATTTTCATGCCACCATTTTGTCAAATGTGTTGATAGATTTAATCTCTTCCTATATATGCTTCCTTTGCAGGCAAAATTTGAGGTTATTTAGATATTTTAATTTGTTAGAAAAAGTAAATATAATTTTGAACACTTGCACATTGGTCGGTTCTATTTTGAATAATAAACATATTGTTCATTTTGTGTAAATAGTGACTTTTTAATGTCTATGAGCAAATTTCATTTTTATTTTGCAGTGCTAGCTCTGTTGCGACAACTAGTTCTGAAGCTCCTTAAAATATTTTGTATACTTTTTTCTTCTTTATTTTTTTTTCTTTGAGCAAATACAAACAAAGGAAATTGCATCCACTCCATTAATTCTTTATTAACTTTTTGAATTTTTTTATTTGTCTATTTTATTTATAGTTTAATATGGTTAAATTGGCATTGATTTGATTATTGACAAAAGCATCAAGGATTTATATGACATGAAGTTGATCCATGTCCAAGCCAATGAACTTCTGGGCATCATGTGCAAGCAGTTTTTAATTTCATATGGTGTACAGTGGTTGGACAGTAAAAGTTCTGATGCCATCTTCTATGCTATCGAGAACATGAATTTAAAATTTGTTGATAAAATAGCCAAAGAGAGCCCACGAGTACTACTTTTGTCAAGCTGCAGTGATGATAAACGTTTTTCAAATGCATTATGGGCAGCTATCTTTCATCGTCAAGCTGAAATATTTAGCCTTATATGTGGGGTTGATGGGATGAAGATGCTAACATGGGACCGTGATAAACAAGGCAATAACATATTACAGATGGTGGGAAAGTTGCCACCTTTCACTTTGGTTAATTGCACCGTTGATGCAGCTTTTCAAATGTAAAGTGAACTACAATAGTATAAGGTACCTCCCTCACTTTATAATTTTCTTATACATTTTCACTTTATATTAATCTTATTTGTGGTGTACATATTGAGGACAAGTCAATGTTAATGTACCCCTAAATACAACACCCGTACAATCCAATCCAAGGTATCATTATCTCCCATACAAATGCTTGAGGCCATTTTAAAGGTTCATGCTAAATATGCTGCACTACAGTACCATTGTCCATATGGCATTACTATATTGATTCTAAAATTATATATGATGACTCCGTTAAACACAACTACGTGATGCCTTAAAATACTAATTATTAGAGCTCACTAATTTTATTTATATTACTTATTTAATTTGGCCTAAAATACAACTAAAATTTGACTTAGCAAATGCTCATACAATATCTTCACAACTAGCGTCTTAGCCCAATCCCAAGTATCATAATATGCTACATCTCCCAGCACCACATGGAATTTTAGTACTGGAACTTTCTAAAACTGTACACTAATATATATATATATCAACTATGAAACTTAGTACATACCCATACAATGGCTTCTAAATCCAATCCACTCCACCCAATCTAATTCGGAAACAAGATAGAATGGCATGTAGGAAAGTAAAATTGTGATTTGAAAACAAGGATACAATAGGACTTTTAGGAACGATAAGGCTTCTATTAGGACTTTGAATAGTACTACCTCCTCAAAAGCTTGAATTTTGAGCGACAGTGTAGAGGGGAGAGAGAATGGGTTATTGGGCGAGGGAGTGGCACTTGGAGAGTGAATGAAGGTGATACATCATATTAAAACATAAATTCATAAGAATATGCAGTGAAAAATAATTTAGACATACCTTTACTCATTTCTGTTCATGCTGGATCTTGATTTGAAACAAAAATCACTAGCTACATAAATGCTGATCGAAGTTAAATTTTAGAGAGAGAAGTTTCTTTTAATTAATGTCTAATTATTCATTTATTCTCATACAAAAGTTCTTTATTTATAGGTTATGTTAAGGACGTTCAATTAGTACAGCACTATATTTATTTCTTCTATCAAGGAATAAAATTCTCCCTCATAATATGATATGAATATTGACCAAGTGTAATTTTATTTATATTTTGGTAGCCTTTATCTATAAGATTAGTTTAACAAATGTAGGCAGTGGAGAGCATTGTCTATCCCTATCATAAGGAAGAAAAAAACAAAGATGGTAAAACTCCCAAAGAATTGTTTACGGAAAGCCACGAGAAATTGATAAAAGAGGGAGAGAAATGGATGAAGAGCACAACAACTTCTTGTACAGTGGTAGGCGCTCTTATTGTCACCATTATGTTTGTTGTAGCCTTTACTGTTCCAGGCGGTAATAACCAAAATACAGGATTCCCAATGTTCTTGAAGGACAAACTGTTTATGCTCTTCATAATATCCGATTCTATATCGCTCTTTTCTTCTTCAACCCCAATCTTAATGTTTTTGGGAATTCTTACGTCACGTTACTCAGAGGAAGATTTTCTGAAATCCTTGCTATCAAAGATGATAATAGGTCTTTCGACTCTCTTCTTCTCTATTGCAACCATGATGATAGCATTTTCTGCTGCTCTTTTAATTATGTTACGTGAAAATTCATGGATTTTTATTCCGGCCATTTGTTTGGCAAGTGTTCTTGTCACCCTGTTCGTATGGATGCAATTCCCACTTCTTGTCGACATGGCCATTACAACTTACGGACCAGGTATCTTAAATAAGAAAATAATGAAGCGTTTGAATTCCATTAATATGATGGATCACTGAAGAATTTTCAGTAGTTGGGTCATATTGCTAATGCATTTGATGTTTTTACGCTTTCTATTTCTTAATTTTCAAATTTGTTGGTTACTTTGACAAAGGATATATTACTTCTTAACCCAATATACTTTCTCTAAATAAGTGTCGACCCTATTCCTGCATGAGACTGTAAGAAATTCCATTTAAAATATGTCCCTTATGTCACATATATTGTTGTAATTATAAAATTACGGTGTTCAATAATTTATTCTAATTAAAGCTTATTGTGTAAATCAAATATTCTGAATTAAATTACTGATTTAATTCTTGTGGAACAAGTATTTGATTCCAATCAAATATTCTGGATTAAATCACTAATTTAATTCTTGTGGAACAAGTATTTGATTTCATTAAAGATTTTATTTTTGTGGAATCAATTAGCTGTATTGATTTGATTTTTATTTCTTGATGGGAAGAATAATTAAGGTAACAGCTCTAATTGAGGGTCCCCTGACCTACCTATAAATAAGGCCTGTGTATTCCATCAATTGGCACTCACTGGTAGGCATAGGTCAGAAGAACCTCTCAATATTTTTTGTTTTCCAGATTTGTTTCTATGAAGCTGTTCTTCAATTAGCTTGAGTAAAGCATGGCTAGAGGTATTTATATAATTATTCATTCCGCTGCTAATTTTTATTGTCAATTAGCATTTAATTATATATTGAATTCTTACATGTGGTATCAGAGCCTTCTCTAGGCTATATTTGCTCAGCATATAGTTGTGTTTGCATTCGGTGAATATTGTGATTCTATAAATGCTATATGGTTTGAAAATATTCACGGAATCACTGTTTGGTTAATTGGATGTTTGAATCATTGATTCTTTTGTATTTATATTAACATTGCTGTGCCATAACCTCGCCACTGTATGGACTGCACTGTAACCCAACTTTGAAGCCGTGGTTGGGTAGATGGAACGGTGGTGGCCGAATCTTAGGCCAGCGACGAGCTCCGGTGACTGGGCACTCTGGCTTGAACGCCTATTTCCTCTGCCATCAGCGGCGTTTTGCCGCGTTCAATGGCGAGCAGACCATCGCTGGGTTGCCCTTAAAGAACAGCAGCGGCAGCCCGTATGGGCTGCCTATGAGCTGGTTGGGCGGCGGCCCCTTGCCGTTGACAGTGGTCGTTTGGCCGTTTGAGCATCGGCTCTTGGTGGCTGGCGCATGAGGAAGGCGGCGGCGGCGAGGCATGAGGAAGAAGAAGAAAGGGGCGGCGGCTAGTTTTTGGGGTATTCCGGGTTGGGAGTTAAGGATTCGGGTAGGGTTTCTAACCCATAAGGAACCGAGTCAAGTGCTCTTGGGCCACTGGGTATGGGTTCATTTTAACCCAAGCCCAATTCAGTTAAAAAAAAAAAAACTTGGTTTATTAAGTGGGCTAACCCGATTGGGCCAACCCAATACAGAAACCAAAGGCTGACCCAATAAGGAAGCCCAACCCGATAGCCCATTCAGTTTGAAAAAAAAAAAAAAAAAACAGGGCTCATTGGGTTTAGAACTTGGGCTCTTGAGGGATAAAGGCCTAAGGTCACTTAAAGACCATTAGGCTATTCAGTTTATGATGCTTTAATATTACATTTCTATTTATCTTATGATTTAAATTGTTCAGTATTAAATTATTGTTTCTTTAATGCATGAACTTAAGGATATATTTATTCTTTTAATTGTTTAAATATAAATTGTTTGATGCCTGGACCTGAGAATAATTAACTAAGCCTCATGTGTTGGTGAATGTTTATGGTACTATCCAAAATTGCAATCGGAAAGCTCTGGCAAGGTAAGCCTTGGGACTTAAGTGTGCCGTTGTGCGCCCCCTCACTTATCTGGGACTCTATCCGGTTGTACTTTGAAAAAATACTGTTTACCCACTAACATGATGGTTTTGTCTTTTATTCTTGGGAACTTTATTTGTGGCATCTATACAGTTATTGGATGTTAATGAAGTAGTGATTATCATAATAATTTTGGGAGAGCCACAGCATCCCGATTTTATAATGATAATTGCATCAAGATCATATATGTGAACTTCATAAGGGAAATTAACATCCTGTTGTAATTAATTCATAAATTTAATTACTAATCCCCACAGGGACGTTATTATTTTTATGATTTAATTAGAATAAGATAATAAATTTAACTTTAAAAATAAAATTTCTCTTAGGCCCACAGGTACGGAGAATTTTATTTATTAATGTTAAATTTATTAGTCCTATTAAAGAGTAAATTTCATGCGTGATGCAACCTTTGCCCACAGGTATGTTGAAATTTACTATTAAATTAGCATTGGTTAATTTAAATAAATTCGATGTTAATGAAGTCATAATTGTCATAGTAATTTTTGGGAGAGCCACAACATCCCGATTTTATAGTGATAATTGCATCAAGATTATATATATGAACTTCATAAAGAAAATTAACATCGTGTTGTAATTAATTCATAAATTTAATTTGCCAATCCCCACAGGGATGTTTTTATTTTTATGAGTTAATTAGAATAAGATAGTAAATTTAACATTGAAAATAAAATTTCTCTTAGGCCCATAGGTACGAAAAATTTTATTTATTAATGCTCAATTTATTAGTCTTATTAATAAAGAGTAAATTTCATGCGTGATGCACCTTTGCCCACAGGTAAGTTGAAATTTACTATTAAATTAACATTGGTTAATTTAAATAAGGTTATTTCATAGCATTAAAGTATATAATTTTTCTTGGTTACTGGATGTATTCCTACTGCTTTAATTATTAGTCTTTTATGTTTCAATAACTCCTAGTGGTAATTTTTCCTGACTGAAAAGAAAAATGTGTTTTTCACTTTGGGGTGTTTGGAGACTGAATTGGCGTTTCGTGTGGACAAATCACCTTTTCCCACGGAATCAAGTACGCCATATGAGATTACTAAACATGAACAATTGTAGTGATTTAAATCGCTTAAGTTTCAACGTTCATGAAATCTCATATCAAGGAAAGCATTAGGGTTTTATTCCTTAGTGTTTTAGGGCCAAAGAAAGGTCATTGAGGAACATTTAGTGAGTTCCAATAAGGCTTTGGCCTGCATCCTAATAGAAAAGCTTTAAAGTAAAACCTTTTACAGTTTCAAAATGTGCTTGAGCATATTATGGAAATGAAGGACATAACAGCTCATTATAAAGTCCCTAAAGGTTGAGTTTTTGAGTCATTATGGTCAATTTTATTCTCTCATCTAAATATGATATTTTTTTTTTCAAATATTTTGTGGCACACATAAGGATAACTGATCAATTAAGGAACTTCTGATCATGTGTGTTCAAGAAGATGAGAGATTAAGACATGAGAATCCAAAAGGTTATTCATGTTAAGGGAAAGACCTTTATAGGCAATCATGTCCAATAGTTGATGAATGAAAACAAGGTGCCAACAAAGTGTTATGGCAATTAAGATACTTGTTTCTCTCACACTAAGGAAAATTATGGGCATATAAAGAATGCTTGCATAAAGTATCATAAATGACTTGAAATAAAAGTAATCTCATACACCTAGTGTGTCATGAATCTCTTTTATTGACTCTCCTAATGACTATGTGGATTGAATTTGGTTTAGCGGTCCACGTTGTCAACATAATGCAGGGTTTTCTAAATAATACTTGTTTACAATTGGAGGTTGTTGGGATCCATAGATTAATTTTAAAAATTCAGTTATGTCATTTTGACCTTAATAATGTTTTTATATATTCCACAATTCTTTTAGAAATTTAATTTCTATTTTAGTTTGTTAAATCAAATTTGAATATTGTTAAAAAAAAATTTGGGTGGAATATTAAATTAATGGTCTATTTAAGATTGATTTAGATCCCAATTTTTTGAAAAATTAATCCTTGCATATAAATGTTGACATAAAGCAAAGTCATATGAATGAGAAGATCCTCTATGTTATGGCATTGGAGATTGGAATATATCTCTATAAAGAATAAAAGGTCGATAAATGATAGAGTTTTTATGACTCTTGAAATTTATTACCTTCGGTATTTATGTGGATTGTATTAAGGAAAAGCAGACCAACTATACCAATAAAGGTGCCAACAAAAGGATTTTTTAAATTCTTGAGATCATGTACAAGTGTAACATTTTCCATACTTCTTGCCTTAATGGTTAGAGATATCATATCTTTTCCGGTAATAACCATATAAGGTTTATGTATCTCTATCTTCTAAATCATAAGGTTTGGGCATTAATGCTTCCAGTACCTATAAGGTAGAAGTAGAGAAACAAAACAAAAGAAAATCAAGATCGTAAGATCTGATAGAGGCAGATAGTATTATGGTAGGTACACGAAAAGGGGACATGAAAGGTAATGTTCTACTCTCCTAATGGAGTGAAGCCTTGAAAACCGTTGTGTATACATTTAACTCGATTCCATTCAGAGTTGTACATAAGACACCTAAATTAAGGAATGAATGGAACCAAGTTCAAATTGTTTACACATATGGGGTTGTCTTGCTATAGTGAGGATTTATAATCCACACCTAAGGTAATTAGCTTCAAGGACAACTAGTGGAATTTTATAGGTTATACAGTAAACTCCAAGGGGTTTAGGCTTTACTGTTCTTCATTTAGTCCTAGAATTGTTGAGTCTAATATTAAAAATTTCTAGAGAACGCTAAATTTAGTGGGAGTGCTTATCCTTAAGGGATTAAATTAGAGGAAGCACAAGAGTTGACTGAAGCCCCTTCACATGAAGGGTGTTTGATTGTGCTTAAGAAAAATCAAATTAATTATCTTCAAGCACAATCGGTTTCAGAAACAGTCAACTCATAAGGAACAAGTTCAGAATGAACCTACTCAGACTTTGTCAAAAGTAAATGAAGTAGGATTAAGAAGATTTTCTAAAATAAGGCGACCAACAATCTCTAGTGATTATGTTGTATACTTCCAGGAGTCTGATTTTTATGTCGGACCTAAGGACGATCCAAAATTTGTTTTCACATCTTTTTGGGTAGAGATAACTTCACATTGTGTTTCAATGCCATGAAGGAAGATATGAAATCTTTGGCTAAAACTCAAGTCTGCAATCTTGTTGACTTACCAAAGGGAGTTGTAGCCATAGGCTGCAAATGGGTTTATAAAACCTAAAAGGATGCTTCCGGGTAATGTTGAACGATATAAAGTTAGACTTGTAGCCAATGATCTTACTCAAAAGGAAGGCATTGATTATCATGGTATGAGTAGCTCATTTTGTTTTAGAGCTATATCAAAAGGATGTGAAAAACAATTTTTTTGAATAAGGATCTTAAGGAGGAGGTGTACATAAGACAACTTAAGGGGTTTTATTAATAACAGTCAGAAAGCTTGCAAATTAAGGATATCTATTAATGGACTAAGATATGTCTCTCATCAATGGTATACAAAATTTTTACAAGGTTATTACCTCACATGGGTTTATTGAGAACCTTGTTAATCATTGAATATACCTTCAGGTTAGTGGAAGTAAAGTTACATTTCTTTTAGTCCTGTATATAAATAATATTTTGCTTGCAAGCATTAATTTAGGTTTGCTAAATAAAGTTCATCTCACTAAAGTTTTAGGAAAGATTCAGAATGAAGAACTATGAATTTTCAGTAGCACCTATTATTAAGGGGGATAATGTCCCAAAATGTATTGGAACAAAGGCAGATATTCCATGTGTATGCATAGGTCTACATTAGACCTGGCATTGAAATAGCAGTTGGACTATTGGGTCAATATAGTATTGTGGAATATGCAATGAACCAAGAACTACAGATACACTTACCATTTGGTGGTGTTTATTCAGGTTTAATTTTTGCTAAATGTGTAGATAGTAGATAATCAACTTCAGTATATATGTACTGAAGATGCAGTAAGCAAACTACAGTTGCTACATCTACCATGAAAGCAAAAGTCATTACATGCTGTAAATTAATTACACAGGCATTATGGTTGAGACATTTTTGTTAAGGTCTCAAAATTGTCGATTTTATAGTTAGACCCATAAAGATCTTCTGAGTTAATCCTACTACAGTTATTTTTCTAAGAATAAACTGAGTAGAAGCAAAAGTATGTATATCGACATAAAGTATCACTATGAAAGAGAACATTAAGTGACAATAAGTGTCTATTAAGCATATAAGTGTTGAATTAATGATTACAAATCCCATGACTAAAGGTTTACCGGTAAAAGAAAGTATAAAGTCATGTGGAATATATGAGATTCATTAATTCTTTTGTGCTTAGTTTCTCTTTAATTGGTCTATAGACATAAAGGTTATGTTATAAAGATTTTGGTGCGCATATATATATTATTCTTATCCGTAGGGATAAAATTAAAGTTGGACCCGAATAACTTATAGGAAGTTCATTCATAAAGTACATTATCCATAAAGTACTCATTTAGGGAGGTATTACACATCGTGATACATGGAAGGGACAACTTATCATATAAAAGCTTTACCGCCATAATTCGTATGTAGTATTCTTTGAGTGAGTGGGAGGATTCCATGAATGGTTGGAATAAATAAAGTATTGGCCATATCATAGAATTGAACACCATAAAGAATTTATGTGTCATAAGGGCCAAGTGAGAGAATGTAAGAAATTTCATTTAAAGTATGTCCCTTATGTCACATATATTGTTGTAATTATAAAATTACGGTGTTCAATAATTTATTCTAATTAAAGCTTATTGTGTAAATCAAATATTCTGAATTAAATTACTGATTTTATTCTTGTGGAACAAGTATTTGATTCCAATCAAATATTCTGAATTAAATCACTAATTTAATTCTTGTGGAACAAGTATTTGATTTCATTAAAGATTTTATTTTTGTGGAATCAATTAGCTGTATTGATTTGATTTTTATTTCTTGATGGGAGGAATAATTAAGGTAACAGCTCTAATTGAGGGTCCCCTGACCTACCTATAAAATAAGGCCTGTGTATTCCATCAATTGGCACCCACTGGTAGGCATAGGTCAGAAGAACCTCTCAATATTTTTTGTTTTCCAGATTTGTTGCTATGAAGCTGTCCTTCAATTAGCTTGAGTAAAGCATGGCTAGAAGTATTTATATAATTATTCATTCTGCTGCTAATTTTTATTGTCAATTAGCATTTAATTATATATTGAATTCTTACAGCGACTTCACCTTCAAAAGAAAAAGAAGTTTCATTAGGCCACAAGGTTATTAGTGTCCCAGGCTATAAGGTTCATAGAATTAATAAGTAATAATTATTGGTTGATATAAACAATAAAGTCCATATCTTAATTATTCGACTTAGAAATGAAGAAAATATGTGAACATCTGAACTATTTCATATATATATAAAATTTAATTAGATCATAAGCTTTGACAGTATTCATTTGACTGATTCAAATTTTTTGTGAAGTATTTTACTTAATTAACGCAAATGAAAGAAATTAAATTTAATATTTTGAAAAAAAAAAAAAAGATTTAATCCTTAAACTATATACTGTAGAAAGCAAAATGATATTGAACCATCTCAATTTAATTGAGCAAAAATGGCATTACTCGCATCCCTACACTCCTAAGCTATATCTACAGTGCTGCGACCGAGTTCTAGTAGTGCTGCAACCGAGTCCTAATAGTAGCCCTGTGAAGTCTTGGTGGGGTCCTAGCGAAGTTTGAGAATGAGATGCTCAAACTTGAAAAATAGGTTACAAATTTTAAAAATAAAAATCATTTTTACAAAGATTAAAAAGGCTCTTTTAGTCAAACTGAAATATTTTCTGTTGATTATTATTTTCCTTTCAAAATACAAAAAATATTTTTCAACAATTATTTTACACTGAAACAAATGAAGCATTACTTGATATCTGATTAGTTCATACAGAGTTCTCCTCCTAATCCAAAAAAAGACCTGTGTATTAATAATGTAATTTAATCCATGGTATCTGCTCTATTGTAGTGGCTAATTGTTGAGTTAGCTGAAGCTGTTTGGTAATTGGTTGAGTAACTTATAAATGTAAGAAAAAGAGTATATATAGTTCTCGATCAGCGCCTTCCGTTCATAAATCATAGTTCATATTTTTGTTATGTGATCAACAAATTTGTCCAATGTCAAATGTCAAAAATGGGTAAAAATTGTTCTTGGGAATAATCCCACTCAACCCGCCCATCCAAAGGTTCATGGGCCTCAAAGTCAAATCCGGCCCAAACAAGGTAAGCAATTCAAGAGTCAGGAACCATTTAAGAAGGGATCGCTTTCCAAGATAATATATTCTACCCAAATCAGTGAAATGTAAGAGGTCATTCTCTATGAGTAACATCTCCTCAAGTCTTTCCTTCTCAATCTTCCAGGCAAGCTCAATAAAAGGGGTGTCGTTGGAGGCAGATTCATATAATTCTATGAGAACAAAATATGGAAGCTGATTCTAAAGTATCAAGTCGTCTGCTATATTAGATCGCAGCCATGGTTTACTTAATATCTAATCGGATTTTCTGGATTTTCTGAATACCTCAAGAACAACTCAATGATAAAGATAGCATCCAATAAAATATCTTTTACAAAATGGTCAGTTACCTCAAAGGCCTCTGAATAGCTACGGCCCACTTTTTCTTTGTTGCTTTCAATTATATTTGTAAGATCCTCCTTGCTCTTTCCCTCGGTCCTATTGCAGAACTCGTTCAATTCTTCAAGTTTGCGATGAAATGGGCCGATTGAAACTAACTTTGGAGTGTGGGCTTCTTCATTTACTTGACGAAGTTTCTTGGGAACTCTGTAGATGCAGCACTCAGGCCATTCCTCCAATATTGGTGGTGTTTGAAGTATGACTTGAATTGTCAAGTCACTTTTGAGTGGCCCAACAATATTCCTTTTGTCTCTTGGATAATTTTTTGGTGCTTTAGTTCAACTTGGTTTTGGAATACCCGGCGGGTTTAGAGTTCTTGTTTTAATAGACCTATGTTCTACTCCCACAAGGTTTTGTTTTTCCTCCTACTGTTGAGAAACTTTTTGGCCGACTATAGCATCTATAAAAGGGACATAACTTCAACCTTTGTACAGCAGCACAATAACGAAGAAATCTATGCCATCTCACTTAGTTTTCTCACGTGTTTGTGTCATAAGGCACTTAGGAAAAAAGAGAGTTTTCTTGTATTAGTTTTCTCTCTTTCTGTATTTTTTTCTTTTGTTTGAGAATGAGATTTGGGTGTATTGGGGCTTAGGGTTTTGAGTGGTTTTCTCCCTACTACTCTTTTGTACTCCATCTTTTGTTAGTGAATTTTCTCCAAGTCGTCTCCGCCAGTGAATGTAGGCTTGTTAAGCCGAACAACTTAAATCTTGGTGTAGTGTGTGATTAATCTACTTTCTATTCTGTTATTTTCTGCTTCTTTGGAATCTTGTATTTTAATTCCATGCACAACAGGTGGAATGTCAATAACTAACTCCTTGCATTTAGGTTCTTTCCTTTGGATTCACTAGCTGTGGAGCAGGCCATGTTTTCTTTCCCTCAAGCTTCTTTTCCTAGTGAGAAATTGTTGAAGCAGTTTTCGGTATGGTGAATTTGAGAGAATCCAACTCTCCGAGCTATGCCTTTCGTTGCTTACCTTTCTGTAAACCTGCAAAACCAAAGCACGCGTTAAGAGGATGTACCAGGTGTTGGCCGACGGTTCCTCCTCCGATGCTTAAGTTAGTATATATATCAGCTTAGTATGCATATTTGTGGTCCCTCAAACTTTCGGGGTGAGGCCTTTTATAGCTGAGCATGCGGAGGCGGTTATGATGGTTGGGCGGAGGATCCGAGGAGTTGGGCATAACGGATGGAATAGTTAATATTTGTGTCTCCTTTCTTTATGATTGATAAGAGGTCGTTACATATGTTGACAAGATTCCGAGGATGGCATTGGCATGTATCTGTGAGGTGTCTTTAAGAGTAGGATTGTAACTGTCCCGGTAATCTTCTATGTGCGAGATGTCTATCTAGCAGAGCCTTGCCCCTAATATGATAGATGCATCTGAATGTTAAGTGCAGGAGGTTCACTGTAGCCCCATACCTGGACTTTGGCCGTCCAAGAGTGTAGGGGACGTCATCGTATCCATTGCTTTGTGCTGGGCGCTTTTGGTAAGCCCATTTGGATGCACCGGGCTTTCTTGGGCCCACGGGCCTTTGACCCGTGGGCTCGGGTAATGGGTTTATGTGTAACAGTTACCCCCTAAATTCCTTCTACCAAGACTTCGAGAGGAGAGAATTCAAACTCTCGATCTTCTAATGGTGTTCTTTTTCGAAGGTAGACCATTCAAGTGTCTTTCCCTGCTTGGTTCCCTATAGCAGTTTTTCTTGGCGTCTTAGCCATTTATGGAACCTAACATCTGCACATCCCGGATATTCAGAGATCTGTTGCAATCTTGCAATTTGCAAATCTTTTGTCTCTACCCACGTAAATCCACCGTTGTTTGTCCACGTGTTCTTCTAGACGTGATTCAAAAACTAACGAAACAGATATCGATGTGTGAATGGTGCCTTTGGTTGCATTTTTTGAAGGGAAAGCTGGCTTGAGTCTCTTCGGTTCAGTCGCGACGGCAGGCTCATGATGTCCTTGCATTAAATGCCTTGTGCCTTGTCTGAGGTTTCCCCTTCTATAAAGATTTCGCCGTCGACCTTCATTGCTTAAGCCTTCTAGATTTCCACTCATTTATCAAATCTTAGTGCTTTTGATTTTTCTAGTGATCATGTCTTCTCAAAAACTTCTAGTATAGGTTGACGAGATCGTTGATGAGCAATCATCAAAGACTCCTCTGACTCGCCGCTCAAGCGACTCTTCAACCAGAGTGCGTCCGGTTGGTGAAGGGTCTCCTTCATCTTTGCACCTAAACTTTGTGCCTTGGCAAAGATCGTACTTCTCGGTGGAGGACGAGAGGGTGCTCTGCCATAATTACGGCATACCCTCGTCGGTTTTGCTATATTTTCCAGATGACTCTATTGGAATGCTTGGTGGTCCTGGAGGAATCTGTGTTCATGAACGTATGTTCATGGCAGGAGTTCGCCTACCCTTTTCTCCCACAGTAAGAGAAATGTTATCTTTCTTGGGGGTGGCCCCTGTGCAACTTATGCCAAACGGCTGGTGTTATTTCATGGCCACACTTCTGTTGTGGCCCCCTGTATTTTCCAGGAAAATCTTGTCCATCCCCAAATTTTAAACATATTTGGTCCTCATTTCTACCCTACTTTCGAGATGGTCACCTTTATGGTTCGTGGGAAGAACCAATTTATCGAGTTCAGGAAGACCTTCTCCAACAACAAGCATTGGGCGGAGCAATTCTTTTACTTATCCGGAGCTTGGGAAGCATCAGCGTCCGAGGTTTTTCCCTTGCAGCATTCTGTTCCCCGAGAATGAGGAGTCTCCCAAGAAAGCTTTAAGTGTTTTCGGTTCTTCCTCTCTTCTTCTTTATCCTGCTTTACATGTCCTTACTTCCCTTTCCTTTGCAGGGAAGGAATGCCCTACACTGAACCTGGAGTAGCAAGGCTAGGTTGACTACATCTTGGAGTATTCTCAACTTTCCGAGAATGTAGATCGGATGCTTTTTGGTAATATCATTACTAATTCCGCTCTTCTTGAGTGTCTGGGGTACTAGATTCTGGACGACAAGGTTGTCTGGGATCTTCAGGGGAACCCTAAGAGTCCAAATCCAACCGGTGACAAGGTGGTTTCGAAATTGCCTGCCCGGCCCCCAAGCATGAAGAGTCGAGCGCACAAGAATGTCTCATCTTCGGGCAAGCGGGTTGCAACCGCGGTGTTTGCTTCAACGAATTCAAATCCAACTTTTAGGCCATCAGATCCCCATGTTCAAGGCCAGGTTTTGTCAGTTCCGGTGTCTGCAACGGACCCGACGATGTCCAAGAGGAAGGTTGATAGAGGCAAAGCGCCCCTGGAACCGCTTTCAAAGAAAGGGCGTGCGGAAAAATCGAGGGACCTCCTGGACATGTCATCTTCTGTTCTGCTTAATTTCGTACCAATGACTTTCGGTCCTTTTAGAGGCTCAAACGAGGCGTTAGAGCCTGTTTCTATAATGGAAGCTGCTCTTCTCTATATAGTACCCTTGGAGGCGTGACCTCAAGAGCCGAGAGAGCCAGTGGCCACTCGTCGTAAGACTCGTACTACATCTCCTTTTGAGGATAGGCCTGTAGACCCCCCAGTTGAGCTATTCGACCAGGCTCCCGTATATCGAGGACAACCACTTAGGGGGCATTCTGAGAGGAGTTCACCGATTATTAGATCTTTAGCCTCGGGTTTTGTGGGAAACCCTTTATCGGCCATCACCAAGCAGCTTCCAGCAGACTATACCCGAGGATAGGGTCGGCTTACTCTAGAGATGTTTGTGGACAAGTTAATCCATTGTCATTATTCGGTAAGTTGTTTACATTTCCTCCTTGTGTCCCTTTTTCGAGTACCTTTGCTGTTTCTGACGTGATTTCCTTTCCTGTAGTGCCCCACTCTCATCGCAAGTTGGTATAAAGAGTTTCCAGAAGGCTAGCGGGAGTATGCTAATGAGTGGGTTGAGCTTTGGGATTTAGTTTAGAAGTTGAGCAAGTGGCAAGAGGCCTCTAGTTCTCAGGATCCTAACTTTGAGGTGGAGAGTCTCTGCCATCTATTGCCAGCGAAGGAGAACGAGCTCTTTGCGATCAAACTAAGGCTTTGTGAGTCAAAGTTGGCCAATGTCCATCTTCAGACGCGCCTATACGTTGCCGACCAGGACGGCCAGGAGTTGGCGGAGCATGTTACGGAGGCGGAGCCCACAGCTGCCAGATCAGTTGCAGAAAATGTGAAAATCGTGGAGGAGCTTTCTGAGGTTTGAGTTTCCGAAGAGGGCTTTCGAAAAATTTTTCAAAACGCTTGAGGCTCAATTATCCCAATTGGAAGACGCTCATGAGAAGCTTGTAGGTGATTTGGGAGCTTCCCAGGCCTGATGTGATCAATTTCGCCAAAGGTACCGCTATTGGAAAGCTAAGGCAGTCCATTACCTTGCAGAGCTATCGTTTGTTCCTTGGCTTCGGGATTTGTTGTGGGCCCACGAGTTTCATTGGGGTTTTGAGAATCATCGGTACCTCACCATCCGTAGAGATCAGTTTGGCATCGACCCTGCCACAGTGGAGTCAAACCTCTTGGAGGTGTCAGCTGTTGTTGTTGACGCCGGCAGGGAGTTGATTCCGGATGCTCCAAAAGTCAATTTGCATGGGTTTCGCCCGGAAGCAAATTTACCCCCAAGCCTTTTGGTCTCGAGATCATCATAAATGATGATACTGATGAAGTGGGAGCCGTTCCCCATACTTAAACATTTTTTCGTTTGTTTGTATAAGGATTTTTGCTCTGTGCTTATTTGAACTGTTGTTGAACTTCTGATATTTTTTGGATGCTTTGAGTGCTTTTGCTCTATGCATATTTGAACTATCTTTGAATCCTGGTATTTTTAGATGCTTTAAGATTTCCGGGCACCTTTGAATGTCCTCGTTGTTGTATTCTGCGGTTGGGTGTCCTACCCCTCATGGCCGAGGATTAAAATGGATTGTAAACCTCGGTCATTAAATTCTCCGTTAGTCTTTTGGTATCTGTCATTTTAGATTCTGGAGTCCATCATTATTACATGCACGGCCTCCGATGGCGGGACACGTGGTGCGTCACCGTTTGGATTTCCTAGGCGATTCTACACGGGATGTATCTTCGCATCTAAAGGTGACCCTTCATTTTCCAAGGGCTTACGCACTATAAATATCCCTTTAGGTTGAAGGTATTTTCATTCAGCTAACTACGCTCTTTCTCTTTCTCTTTCTCTTTGATTTCTTTCTTCATGGGTTCTATTTCTTCATCTGGGAGTTTGGCAGAGACAAAGTCATCGACTACTTCTGCCTCATCTTCATTTCATGGGGGTGTGGCTTTTTCATCCTGCTCGTCGACTGAGCGGCCTCATTCTCGAGCTCTTGTTGATTTTGAGGCAGAAATTGCCGAACTACGCTTGTTGTTGGAGGCATGGGAGCGGCGCTTGGTGGACCACTCTAATCAGTTAGCAAAGTTGACGTCCGACATAGACGTGAAGGATTATCAGATAGTCTGGAAAGATTGACAGCTGGAGTCATGAGACTGACGGATTGCGGATCTCAAGGCATATCTCGTTAGTATTCACAAGAAAAGACAGGAGAAAGGCTTCGATTTGTACTCTGCCACCTGGCTGTTTCTGAAGGAGGAAAAGAAGTGCCAGAGACTTCGCAAGAAATACCAGCTCTGGAAGGCTAGGGATCTTGAGAAAAATGGTTCGCCTAGTGAAGGTCACCATTCGTATCCTTCGATATAAACGGCAATGGCCTTTCCAGGGCCTTAGATTTTTTGTTCATCATATTCCTGGATGATTGCTCAAATGTGATTCTTTATATAACGTCACTTTGAACGTAGAGTACCAAATCGAACCTGGATGTGATGTCTTCGATGTAGTTGGATAAACAAGTAGTCAAATGTCTATTGTAGCTTGATTTTTCACGCAACTGTTTTGACTTGATCTTTTGTAATTGAATCTTCTTCTAATGTAAAAGTCTTCAATGAAATGTTTACCTTTGATTTTTTTGCTGTGTTGTGCTCTATCTTCCTAGTTCAACTTTCGCTGTAATTGTGCAATGAATCCCTTTTTTGGCCTTGTTTGTTTGTTTTGCCATGCTTGAATATCTGTGTTGATGAATCCTCGGTCTTCCTGGTTGGATTTTATTAAGGGTATGTTCCAATGTTTCCATGGTGGGAGATTTTTTTTGCTAAGGGTTTACTCCCTAGTTCCCGATGAGGGAGATTTTTTTGCTAAGGGTTTACTCCCTAGTTCCCGATGAGGGAGATTTTTTTGCTAAGGGTTTACTCCCTAGTTTCCAAGACTACTGCAAGACAGGGAATTTATCATCTGGCTCGATGGTCGTTTTGACCAAGGGTTCTCCGACGCTTAAATGAGTCGCTATAAATTGACTTTCATTTTTAAATAGTCAAAAATTACAAGAAATAAATGTAATGAAAAATTACTCATAGTATTTTTTCATATGATCGGCATTCCAGGGTCTTGGCAATGGCTTTCCTTTTGCATCCTCTAGGTAATAGGCTCCTTGTCTATGGCTTCAAATGACTTTGCATAGTCCTTCCCATGTTGGTCCGAGCTTTCCTGCCGCTGGATCTTAGGTGGCTATGCTAACCTTCCGGAGGACCCAATCCCCAATCTTGAACTGTCTCAGCTTGATCTTTTTGTTGAAATATCTGGCTGTTCTTTGTTGGTAGGCTGCCATCATTGCCTGAGCATCATCCCTCTTTTCCTGGAGCAAATCCAAGCTTAGCTTCATTCCTTCTTTGTTCATCTCGGGGTTATAATGCTTCACTCAAAAACTAATTGAGCCGATTTCCACCGGGATGACTGCCTCGGATCCAAATGCCAAAGAAAAAGGGGTTTCTCCAGTCGGTGTTCAGATGGTTGTTCTGTATGACCATAGCACTTCTGGAAGGATTTCTACTCATGCTTCTTTTTTGTCTTCGAGTTTCTTCTTCAGAGTTTTCATCAGAGTTTTATTTGTCGCTTCTACTTGACCATTGGCCTGGGGTGATTGGGAGACAAGAAGTAGTTTATGATATGGAGCTTGGCATACCAACTTCGGAAAGGTTAGCAATCGAATTGTTTTCCGTTGTCAGTTACAAAAGCGTGCGGGATGCCATACCGACAGACGATTGCTTTTCAGAAAAAATTTCTTATGTTTCTAGAGGTTATAGTGGCTAATGCTTCTGCTTCTGCCCACTTAGTGAAATAATCAACAGCAACCATGACGAACCGACACCCTCCTTTTCCTGTTGGAAGTGGGCCCACTAAGTCGAGCCCCATTGCGCGAAGGGCCATGGGGCTGGAACCAAGCTTAATTCTTCGGGCGAATTGGCTAGCACTCTATCAAATTGTTGGCATTTGTCACAATGCTTTATCACTTGATGGGAGGTTTATTCCTGGCCAATAATACCCTACTTGGATAGCTTTATGGGCTAACATTCTTCCTCCCGAGTGGCTGCTGCACACCCCCTCGTGAATTTCTCTGAGCACGTATACGACTTCATCCTTGGATAGACATTTGAGCAAAGGGAGGGTGTAACCCCTTCGATACATGACACCATCAACTAGCGTGTATCGTGCTGCTTGGATGCGAATCTTCCATGCTAACTTGTTATCGGATGATAGCTTGCCTTCCTTGAGAAACTGTAGGATGTCGCAGCCCCAATCTGGACACTACTCTCTCTCTCTCTTCAATGCACACCACTTGATTTGTTTGACCAATCGAGGGTTCGGCTAGCTCCTAGACTGGGTGATCAACCGATATGATTTCCTTCTCAGCCACGAAGCCTATACAATCTAAGGCGTCTGCCTATGAGTTTTCTTCTCTGGGCACCTTTGTAAGGTTATCTTGTCGAAAGATTCCATGATCTCCTTTACCTTTGCGAAATATTTCTTCATTTTGCTTCCCCAAGCCTCGTATTCTTCCCAAACATGTCCAACCACTACTTGGGAATCACTTTTGACTTCCAAGTTTTTTACTCCCATGTCCCTCACCATGTTCATCCCAAGGATCATGGCTTCATATTTAGCTTCATTATTGGTGGTGCTAAATTTCAATTGTACAGCTGATTCACACTTTTCACCGTTGGGTCCTTCGAGCACAACCCCAATCCTGCCGCATTTTCGAGTTGAGGACCCATCTATAGACGCCACCCACGCTTCTCTCGGGTTGGTCTCTCCTTCCTCAGAGACGTCGTAAAATTCGGCCAAAAAATCGTCTATTGCTTGCCCTTTTAGGGATGTTCTTGGATGGAATTCTATGTCGAATTCTCCAAGTTCTATGGCCCAGTTGACTAATCCCAATAGGTTGGACTTGCTCTCCTGCAAATCCGACTAAGGGGGAACTGAACGGTTTGATCTTACTGCGATCAATGCCCATTTGCTTGAAAACTTACCAATAGAGGATGTCAACCGAGCTTCCATTGTCCACTAAAATCCGATGGAGCACATGGTTGGCTACTGTCACTGTTACCACCAATGCATCGTCATGGGGCATCACTCCCTTCGCATCTTCTTCAAAGAACGATAAGACCATGGACTCTCGCTTTAAGGCCTTGGCAAGCCTTTCAAGAAAGAGAATCTCTTCTGTCTGCACCCTCCTAGCATGGGCATTTCTGGCCGAGTTAGACTCTCCTCCACTAGCTATTCCTCCTGGTAAGAATTTCTCCCACTACATCATGATTCCGAGGTGGAGGATGCACATCTTGATCGTTCCTCAGTTCAGCCTATCAATTATACACTGGTTCGGCATACTAATTATCTCTTAGATCATTACCATGCCTTTGCCTCTAGTCTCGGCCCCCGACAGCTTCTCGGTTTCCCTCGAGCAATAGGGGTTGCTGAGGATTCCTTCGTCTAGCCCTCTCACCTGCTAGGAACCTCACCAATTTACCATTCTTAATGAAGAATTCTATCTCTTGACAAAGAGATACACACTCCTCGGTCAGGTGGCCAACTTCATTATGATAGTAGCAAAACTTGGTGTGGTCTCACTTTGACGTGGGACCCTTAAGTCTTGTTGGCCATCTGAAGTTAGGGTCTCTCTTAATCTCCATCAACACCTTGGTCATACTGGTGTTCAATGGGGTGAACTTGCTAAATTTCCGTAGAGAAACGTTCTTCCGTTTGAGGGTTTTTTGGTCCTATTGCTTCAGGTTTTTCTCATGCTTTTTCCTGGAGCTTACTAGTGCTACTTTCACACTACCCCCCTCTTCCCGAGTCTCCTTCTCTTGAGACTTCATCAGGACCGCAACAGTCTCCTCCTGATTGATGTACTCTTCCACTTTGTTTATAATCTAACAAAGAGTCACCATCATAGACTTCTTTGCTAGCTTGGCCATCAATGGTCCTTCGGCTCTTACCTCATGCATTAGAGCGTCGAGTACCGTTTGCTCACTTAGACTCTCTACTATCAACTTCTCCTGATTAAATCTGAGCATGAAGTCTTTTAGGGACTCATCTTCCCTTGGACCAAAGAAAGTAGGTAAGCTGGTCTCTTCTTCCTTTTCCGAGTAGCAAAAAATTGGCTTAGAAAGAGACATCCCAGGGATTTAAAGTTATCCACAGGCTTGGCAGAGAGTCTTGAGAACCACTCTTTGGCTACTCCTACCAAAGTTAATGGAAACGGCCAGCATGAGATCTCATTTGGGACACTGTGAAAGATGAAGTGTGCTCGAAGGCTCTCCATATGCTCCGTAAGGTCTCCATTGCCGTCATATTTGTCTATATGAAGCATTTTGAACTCGTCGGATAAGGAAAAGTTCATCACCCTATCCGTGAAAGGTAGGTTAGTGTTTTCCATCAACTCTTCCGCCATTATCCCATTTTCCCCATTGGCCATCTTGCCAGCCATCTCCGCATACTTCCTCTTCAGATTTCCCAGTTCAACACTTGTATCGGTCTTGGTATGTTGAATGTGGGATCTCTCACGATGAGATCGGTCACGATGAGACCTTTCGTGACGTCTCTCAATATGAGATCTTTCACAGTGAGGTCTCTCGGGATGAGACTCTTCAACGCAGGGTCTCTCGTGATGATCCTCATTCTCAGCATAGGATTTCACATGATGACCCTCGCTTTAGATCGTGGTATAACGGCTGCCATGCACTAAACTTGCACTATCTTCATGGACCTACTTGCCTTGGCAGATGAGTTCCCGTCTTTCCCTCTCACGCTTTTCTTCGCGCTCCTTTCGGCCATTACGCCCTTCAGTAGCCGTGAGCTTCGTAGCAAGACCATCATTCTGCTTTTTCAACGTGTCCATGGAGGCAGTCATTTGCCTCATGAACTCGGCAAGGTTAAAAGGCGTTGCAGCTGCGCCGGGCAGCTTGGCTCTGCCATCTAGCGGAGGATGTGTTACACGTGTAGTCACCATTTTCGATTGATGTCAGGAACTAATGAAAATCGTTTCCCACAAACAGCCCCAAAATGTTGATACACAGTTTTTCGAGGATGGACGTAGCATAATCTCTCGATGGTATCACAATGTTTGAGGATGCATTGGGCCTTCACACAAGAACAAACAATAGGATTAGAGTCCCCGTTGGTCTCTCGGCGGGGATTCTCCGATGCTTAAGTCAATGAGTTGAGAGAGAAAAGATGTAAGCAACAACAAAGCTGAGATAGCAAAAGTTGTGATTACCTTTGCACTGATAGGTGACTTGTATTTAGAGGCATGAAAGGAGTTTGATCTCCCACACGTCTCGGAGCCTTATCCCTTGATATCTGTAATGCAGGTATTTGAGATAGGGATCGGGTTTGTTAGCTGCTCCGTGATCTTAGTGACCTAAGATTATAGGATAAGTGCTACAGCTTCCGTGTGACGTTAGGTTAGAATGTCCGAGTAGGACTCAGTCTCACGTGCTCAGCTCAGGTACCGACAGCTGTTATGCATCCTGATTGTGATAGATGATCTTCTCTAATTTGAAGGGTGGCCTTTCCCATTGATATAGGGATAGTTGACATATTGATAACAAGTATATGATCTTACCAACTGTAGGATAAGATCATTTGATTTAAAATATTATGAATGCATCTCCACGGTAGAATGATCGACTTGTCCTTCGGCCTTTGACTATTTCGGCCCATAAGTTGTGTCTCGGAGTGGGTGTCTGAGACCTCATCGAGCTAAGCTGACCGAGGCCTTGGTAGGTCTGCATACTCACGGAGTTTTGGGTTTAGGGCCCATTGGGCCTTATAAAACTGATCCATGACCCAACAGAAACGAAGCCATTCTAATATAAAACAGCCATCAAGAACCATTATTTCGAGGAAATCATCCATACTGTTGAGGTTGATCATAAGGTAGATTCACCAGAGATGGGTTTGGGTTTTTTCTTTTTCTTTTTGAAAAAATATATTTAAAAATAAAAAATAAAAAATTTAATTAGGTGGCCACGTCATCACTGATGACGTGGCCACTTATACCAGGTGTCGAATTTTAATTGGTCCACGTGTCAGTGACGTGGACTTCCTTTAAGTCAACTAATGGTTAAGGGATGAAATGACCAATTTGATTTTTATCAAAACCACAGGTACCTCTTGTGAATCAAAATCTATGAGGGAAAAAATAAAGTATTGAAACCCTAGGGGGTTTTAGTATTTAACCCTTTTTTTTTTTATCAAAGGTTTGTGCAATCTGTTTTCTAAAAAAAATTAATAGTATTTTAATCTATCACTTTTTTTAAAAAAAATAAATAAAAATTATTACCTTGCAAGAGTGTAAATCTAGTCATATTTGATGATTTTGCAATTAAGACACGTGTTGAAATGTTATTGATCCTCAAGCCAGTGACATTGATTTCCGTTAAAGTCTACTCAGGTTAAATGAATAGAAGGACCATCTCGGTTCTTAAGCTTGGAATAAGCATTCTCATAGCCATGAGGGAATGACTCTTGTTTAAGTTAAGGAATAACTATTCTTTCTCTAAACAAAAATGTCCATATTTCCCAAAACAAATAATAATAATAATAATATTAATATTAATATTAATAAGCACAAAACTTGCACGGAAGTCTTTGGAATCACAGCTATTAAAGTCATTCAAAAATCTACAATAAGATTCTCTCAATTTCAAGTTTGTTAGGACATTTTTTGGTCCAACAATCTTCGATTGGTGCGATCTGCACATTTTCAGAGATCGAACTTGCAAACACGAAGAGAAAACGCCTTGCGCGATCTTCCTCCGATGCTCAAGTAAGGTTCTGAGAAAATATGTATAAGTGCTAAAATAATTCTGTTTAATTTTGATACCTGGAGTTTGGCCTATATATAAATAGGCTAGCAGATTTACCCGTATTAGAACTCTTCCTTTGATATAATCTTTGTTATGCGATGATCCTATCCGAGTCTTGTAGTGTGATCTTGTCTCTCTTTGGTATTATCCATGCAGCTCGATTTGAATTGAGAATAGCAGTTGTATGTGAACTCTAACATTATCTCTGTGATATTGGATAGAGAAGTGTTACACATCCTAAATTTTCTTCTCAAAAGTTGGTTCTTAAATGATGTATTAATATCTCATAAGATTTATTATTTTGAAAAATATGTCATCAACTTATGAGATGATGACAGATCATTTGAAAATCAATTTTTGGAACAAAAATTTGGGATGTCTAGCATTTCTCTATTGGATAATTGTGACTAGTGTTTCTAACCCAGTGGAAGTCATCCACTATGCACTGAGAGTTTGGATAACCGACAATGTTTGTTTGTAATGATAAGTGATTCCTGGGAAGCGAAAGGTTTGATACTCTTGGGAAGTCTATTCCCGGGCGTTGGTCCTCGGTCAACCGGGCCTCTGCGGTATTTACTGTTGATTCTTTTGGGCCAGATCTCTATTAATTGTGAATCCTGCTGATTGGGACTTAGATCATGGCCTAATGGATGGGCTTTAGGCCTTCGGTTTACAAGGCCAAATTGGGATACATTTATTCCTAAGTTAAAAGCAATTAAAGAAACTAATTTATGATTTTAATTTCGTTTATTGTATTGAATGATGTACATAACATTTTATACAAAAAAAAATGTACATGACATAATGTGATTTAAAAATTTTAAGTGACAACATTATACATTATTAAATTTAAAAGTTTTTCAAGATTTTTTTCAATTTGGAAAAAATTGAAAATTCTCCAATTGTTAATCTTGACCTTTCATTTTAAATTTAAATGTCTATAAAATTATTTAAACCTTGAAAAAACAAAAGATAGCATTTAATACCTCGGTGATAGAAAAGCAGCTAGTATTTTATACACCATTAGATTTAAAATGAAAGGTTATGATTAACAATTAGATAATTTTCAATTTCTTTTCAATAAGAGGGGATTTCAATTCATGTTTTTTTTTTTTTGTTTTTTTTTTAAGAATGAATGCTATATATGAAGATGGTGGACAGTAGCTGACATCCTACTTATTTTGGACACATCACACTTTTTTTTAAAAAAAAAAAAAAGAAAAAAATTATTAATTAAAGACTTGAAGTTTAAACTTTAAAGGGGAAAGTTCACATAACCCCCTCAAACTACCACTCAATTGACAATGTCCCCTCCAAACTTTCAATTGTGACAATGTCCCCCCATAAACTACCAAAAGTTGTCAATGTTCCCCACAATGACGAAATTACCCTTAGTAAAATTACAAAAAAAAAAAAAAAAAAAATTAAAACTTCTAGAAAAAACCTAAAACTAACAAACAACAAAAAAAAAAAAATCCAAACGTTGGATTTTTTTTTTAAATCAATTTTATAAGAAAAAAATTTTAAAAATTTCCATTTTTTTTATTTTTATTTTTGTTTTATAATTTTATTTAAATAAAAATTTACGTTTAAAAAAATAATAAAATTTTCGTTTAATAAAATGAAATTTTTTGTTTTTTAAAACTAAATAAAAAATACTTTTTTAAAAAAAAATAAAAATTTCCGTTTTTTTTTTAAATATTAAAATTTTTTGTTTAAAATAATTTTTTTTTCTAAAAAATATTATTTTTAAATTAAAATTTTTCGTTTTTTTTTTTTAAATCAAAATTTTTTTAAAAAAATTTATAAGGGTATTTTTGTCTTATTGAGAAATCTATAGGGATATTTTTGTTTTATTGCTAGTCTTGGGGGGGACATTGACAATGTTTTGGTAGTTTGGAGGGGACATTGTCACAATTGAAAGTTTGGAAGGGACATTATCAATTAGGTGATAGTTTGAGGGGGGTATATGAACTTTACCAAACTTTAAACAATGTGTTTTGAAGGGGAGTCTTGAATATTGTGAAAGTGTGCCGTCAAATCCAATTATCAAGTTGTCAAATAATTTCTCACATACATCAAGAATTACCTTCAATTGCCGGTCAACAAAAAAAATTAAAAAATCTCACATACCTCAATTGCCGATCAACAACCATATTTCTCTTAAACTTGCCAAATTTCTCATAAAATTTGATCAACAAATCAAATTTATTTCGCTATTTTTTTTCTAGGAGGTATGGAAAGACAGTGATCATAGCAGATTGAAAAATCAACCCTTATTTTTTTTGATAATCATTGATGTAGTTGAATTTATTATTAAATAATAAAAATGTTTATATAATATTTTATATTTAGACTGCTTTCATGTATATTTTTTTTATTATATATTTTAATTATATAAAATATATAACTGTAGTTATCTTAGAATATGAAGAACAACAACAATTTTATTGAGCTACAATCAAAAATTTTAAAGAGCTTGTTTTGAGTTAGATCTAGCAAATCTACTAGTACATCTTTGCTTAAAAAACAAAAAATTAATTACACGCCAAAGCCGAATAACATATCTATAAAAACAACCTTATTAACTCGTTAACTAGGATTTTACAAAAACACAATTTAAAAAATATATATATGGTGTCATTTTAATTTAGCATGGTTCAAAATAAATTGAATAAATTAAGGGTGAAAAATAAATTGCAACTTACATTTTTTGATGAATTGTTTATTTATTTCGTTAGTTATATTATTTAATATTTTTAATTATTTTTTATTTTTTAATCTTGACTGTTCTAAACTAAAATTGTAGCTCTGCCATTGGCACTTACAGTCAACACTAGCCGGGAAAGCACGTGCAAGGCACGTGTTTGGTTGCTATGTTATGTATCCTTGTGATCATAGGATTTTGATGAACATCAAGAGATATTGATGAAAGGAAAATCAAGTTACTATAACTTTTGATCAAGGAATAGCATATGCAATACAACTGGAAGCCTGAGAAGTGTAGATGTACCCCCATTAAACAATTTTCACTAAAAACCCAAAATTTATCTTGAATTCATCTATTTATTCACACAATACATAATAAATGCATAACACAAACATACATGCATATGCAGGTTTTCATGCACCTACATATAAACATAAATCACAAATGATGGGCTATTTTCATCTTACAGTTTTTGAAGTTGTCAGGCTGGTCATCCAAATATTCCTTTTCACCATAAATAAAACCATCATTTTTTTTTTTAACATGTCCACACAAGGGAAAGGGGATGGGGATTCGAACTAGCGATCTCCACTTCATGAGGCGTGGTTCACAGCCAATTGAGCTACTCCTTAGGAACAAACCATCATGTTACTATAGCTCAAAGCTGGTTAGCCAAATATCGACCAATCGTATTCTTTTTTGCAATTTTCACTTATATTTTCTATGAATTTCGTCCTAATTCCTAAAATAGCAAACTTATTTCCCAACAAAATAAGCTTGTTCCTGATGAAAACTACTATAATTACTCATTCCCCTTCTTGAAACCTGAAGTTGAAGCTATTGAAGGCGTTCAAGGCTACTCGATCTTTTCCTGAAATTGCAACCTACATTAAGATTATTACCATTTTTTCTTACATGAGGAGTCCATGTCTAGCAACCTGAAATGAATAGTTAATTGTGTGTATCAGTAAATTATCATTAACTTATCAAGTTTAAGGCAAGTATCTAAAAATCAGATAATGAAATCACAAATATCGATAGGTAATGATACGAAAGACATATATCAAAAACTTAATATAAAACAAATGCAAGCAATAGCATTCAACAGCAAATTCAGTATACTAGATTCTCACATGGTTGTATCTTTCTTACAGATAAAAATGCATGCATTTTCAGCATCAATAGTGTTAGAAAATCATGAATGACATTCAACAAGAATGTGTCCAAGCAACTTAACTAAAAACATTATCAAACTTCTGTAAAAGATATAGATGCCATCTGAAGAAGTTAAAAATGATTTTTGGTGCTTTAGGGGAAGCACAAAAGCTATGAGATTATTGCATAAAAAGGGAAAAATATTAGAACAGAGAGAACAAACCAATGGCGTTACTTGACAAATACAGATAATAAGAACTTTTTAACCTCTCTTTTACAAGAAATGGTATTTACTGAGAGCATTATATTTCCATTGAATAATTAAATTGCGTATTATTAACTTAAAATAAAATTCAGTCTAATTGAGAGAAACAGGGGACTGTTGAATGGATTAAAAGAAGAAAGAATAGTGAACAAAACTTATGAATCATATCATTTTTAAGATGTTAGTTTTTAATTTTAAAAGCCAGTCTCATGTATCTATGATACCTGATGATCTATGATAGTAGCTCAACATTGCCACGTCGAACCAAGAGGGCTCATCAGCCCAACCCAAAATACTTGGCCCTTGAGAATGATACAGCTAAGCAAGGAGCAAGGGGTTACGTGGATAAGCAAGAGAATGATACAGCTAAGCAAGGAGCAAGGGGTTACGTGGATAAGCAAGAGGAGATAGCAGCCCAAGGTGTCAACGTACAGGAAGTCGGTGTGCAGTAGCTAGAGTCCTAATTCTACTTTACTTTGTAGTAGTAATCCTAAGTCTAGACGTAATAGTTTTACTTCTACAATTAGGACTAGTTTTACGTTTACAAGTAAGTCTTACAGAAGTCGGTTATTAAATAGTATAAATAAGAGGTCTTTGTAAAGAACAAGGCATTGAGAATTATTAAGCTAAAGCTTATTTGTGGTTTATCTCCAGCCCCAATTGGAGTATTTGTGGTCTCTCCTACCCGAAAGGAGCTATTATATCTAGCATATTTTTGTTCTCTGTTGTTGGGTTCCATCAACTTGGTATCAGAGCTATGTCGACCAATAAGGAGCGTATTGAGAAACTAGAAGCTGATATTCTTGAGCTAAAGGAAGGAATGCAAAAGATGGCTACGGAGTCGCAGATCCAGGCATCTTTCCGTGAGATTAAGGAATTAATCTCCCAATCGGCATTGAAGGACAATAATGAGAAGGGTTCAACGTCTCACTCACCAGAAGGGAATGTCGGCCATTCTAGTGGGCCCAAGGTGACGAGTGGGGACAACCATTCATACATGCCGCGCCCAACCAAGTTGGATTTTCCTCAATATTCAGGAGATGATCCTACGGTTTGGTTGGATCGGTGACGCAGTATTTTGACTACCAACGGACACCTGATGATCAAAGAGTAAGATTGGCGGCCTTTCACTTAGAAGGGGAAGCCAACCAATGGTGGCAATGGATGAAGAATGTGTATAGGGATGAACAACTTGCTATTACATGGGAAGGGTTCGAAAAGGAGATAATGATTCGTTTCGGTCCCACCGAAATAGAGGATTATGACGAGGAGTTATCAAGAATTCAACAACATGGGACGTTGAGAGAATATCAACGTGACTTTGAAAGATTAGCCAACAGAGTGGTTGGATGGCCTCAGAAGGCTCTTGTGGGAACCTTTCTTGGAGGGTTGAAGGACGAGATTGTGGATGTAGTTCGAATGTTTAAACCGCGAACTCTTCGTGATGCATTTGAGCTTGCCCGTATGAAGGATGACACCATTAATAAACACAGAAAGCATCAAAAAGGTGAGACACGACTTGCTCCTTTTACCAAACCTTCACATGTACCAAAGGCAACAAATCCAAGTTCTATGGCAAACACCAATTCACGATTCAACTCAACATCCAAGAAACTCTCTTGGGAAGAGATGCAAAAAAGAAGGGAGAAAGGACTTTGCTTTAGTTGTAATGAAAAATTTACTCCGGGCCATAGATGTCAAGTTCCGCAGTCGTTTTTTATTGAAGCATATATACCAAATTCAACTTTGGAAAACCATGATGCCGATGAGGAAGAGCTAGGCGATGAGTTGCTCAAAATTGACGAGGGACCATTAATCTCTCTCCATGCTATTTCAGGATGTACTGGGCCAAAGACCATGCGAGTGAAAGCCATGGTGGGTCAACGTGAGTTGATTATTTTGATTGATAGTGGGTTAACCCACAACTTTGTGGATCAAAAGCTTGCTCAAGCCCTCCATCTAGCTGTTACACCCATTGAAGAATTCATGGTCAAGGTGGCAAATGGGGAACGACTAGCCTGCAAGGAAAGGTATGATAATGTGTCAATCAAAATACAAGATTTTAAATTCTCTACCACATTATTTTCCTTACCATTACATGGACTAGATATAGTATTGGGCATCCAATGGCTTGAAAAGCTTGGGCCCGTGGTATGCAACTGGAAGGATATGACCATGGAATTCAAAATAAATAATCGTTCACTTACTCTGGCTGCCTATTCAACGGTCCCTACTCGAGAGGTTAACATGCAAGTCCTAGAACGTGAAATACAAGCTGGGGCAACATTGTTTGCTATTTGTCCTAAGGAGGGTCAAACTGCCACAAGAATCGTGGGACCTCCAGACTTGACAATCATGCTTAAGGAGTTTGGTCATTTAATGGAGGAATCAAAGGAGTTGCCGCCACCAAGAGAATTTGACCATCGAATTCCCATGAAGGAGGGAGCAATGCCGGTCAACGTGAGGCCTTACCGCTATGCCCACTTTCAAAAAAATGAAATTGAGCGGCAGGTAGCAGAGATGCTAAACACAGGCCTTATTCGTCCAAGCACAAGTCCGTCCTCTTCGCCAATCTTGCTAGTGAAAAAGAAAGATGGATCGTGGCGTTTTTGTACGGACTATCGGGCGTTGAATGCGGTAACCATTAAGGATCGGTTCCCAATTCCCACGATCGATGACATGCTAGATGAGTTGCACGGGGCTATGTATTTTACTAAATTGGATCTGCGTGCGGGCTATCACCAAGTTCGAGTGCATCCCGACGACATCCATAAAACAGCATTCCGAACCCATAGCAGTCATTATGAATACTTAGTGATGCCATTTGGGTTATGTAATGCCCCATCCACATTTCAAGCTGCCATGAATGAGGTATTTAGACCTTACTTGAGAAAATTCTTGTTGGTATTCTTTGACGATATATTGGTCTATAGCAGAAAGTGGGAGGAACACCTGTTTCACCTGAGAATAGTCTTTCAAATTCTAAGTGAAAGGAAGTTCTTTGTGAAGCCTTCTAAATGTGTTTTTGGAGCACAAGAAGTGGATTATTTGGGTCACATTATTTCTCACGAAGGAGTGCGGGTGGATAATCGGAAGATAGAAGCAATGCAGTCATGGCCCAAGCCAAAAACCATCATGGAGCTTCGAGGGTTTTTGGGTCTTACTGGATATTACCGCAAACTTATGCAAAATTATGGGCTCATAGCCGAACCCTTAACTAACCTTCTTAAAAAGGGGAATTTTTTGTGGAACCCGAAGGCAGAACATGCTTTTGAAGAACTGAAACAAGCCATGATCACAACACCAGTTCTAGCTCTACCTAATTTTTCTGAGATTTTTGTTATAGAAACGGATGCATCAGATTATGGAATTGGAGCAGTTTTGGGTCAAAAGGGATGTCCTATTGCGTTCCTAAGTAAAGCCCTTGGCCCATCCAAAAAGAATTGGTCTGTATACTCTAAAGAAATGTTAGCTATTACAGAGGCAATCAAGTTGTGGCGATCATATTTATTGGGCCAACGATTTCAGATTCTAACGGATCAAAAAAGCTTGAAGTTTCTATTAGAACAACGTGTTGTTACCCCGGAACAGCAAAAGTGGGTCTCGAAACTAGTGGGCTTTGAATATGAGATTATTTATCGGCCAGGGAAGACCAATGCGGTAGCAGATGCATTATCGCGAAGGGTTGACAGCCCTATGTTACATACCTTACACGATGCTATGTGTGAAGGTATTTCAGCACCTCAATTTAGCATATGGGATGACTTAAAAGAGGCAAATACACGTGACCCATACCTGGTAGCATTGCACCAGAAACTCGCAAGTCAACCTGAGAGCATGGTTAATTACATGGCAAAAGAAGGTTTGATGTATTTTAAAGGGCGACTTGTCATTTCCCCAACATCAATTCTCAGACAACATCTACTTCGAGAGTTTCACGACTCAAAAATGGCCGGACATTCGGGAGTGTTACGAACATTAAAGAGGTTAACCCAGAATTTTTACTGGGAGTCCATGAAGAAAGATGTACAAAACTATGTCGCTGTTTGTGATATCTGTCAGCGGAATAAATATGAAGCAAAATCACCATCGGGCCTTCTCCAGCCATTACCAATTCCTAATCAGATATGGGAGGACATCAGTCTTGATTTTATTGATGGCTTGCCCATGTCTGCTGGAAAAAATTCAATCTTAGTGGTTGTCGATCGTTTGACAAAGTATGCTCATTTTTTTGCATTAGCCCACCCATATTCTGCCAAAACGGTTGCAGAAGTGTTTGTAACTGGGATTATGAAGCTACATGGGATACCGAGATCCATTGTAAGTGATCGTGATCCCATATTTATCAGTTCTTTTTGGAGGGAATTTTTTAAGTTGTAGGGGACGGAATTAAAAACTAGTTCCGCATATCATCCGCAAACTGACGGCCAAACGGAAGTCATTAACCGTTGTCTTGAACAATACTTGCGGTGTTTCACCAATCAACGTCCCAAACAATGGAAGTCATTCTTAGCCTGGGCAGAATATTGGTACAATACCACATACCACCAGTCAACCGGGACTACACCATTTCAGGCTCTCTACGGACGGCCACCGCCACGATTGATTAATTATGTGGAAGAATCTTCGTTAGTAAGTGAAGTTGATCAGAATTTACAAACTAGAGATGCAGTGTTACGGAATCTCAAACAACACCTATATCATGCCAATAATAGAATGAAACAATATGCAGATGCCCACCGCAGAGAGGTCAAGTTGCAGGTTGGTGAATGGGTGTATTTGAAGTTGCAACCCTATCGCCAAAGCAGCCTATTCAGACGTGCTTATCAAAAGTTGGCTAGTAAGTACTTTGGGCCATTTCAGGTGTTAGAAGAAGTGGGTGCCGTGGCCTATAGACTTGCCCTACCAGATGATTTTAAAGTGCATCCAGTCTTTCATGTCTCACTCCTAAAGAGGAAGATTGGGGATTCTCACATAGCTTCATCTATTTTGCCTCCATTTTCAGAAGACAACAACCCAATCATTGAACCGCTACACTTCTTGGATTTTAGGTGGGTTAAACGAGGAGCTAAATTTGTTACGGAAGCACCAGTTCAATGGAAGTATTTGGCACCTGAAGACGCAACATGGGAGGAGGTTGAGCAGCTGTAGCAACAATTTCCTTTGGTTAACCTTGCGAACAAGGTTCCACTTCAAGGGGGGGCGAATGATAGTAGCTCAACATTGCCACGTCGAACCAAGAGGGCTCATCAGCCCAACCCAAAATACTTGGCCCTTGAGAATGATACAGCTAAGCAATGAGCAAGGGGTTACGTGGATAAGCAAGAGAATGATACAGCTAAGCAAGGAGCAAGCGGTTACGTGGATAAGCAAGAGGAGATAGCAGCCCAAGGTGTCAACGTACAGGAAGTCGGTGTGCAGTAGCTAGAGTCCTAATTCTACTTTACTTTGTAGTAGTAATCCTAAGTCTAGACGTAATAGTTTTACTTCTACAATTAGGACTAGTTTTACGTTTACAAGTAAGTCTTACAGAAGTCGGTTATTAAGTAGTATAAATAAGAGGTCTTTGTAAAGAACAAGGCATTGAGAATTATTAAGCTAAAGCTTATTTGTGGTTTATCTCCAGCCCCAATTGGAGTATTTGTGGTCTCTCCTACCCGAAAGGAGCTATTATATCTAGCATATTTTTGTTCTCTGTTGTTGGGTTCCATCAATCTATTTTTATATTTTCTTGAGGTTCATGACAACATATGTCATATTCTCTTTATTTCTAGTTCCTGCATCCGAAGAGTTTTTCTGTTCATCCAAACCAAGAGAAAATTCTCAGCTTCGTCATATGAAAAGAATCAACTGAACACTTAAATGCCAAGGGTTGAAGAAGTTGGCAAGCTACTATGCCTCAAGAAGTAGAGGTAGTATGTTTGACTCTCCTCCAATGGGACGAGTCCCACCGGATTCCCCAAGTTCGCCCAGCACATCTGAGCAAGTGCGCATTACCTCAATGGACCATGACAAATATAAGAACCTATGAACATCATTGGGCTATATTTTTAAAAGAAAAGAAAGGAAAGAATAGCAATAGATTTTATCTATCTATATATATACATGTCGCTCTGTTGGACATCTGCTTTAAATAGTATATCTCTACAAATTTCCATGATTCCAAATGAATATGTAACCATGTTTTAGACGTATTCAATGAATCAAAATGTTCTATATTTATTTCAACAATTACGAAATTATGATTTGGTGGAATTTTGACACTTAATATGAACAACACGTTAAAGTACATAATGAATCGTGATCTTAAATAGTCTATATATTATCAACAGATAGCTAGATTAGACGAGACCGAGTTTTGTGTGAATTTCCTCACCACAAAGTAGAGGTTTTGATGCATTATATATAATTATGAGAGGTTACAAATACAAGTTTACATAGGATACAATGACAGATCTTTTACAAAGTTCATCAAATAGCAACTACTTATCAATTATATTTTGATGATCTTTACCACCTGAAAGTGCAACAACATAAAGATGACTGTTAGGTTTTAGGTTGGCCTAATTTAATGACTTGTCTTGTAATGTCCTTGTTGTTGTTGTTGTCATTCTTTGTGTGTTTAAAACTTTGGGAAATAGATTTTAGGCTCTCAGAGGCTGATTGAAGAAGTCACTGTTTTCCATTAGAAGCCCTGTCAGGACGAGACATGTAATAGGGAGTTACTGGTTTCCTCCCGTTAGGATGAGACATGTAATGGGGAGTTACTGTTTTCTCGTCAGGAGCTGCGTCAGAACAAGGATGTGACGGGAGTGATTCTGAAGCTACTATTTTCTCGTCACGAACCTCGTCAGAATGGGACATGTAACAAGACCATAGCTGAAGCTACTATTTTTTCGTCAGGAACCTCGTCAGAACGGGACATATAACGAGACCATAGCTGAAGCTATTGTTTTCTCATCAAGAACCTCGTCAGGACGGAACATGTAACGGGACTAATGTTGAAATTACTGTTTTCTCGTCAGAGGTTGTGTTAAGACGAGACAAGTGACGGAGATGAGACATTTGTTCTTCATGTCAGGACGGGATTACTTTCTCGTTAAGACGTGGGTTTTTCAGATCTACGAATTTGGTCTTCATGTCATAACGAGAAAGTGTCTCGTTAAGACGTGACGACAGATATGTTCTCAAATTTAAGGAGTTTGCTAATTTGTTTTCTGCAGACTTTTTTGGGCAATATTTTTCTTTGTGTTATGTTGATAGAAGTCTCGATTTTTCTCCACGAGAGCTGGGTCTCGGGAGATTGATTCAAGAGAGGATGTGATATAGCATTGGGCTGCCCTTTGCTTTGATTGTTTTCATGTTGCCGTAATTCGTTTGATGACAAGAAGATTGTGGGTCAAGTGAACTTGAAGAAGGAAGTCTACTGAAGGGTCGGTGCGGAAATATACTTCGTGAAGATGGTCAGGATGGAGACAAGCTGGGAAGCTTGTTATTCTTACTAAGTCTAGGGGTCCTCAAGGTTGTGAGAATCGTCTAGTCTGTAACTCTGAATCTTCATATAGTGATTTTTCGGGTTTGGCTGCCCTGAAGTGATTTTTACTTTTAAGGTGTTCAAAGGGTTTTTCTACTTCGAAAATAAATTTTGTATTGTTTTTGCGATGTTGTTTATATTCCGTTGTATTTGTTTTAATTTGATAATTGTATAGTTTATTATTTTGATTATTTGACGATTAGAGGTAGAGCACGATCCTAGTAGATCTTTCAATGACATTGAGCTTGGACATTAAGGGCTATAAAAAAACAAAACAAAAAAAGGGAGAGGAGAGAGAGATACAATGTAAAGCGTGTGAGAGATAATGTGGGGTCCAGTTGGGTATTGCTCTAGCTCCACCTAAAGTAGCGAAATTCGCATAGAATCATCAGGAAGTGATGTAGAAACTGCCATATATGATATCCTGAACACTCGGGCTTTGTTTGGCAAAAGCCTGTGGCCCAGACACTATTTAGTGTCTGACTCGTTGACCCTTTTTCTGTTTGAAAATTTGTCATCTTTTTACCATATTACCCTCTTATTGAAATTTTTTCATAGAGCCTAACATTTCAAGCTCAACGTCTCCCCAACCCCCCCCCCCCCCAAGACTATCACACATGTCCCCCCTGAGTAGGCCCGATTTTCTCCCCCCACCCCCCTGCGCACTTCAGACTTTCTCCCCCTATCAAGCTTAGCGTCTCCGCAACCCCCCCCCCCCCCCCCAACACTATCACACGCGTCCCCCCCACCCCCCCCCTGCGCACTCTAGACTTTCTCCCCCTATCAAGCTTAGCGTCTCCCCAAACCCCCCCCCCCCCAACACTATCACACGCGTCCCCCCTTACGCACGCCAGATTTTCTCCCACCCCCCCCCCCCCTCCCGGCGTGCGCTAGCCAGATATTAGCCCAGGCGTATCAGGTCCCCCCCCCCCCCTCCCCACAATGCCTGGACCTAGTTTGACTTCATGTATATTAAAGGCTTCGCCTCACAAAAATCCCGAGCACCCATCCACATTGCGTTCTACCGGTATAGCCAGACGCCAGTCTCGGTGGACAAGACCTCCAGCCACGACTCCACACACACGATCACGATCGAAGATACTGCATATAGATTTTTGGTTATCTTGTGTAGAATTTAATTTTGTTAGTTTGTTTTTCTCAGATATATAGCATGTAGTCTTCTTATGTATTATTCGCCGGTTGGGTTCTAGATGAATGTATAATAAGTTTGCTCCACGTTGTTGTTGATATTTTAAAGTTACTAATATCGGAATAGATTTTGCCATTAAAAAGTGGTTTACATATGGCTTGTTCTTTAATTGATTGACAAACAAAAAAAAATCTGTTTGGTGTAATTACTTTGGGTGACTAATATTACGATGATACAACATGTTCCCACAACATATTTTGGAATGTTTCTTTCATGACATGGTTAGTACATTATTATATAGTTGCAAGTTTATGATCCTAGCTTTTCCTTCATTGACGTGGTTACTACATTATTATGTGGTTGGGGGATGAGAAGGGCATGGGTCTCCATTAAATTGTACAAGGAGCAATGACATCCTAGTACAAATGCATGCGATGTTTGTTGTTGTTATTATTATTACTATTATATTTTGAATTTTCACTTACCTTTGGAATTTGGATATATCTTTTTTTCTTATAAATGTTGTCTTTCACTCATTTGGTTGCTTAATGCTATACTATTCAAATTTTAGCTGTGTAGCTCAACAGTTTTGGCTTAATTTTGGTGATCTATTGAAAGTATGTGCAGTGCCATGTCTATGGCATAAATATAATATTCAGTTAGTTCTTGATTAGTAGTGTTTAATTTCACATTGATATGCCTAGCTATGACTCAATAATTTGCTGGATGCTGCTTAGTTATTTGTACAAAGTTACTTATGAGACTCATCTGTTACATTTTGAGAATATTTACCCATAAAAGTGCATTTGCAACAGTCATACTTTTTTCATTTTTTGCTTTTTTTTTTGGGAGGCTATATAATAATCTTGGGTTTTGCATGTATGCATGTATATTGGTTTTGCTATATAAGTAGATTTTATCGCTTTCTCTTCTTAGGCTTATTTTGTACTTCTAATCAAAATATGTTGCTTCTCGAGATGTTGGAAATTTATATGCTTAGTTGCAAATGGATAAAAAAGAAAAAGAAAAAATGACGCTTTGTTTGCTTGCCATGAAAAAATTAGCCATAATTATGCTAAATATGTGTATCTGTGTGTTTTTTTTGGTATTAGGGTATTTCATCAATTATGCTAAATATGCCTCCACTTTCTGGTTAGTCGCAATTAATGTTGGCCTCGTTTAATTTTCAGTTCAGCAGGTATTACTTGCGACAACGACAATCCAACAACTTCAAGGTAGGTTACTTATTTTATACCAAAGCTTGCTTCAATTCTAAATTGTTGTGCCTAACCTATTTTCCTGCTTATTGTAAATATGTCGTATCACAATTCACGTAATCGTATATATTAGTTTGAGTGCCTACGTAAAAGTTTAGTTTTGTGTTGACTGTGGTTGGTAGATAAGTATCATACATGATTTGTGCACGTTGTTATGCTGTTTTCTATACATATTCGTAGATGTCGTTCTTTAGCACTTCCTGTACGTCTCCTCGAAAGGCTGGGATGCAAACCCCATCCCCAGCAGAATTTCCCATCACGCAGGCAAATGTGAAATGAGAACAAGAGCACGAGGATATCCTGGTGCATATTCTTTGCAACTAGCAAGATGAAGGAGTTCGCCCGCCCTTTGGAAAGCATCTGGCGGGCATCATGAAAAAGTTAAACAAACGACTTAAGGATGGCACCACCTACGCACAAAAACAGGTTGAGGGCAAAATTAAGCATCTTAGAGAGCAATGGGTGAACTTCTCGGAACTTGTCTGAGATAAGGCAGGTACCGGCTGTGGGTGGGATGATGATTTGGGGACTGTCACAAGAACTCCGGAACAATGGGAACACCTCCGACTAGTACGCCATTAATATTATGTTTAACATTTTCTTAATTATGCGAGTTGACGTACTTATTGACCGTTTATGTTTTATCTTATGTTTTTTTCGTTTATTTGCTCTTCCTTCTCAGACAAAGAGCCTGAACAAGTACTACAAATTTCGAAATGGCCCCCCGGTGAACTTCAAGCACCTACGCTACATCTTTGAGGGCTTAACATCCATTGGAAAGTGGAGGTATGCCAGAACACAATCACCCCCGGGCAGCGATTGTGAAGATAATGGCATCCATCTTAACAATCCTATGGCGATCATAGACCTGACGGAGCCCCAGTGTGCATCAGCTCACAAGACAAAAGGAAAAGGGAAGTTGAAGAGGGAAGCTTCTCACTTGCAAGGATCGTACTCTAGCAAGTGTTCATCCAAGGGTGAGTAAATTTACTCGGAGATGCACAGCTCCTTCGATGTCTTGAGATCGGATTATTTACAGAGGTGCAAGCTTAGCGATGGCCATTCACCCGGCGATGGTATGTCTTATAAGCCCCCTCCTAGCCGTATCCTAAGGAAGACATCATGGATCGTATCAATGTGTTAGCAGCTGAAATGTCATTGCCCACGAAAAAATATGTCAAAGCATGCAGGGCGCTCAACGATTCGACTTGGGCAAGGATACTGTTGAAAATGACTGACGACGGTGTACGTCATTGGCTAGACGATATTGATCCAGACAAAGACAATTGAAGCTTATGTTTTATGTTAATATTTTCTATTGTATTTTATGGTTGTTTCCATTGACAATTTTCCTATTCTAACCGCTTAAGTTAGTTTGATTGCATTATGTTAGGCACAGCTTGATACTATATTATAGATTCTTATTATGGAGTAGGGGAACATTTTTAACACTAATGCTTAATGTTATGAACCTAATTTTACTTTCCAATTTTAATTATTCGATTGCATGTTATTAATATAAACTGAATATAGTCTGATGACGTTTACGAATGTTATGACTAGAATGTGACGTTATTCATCTCATTTAAATGTAGGCCTGTTGACATGTATGCAGCTGGCCCGTCTAATGGTAACATTGGTAATGCACGTCATTGGGCGGACAGTATCGATGAATTGCCCGAGTCGAATGCATCCGACACAGACGATGATGATTAGTGTAATTTTGAGGGTATACGATTGGAGCTAGAGAATTTACTAGTGCGCATGGCAATAATCGTGGAAGAATGCTACCACCATTTAATGCACCCATGCGTAAGAGTTTGCATTCCACAGAGGACTTCCAAGCTTACTGGCGCGATGTGGGTACACTGGGTGCTTACCAATCCGAACCCAAATACATGCTATGAGCAATTTCGTATGTTGCTCAAGACTTTCTTAAAATTGTGCAACACACCGAAACACAATGATTTTTTACAAAGCAGCTGGTATGTTAAGATCACAGAACAAGTTGCGGCATTTTGCCTAGTGATGGCACAGTGCCACACGCAATGGATGGTAACGGATAGGCTACAGCGCTCATTGCACACGATAAGCGTTTACGTTAATCGAACAGTTAAAGCACTGTGCAGGCTTGGGAAAACTATTATACGTCCAGCAGCGATGGTGTTGCCTCATCCATACGTCGCACGAAATAGCCGCTACTATCCATGGTTTGTGGTACGCCATAGTATAACATATCGCATTACTTCACAATCACCAATGACATATATGTATTGTCTTTTGTGTCCTATATCTGATCAACTTTCGGTAATACTGTTGTAACTAGAAATGCATTGGAGCAATTGACAGCACTCACGTTAAAGCATGCGTTCAAGGTGAGAACATTGTGCCCTACAGAAGCAGGAAGTCCACAATAACACAAAATGTTATGTGCGTCCCTGACTTCGACCTTTGCTTCACATACGTTTATGCTGGATGGGAGGGCAGCACTCATGACTTGCGGATTTTCCAGAAGTGCATCCAGGATCCCACCGCTCTTTTCCCCATGCCGGTCGAAGGTACTATACGAAGACATGTCTTTGTGTCGGGTTCTATTGATTTGTAATACGTTTACAATTCCTTATCTACATTAGAACCCTATGTGATATAATGTTGTACTTGATTATCTTCAGACTACTTTTACTTGGTTGACTCAGCCTACGGATGCTACAAGGGATTTTTACCCCCATATTGCAACGAGCGATACCATTTGCAAGATTTTCACCATGGTCGACCTCGTTCGAAGAATGCAGTAGAATTGTTTAATTATAGGCATTCCTCATTACGATCAACTGTGGAAAGAACTTTTGGAGTATGGAAAGCCCGATTCCCTATCTTTGACAATATGCATCCATACCCGATTGAGAATCAACGACTATTTATGGTCGCATGTTGCGCAGTACACAACTTCATTCGCAAAGACTGCGGTGCTGATGATCCACTATTTTGTGTTGCCCTAAAGAAGCATTAAGAGCAAGATTTGATCGATGTAGCGCAATTGCCTACCATGACACCCATTCCATACGTAATGCATGGACAACCACCAAACCAAACCCACGAAAGCAAGGAAATGATGATTATAGTCCAAGAGACAATGACATCTCACATGTGAAAAACCGTGAATGAGGAGTAATTTATGTTATTTTGTGTGGCTTCTCCATTTTTAACAAAGAAAAAAGAAAGGAATAAAGAAATTGCCATATATAATTTTTTTGGGGTTAGGACCATCTAATTGGAATCTTAACCGAACTCGCTTATTTAATCCAAGTCGCTAAGCATAGGATCATACATGTACCTTTGCATCTAAGTAGACAGTGCTATCTAAAAAATTTGACCGATGCCAATCAAGAAATTTAACAATGATTGCGTCAAAGGAGTAGCACAATTAATACAAAACAAAAATATATATATATAAATTACAACGGTTAAGTGTCTACAATTTAGAAGGAAAAAGTTCATTTTAACATCAACTTGTTACTACTAAATTCGTTGTAACCGCCAACATAAAGGAGCACCAGCAAGATAATCAAAGTCAACACTGCCTGATACGTCATTTGCTTTAACTGGAACTTATTTTCTCTAGACTGATTATTCACTACCATAGATTTCCACATCTCATCCCTAGACTGCAACATGTTTTCTAGATGTGCTCTATACTATGCTTGTTCGGTAGCCAACAATTCTTCAAGTCTACCAACTTCTACCCGAGTTTGCTCTTCTATGTCCTTCAAGTGTTGCATGATATTTTTTTCGTAAGCTGTCATCTCGTTGTCGGCCCAAAGAAATAAGCCACAATCACCAACTTGCTACACATACAATACTTGGAAAAAAAGTCAAAAATATACCCTAAACCAAATAAAATTGGTCAAAAAATGTAAACATGAAAAATAAATGTCATACAATACCTTATACTTTTCGCACCCATACCACTTTCTACTGTAATTATCATTTGTCCAGAAATACCTTACGAAGGCAACAACTCCACAGCGACATAATGGACGGCCACTCGACGCATCACTATTTGCAGACATAATCAACCCTATGATATTGTGAAGGGGATGCATAGAGCAGTTATGTTTTGAAAGAATCAATATCCATCTTAGTACTACTAAAGGATTCAAGGGTTACTAAATAAATAGGATCCTACAAGAATTTTGAGCTAATAAGAATCTAATGAAGGTTGTAACGAAACTCCGAAATGAAGGACTCTGCAAACAAGATAACCAGAAACAGCAGTCATCAGAAGTTAAATAAGTCATTTATTGTGACAATCACATATAGATGAAGAATCTATTACTTGAAACAGCCTGCGTAACTCCAGTGCAAATAATATACTTGCTATTACTGGACGTCCAACATCCAAGAGAAATTGAGGAAAAAGCATAATATACAAAATTCAAACTAAAACAAGTAAACAATAAATAAGTTGGAATTCCAGCAATGTCAAGTGCAAACTTCAAAACATATGCATAACTTGAACATTTGAAGATGAATAACAACAATTTTAATATCCAGATGCAAATTGCGTAACGACCCCAATAAAGTAGATAATCTTATACATGACTTCATATTTAGCAATAAAACACATATCCAACAGAATGAACCGGAATATAACAGACCAAACCAGATTGTCAGTTGTACACCCAAAACCTAAAAATGCAACATTGTAGTCTACAATTGCCATGCAGTCTCCTTCCAATACTTTTCGATCAATTTCCATTTTGTGTCCCTTTCCAATTTGTTATATTTTCATGGTTGTAGATTCATGCCCGTAAGAAGATTATGGCTGAAGATGTGGACTATATGGTTGTGGCTAGTATGACTGATGGCATGGTTGGAGTAGAGCTAGCCAACATAGTTGAGGTTGCTGCTCTCAATATGATCCGGGATGGAAGGACCGAGGTACACTTTTTCTTAATATTGAGCTTTCTTTGGTTTCCCTTTTTCTCTTTTTTTTTTTTTTTTTTAAAAAAAAAAAAAAAAAAATTTTGCGGGGGCGGGGGGGGGGGGGGGGGGGGGGAGATAAAAGGATTTATTTTTATTAAATAATATCATTTGGCATTGAGTGCAGTTACATAGAAATTAAATTTTAAAAAAATGGAGTCATGTAAATGAAAATCTGAAAGCAAACTTTATGAATGTAACTTTAACTGCAAAAATGGGTAAAGAATTTGATGTTATGTAGCAAGAACATTCCTTCAATATAAACTGCCTTCCTAGCCCATACTAGGGATATTAGCTTGAAAGATTTTGTATCCTAAGCTCTTGTGATTTATAATTTAAATTCGACTATATTTTGCATAATAGTTAATTATATGAGCTTATATCATTTCTATGCATATCACCTTGCATTTAAACCAAGTTATCACTCAATAAGAAACTTCCAAAATTTGAATGTGCTCATTTTAGTTTAGCTGGTTTCTTTAGTATTTTATTTTTAATAGTTTAGGCTTTTAATTTTTACACTAACAAAATGGCCGGGTGTTCTAACAATTGCCCCTTTGGAACACTTCTCGATGGTGCCAATAAAGAACTGATTGTACTTGTGCAGATTACTACTGATGACTTGTTACAAGCTGCACAAATAGAAGAAAGAGGAATGCTAGATAGAAAGGATATAAGCTTGGAGACATGGAAGCAAGTAGCAATTAATGAAGCAGCAATGGCTGTTGTAGCAGTAAACTTTCCTGACCTTAAGAATATTGAGTTTGTATGGTCCTTAAACTCAAGCATTTTCACTTTTTCTACCATATAAATTCTCATAGCTATGTAGCTGCATTACTTTTCATCTCTATTATTTTCGTCAAAATTGGAACTAAGGTGAACCCATTAACGTCTTACTTAAACTTAGACTTAGAAAGTTACAATTTTGTTTTTGATAAGTAATAACAGTGGCGGAGCCAGACAAATCATATTGAAGGGGCTGCAGGAATTTTTTTTTTTTTTGGTCGTTTTTCTCCACCCATTCTCAGCCATCAACAGAGGGACAATCACCCAAAATCACAATTAAACGCATACCAATTTGAACCCAAAATCAACAACTTCAAATCCTATCATAATACTCAATTTTGGTACAATATAGCACCAACAACCATAAATCACTAGAACAAACCACAATAATTTGAACCCAAAATCAACAAAATCACAACACATCAAAAATTTCCAAACAAAAACACTCATCCAATGGGTATAACGAAATTTAAACTACAATGGAAATCGTCAAATTAAACAAATAATTTTTGAACCCTCACAACACACCAAAAAGCAACCGAATCGAAAGGTCCACAATAGTTACTTATTGTTTCTGAGAAAAAAAGTAACCAAACTGAAAGGAATTCAAAAAAGAACGACACAGGGGGAGAAAAAGAAAACGAAATTCAGGCTCTTACCTTATGATCTTGCTCTGATTTTCCTTAGCTCGAAACAGAGCATAGAAAGAAGCCAAATGATAAGTGCTAAATATTGCATATTTGGACCCCTTTATTTACATTAGTTAATCCTTTAGCTGTGTCGTTATTTAATATTTTGTGTTAGTTTTGTGTTTTTAGTATTTTGTAGGTCATTGAAGAAAAACTACAGCTTTAAAGGGAAAAATACAAAGTTTGGAAGAAAGAATACTTTGAGAAGACCTAGATTGTGTGGTTAAGTCTAACCAAATCCAAGAAAAGGTTAAATCAGATTAAAGTTCAGATTGGATAAGATTTCGGATCGGATTCAAATTCAGATTCTGCACACGTCTTAGTATTTTGACCATAACTCTCCGCTCGAATATCGGATTGAAGTGATTCAAACGGTATTCGAAAGCTAGCTCAAAATAATACAATTTATTGTGAAATATGATTTTCGTAATTCTGACAATTTCTATGCCAAAAACGTCCCGCAATCAAAGGACACAAATCTGGACGAATCCTATTCCGATTTCAGACTTCTATTTTAACTGGGAAACAGACCTCCGAATTATCTAGGTTTACTTGGGCTTCTAGGACTTCCCTAAGCCTATAAATAAACTTCTTTGCATTCAAGAAAAGGGAGACAATCCTAGAGAGCAAAATTCTTTTGTTTAGTTTTTCTTTAGGTTTAGGTTTAGATTTTATTTTTATGTGGAGCTAAATTCTCAACTAAGGTTAGGGATGAAGCCTCACCGATGAAGAACAACATCACTTTTATGTAAGTTTTTATTATTCTGATTTTATTGGGTTTTATATTTCAATTGTTTTACTTCTAATCAATTGTATGGAGTGATTCTTGAATATCTCTTGTGATTCAAGGATACATGTGATGATTTGAGATAATTTGATATGATTGATTGCATGGATTTTAACTCATAAAAATTGGATATCTCTTGTGATTTGTTCTACGGATACATCTGGTATTTCAATTGAATTTGGATTCCTTTTGTGATTTGGTCAATGAATGGATACATGGGATGGTTTTGATTAATTCTTTGAAGCATAGTAAAACATATCTATGATTTAATTTGTGAGAACTTCGGATTAATATTGATGAACATAAAGTATATTGTTATGATTTGGTGAGTGTGAATTCCCAAACCTTAGTACCTTTATCCTTAGATTTACTTATTTTATTCAGTTTATGTTTATCCTTTAATTTTCAAAACTCAAAAATCAAAACCCTTTTGGAACTAGATTAGGATTTAATTAGTTTAGATATAAATTGTTCTTTCAAAAATACAATTCTCTGTGAGATCGACCTCGCACTTGCAATCCATTAAACTACAATTGATTCGTGCACTTGCGAGTTAAATAAATTGCACAACAAGTTTTTGGCGCCGTTGCCGGGGAATTGTTTAATTTTTGAAACCAATTTATTTCTAAATTAGTTTTATTCTTCTACTAGTTATAATTAGGATTTTATTTTTCTGCAATTTGTTTTGTTTTATTCGTGTTACTAATAAAAAAGAAAAAAGATTTTTCTTGTTGTTTTTTTGTTTTGTTTTGGCTTGTTTTACAGTTTTGCCGTAGCACCTTCCGCACAGCCCTACAGCAAAGGCAGCAACTGCAGCAGTTCTGTAGATTTTTGCCAAAAATTTATTTTTTGTCATTTTTGTGAGTTTTTAAATTTTAGTTTTATTTTTTTAGTTAGTTAGTTGTTTTTTATTATTATTTAAAAATAAAAAAATAAAAATGGTTACTGTTTTATGTGGGATATTTGCATGTTAAAAAGTGAGGGGGAAGTATGAATTTTCATTTTAATGATTTTAATGCCTCTCCTAGTTATAGGACACCAGCTCCTACCAACTACCCTCAAAATTTTTACCCACATAAACCATGTTCATATTGTTTCAATCCTTATCATGAGGAAAACAATTGTCCAGATCTGCGAGCTCAGCTCGATGACTTATGGGACAAATTATACCAAATCAGAGCAGCTAGATCTAACTTTTCATATGAACAAATGAACACCAGTTTCTCCAGCCCGAGGTTTGATTCAAATTTCAATTGTTATAACTCGGACTGGAGCAACCAATATGATTTCTCAGGATCAGCTCAGGCTACAAGAAATTATGCTCACCAATTTGATGAATTGCCCCAGTCAGAATATCCGCAGTTCAATCATCAAGCTCAACCTCCTATTTATCAGTCTACCACTCAAGAGCCACAGCTTGCACCACAGTCATCACTGGAAGACATGATGAAAACATTAATAGAAAAAGTCGACCAGTCCAACTCCCAAGCTATACAAGAGCTCAAGAATTCCAACTCCCAAGCTATACAAGAGCTAAAAGGTTTTACTAATCAAGCTGTACAGGAGCTAAGGAATTCCAACATGGCTAATGGCAGAGACATACAAGAACTTAAGCAGGCCATGTCCAAGATAGAAGGACAGATTGGTCATCTAGTTGCTGACTTCAATAGAATAGAGGAAGAAGAGCTTCAAAGTCAGCTGATGGCTGAAATGTATTACATGATTGATGAGGATGATTCCGAAAATTCTTATCATGAGCATGCCCAAGTCACCATCATACTTGAGAGTGAGGAAATTGTGGATAACAAAGAGGAGGAAGAGAAAGATGAGCAAGTTGAGCACCATGAAAATAGTGAGCCCCCAATGGATCCTGATCTACCCAGTGACATGGAAGTGAGTATTGAAGCTCCTGCCTGCATCACTGTCCTTCTTGAGACATAACAAGAGCCCAAAGCTTCATCGCCTGAATGTCTCAAAGAGCCATTTTATGTCAAGATACTCAAGGACTTGTGCACACAAGCACACAAATCTAGGAACCACTTTCCTAAGAAGATCCTTCAAAGCAAGAAATTCTACATAAGATGGCGAAATATCCTTCCAGAGGGGTATGAAGTTTTGAAGAAGAAGGGGTGGAAGGGATTGGTTGGACATCCACATGATCGGGGAAAGCGCTGTAAAGTTTTCTCCTCCAGTTTATTTTCTGCACATCACTCCACAAATTCTTTCTTTCCTTTTTCATTATATTGCATTTCTTTTTATTTGGTTTTTGAGCAATTAATCTTTTGATGTTTCGTTTCTGTGAAAAAAAAATATTGCTGTTAGTTTTTGTTGACAGGTGTTTTGGTGTTTAAGTTTGGGGGATGCCCTAGCCTTGTTCACACTCAGATTTCCTTACTTCCGGTAATGTATTTCTATACTACACATTGAAGGCAATGTGTAATTCAAGTTTGGGGGTATGGAAAAACACTTTATTTATTTATTTTTGTTCTTATTTGTTTATTTGTCTTTTTGTGTTAAAAAAATTTGAAAAAAAAAAAAAAAAAAATTAATTATGCTATGTTTTTGTCAAGTTTGAGTTAAACTGTGACTGTGGTTTGCATTTCATTAGCTTGCTTAAAGGGTTGAACATTGTCATTATGTCATTAGGAGTCTGAGTCCTTTGACTTATTTTTGGGTAAAAGAGATTTCACTTCTTTTGAGATAAAATTTTATGAGCACATTAGCACGTTTTCTGTGAAGTATGATGTTTGAGCTTAAGCTTGTTCTCTTTGAGATTTGTTGGATGACCTATTGATGAATAACCATTGGCTTGCAAGATATTAAAAAAAATAATAATAAAAAATAAATAAAAAAGAGAAGGAAAAAGAAAAGAAAGATCATGTTGAGTTTTTCACTGAGTAACCGGACCTCTTGCCTCATTAAGCATTGAGTGTTCGCGTCAAAAGGTGTGAAGTTCAGTGTTGATTTATGATATGGCTAGTCTGGCTTCGTAGCCTTTTTTTACTTAAGTTAATAAGCCCTTAGGGATGTTCTACATCTAGTGCCCTAAAGCTACTTGGCTTGGGAGTCATTGGCCTAACACTTGTTACATGAGTTAATTAGAAAGCTTAAGGGAGTTAGACATTGCAAAGCCTATAAAGAAAAAAAAAATGCATATCTTGCCTTGGTTGTTTCATTTGTTAGGGATTCTTTCAAATTTTATGGAACTTATCTTGAGTTTAAACGGAAAGCTTCATGATTATATGCTAATTACACTTTACACATTTCAGAACATATGAGGTCTCAATTGTCCATTTATGAGTAATTTGATTTTGGATTTTCTTTTGACTGTTATGATGGTGTTTGTCTTTTTAAGTTTGCTCATGAATAAGAACCATGGTTCATGTGAAACTTCTTTCTTGTTAACAACATAGTGCACAATGTTTGTGGGTATCATTCCTGTTAAGCCCTCACGAGACTTCACTCGTCCACTAGGGATGCCTAGGGGTTTAGAAGGCTTGTTGCATATGCTAAATGCAATCGTCTCTCCCACGAAAGAGGATTTATGTTTCTTGTTTTCATTTTATTTGTCGTTTTGTTTTGCTAAGGGACTAGCAAAATGTAAGTTTGGGGGTGTTTGATAAGTGCTAAATATTGCATATTTGGACCCCTTTATTTACATTAGTTAATCCTTTAGCTGTGTCGTTATTTAATATTTTGTGTTAGTTTTGTGTTTTTAGTATTTTGTAGGTCATTGAAGAAAAACTGCAGCTTTAAAGGGAAAAATACAAAGTTTGGAAGAAAGAATACTTTGAAAAGACCTAGATTGTGTGGTTAAGTCTAACCAAATCTAAGAAAAGGTTAAATCAGATTAAAGTTCAGATTTGATAAGATTTCGGATCGGATTCAAATTCAGATTCTGCACACGTCTTAGTATTTTGACTATAACTCTCCGCTCAAATATCAGATTGAAGTGATTCAAATGGCATTGGAAAGCTAGCTCAAAATACTACAATTTGTTGTGAAATATTATTTTCGTAATTCTGACAGTTTCTATGCCAAAATAGCCTCGCAATCAAAGGACACAAATCTGGACGAATCCTATTCCGATTTCAGACTTCTATTTTAACTGGGAGACAGACCTCCAAATTATCTAGGTTTACTTGGGCTTCTAGGACTTCCCTAAGCCTATAAATAAACTTCTTTGCATTCAAGAAAAGGGAGAGAATCCTAGAGAGCAAAATTCTTTTGTTTAGTTTTTCTTTAGGTTTAGGTTTAGGTTTAGATTTTATTTTTATGTGGAGCTAAATTCCCAACTAAGGTTGGGGATGAAGCCTCATCAATGAAGAACAACATCACTTTTATGTAAGTTTTTATTATTCTGATTTTATTGGGTTTTATATTTCAATTGTTTTACTTCTAATCAATTGTATGGAGTGATTCTTGGATATCTCTTGTGATTCAAGGATACATGTGATGATTTGAGATAATTTGATATGATTGATTGCTTGGATTTTAACTCATAAAAATTGGATATCCCTTGTGATTTGTTCTACGGATACATCTGGTGTTTCAATTGAATTTGGATTCCTTTTGTGATTTGGTCAATGAATGGATACATGGGATGGTTTTGATTAATTCTTTGAAGCATAGTAAAACATATCTATGATTTAATTTGTGAGAACTTCGGATTAATATTGATGAACATAAAGTATATTGTTATAATTTGGTGAGTGTGAATTCCCAAACCTTAGTACCTTTATCCTTAGATTTACTTATTTTATTCAGTTTATGTTTATCCTTTAATTTTCAAAACTCAAAAATCAAAACCCTTTTGGAACTAGATTAGGATTTAATTAGTTTAGATATAAATTGTTCTTTCAAAAATACAATTCTCTGTGGGATCGACCTCGCACTTGCAATCCATTAAACTACAATTGATTCGTGCACTTGCGAGTTAAATAAATTTGCACAACACCAAACAAGAAGAAGAAAAAATTTGAAAAATCCAATCCCTCCCTCCTTTGCTACTATGTCAGAGATAAAGCACAAACTCTGGAGAGAGAGAGAGAGAGCAACGGATGGCCAGAGCGTGCTTTGTTTCAGCGTTTCCATGAAAGGGAGAGCAGAAGAATGAAGATAGGGAGTTGGCTGTGAAGGCGTGACCGGGGGATGCGAGTTTGGGGGTGGGGGGTGAAACAGGCTCGCAAGTTTTCGCAAGGGTCAGTGCTGACTCGTGAAGGAGAAGACAGGGAGCTGGAGGAAATGAAGGGACCTGGAGGAAATGGCCGAGCGCTGGGATTTTTTTGGAGAAACAAATGAAGGGTAATAGGGTAATTGTACATCAGGGAAAGGAGCCACAATTTTTTTAAACAGTGTCTAGGCTGAGCCATTGCTTTTGCCAAACACCATCTCGGTGTTTCTAAGAGAGAGAGAGAGGACCTTTGGGTTGGAGGACAATTGACGTCAATTGGAACATAAACTGCTAAAAGCTTTACTACACCATCTTTGAGGATATAGTGGCTATTAATTGGTATTGATGACCCTTTTTAAGGTGGTAACATCTAACTATAAAGATCAAAGGAAAGAACTTATATAAGAATGCTAGTGTGTAACATCTACCAAGTTAATTCCTAGTGTGTCAATGGATTTTTACCACTGGAAAAATATAAAAAATCTCCCAAACTATCAGCCATTTGCAATATAGTCCCTTAATATTCAAAAGGTACTGAAGTAGTTCCCAAAACTATCAAAATGTATAAAAAATGCCACTTATTTTTTTTTTTGTATTAATATAATACCCCTATTCTTTTAACAAATAAAATAATAAAATAATTGTAAAAAAAAAAACAATTGACAAATAAATACAAAAAAATATATATATCTTTTGAAATAAATAAATAATTAGTCATTGTAGTTGGCCTAACTTACAAATTGTTTCATATCGTATTAAAGTAAAATCAATTTGGTAGTTTGATGGGCTACTTTAGTACCTCTTTTTTTTTTGGAATATCTCAAGAATTGTACCTTTGATTTTACTTTAATACGACATGAAGCAATTTGTAATTTAGGCCAACTACAGTGATTAATTATTTATTATTTATTCCAAAAAACTTTTTTTTTTTTTTTTTTGGTTTTTATTCGCCTATTGGTTTTTTTTTTTTATTTAAAAAAAATTTTGGTTTTTTTTTTTACAATTATTTTATTATTTTATTTGTTAAAAGAATAGGGGTATTATAGGAATATTTTTTTTAAAAAAAAATGGCCTTTTTAAAACATTTTGGTAGTTTGGGAGACTTTAGTACCTTTTGAACATTAGAGGCTATATTGCAAACGGCTAGTAGTTTGAGGAGCTTTTTTTATATTTTTTTCCTTTCACTAATAACTCCCAATATGATAGATTGCCAACTTAGATTCTCCTTTCTCTTTAAAAAAAAAAAAAAAAAAAAAAAAAAAAAAAAAAAAAAAAAATTCCAATTTCTACGACCAGAGAGATTACACCGGATTAAAAGGTAAACCTTCATTAAAATTATACTTGACTCTCTCTATGGTAAGATTGGAGCAAATTTTAGGAATGCTAGAAGGTTCTTTTCATACAATATAGTGTATCATATTGTCTTAAAAAGATCCATGTTAAGTTGATTGAGCCAATAAATTATAAACATGGGGATGTGACCCGAATCGTAGATTCCCAATTTATAAAAGCTAACTTGCAAATAAGGTATATATAGGAATCAAATGCTTGTATCCTTATCATTTTCTAAGCTGCTCTATTTATTTCACCTACATTGTATTATTTCATGTATTATCAATTTATTGTCCAAGTTTACTTCATGTTATAAAAAATTAAAAATAAAACTGTCCAAGGTCACTTCTTAGCATTTACCCGACAATCTGGAAGTATCAAATATGAGAAGTCAAACAATCCTTCTAGGAGCTTGAGTGCTTTTTTGTACTTGTTGGTCCAATCCTAAAGCTTGGCATTGCAGCCCTATCCTATGTCCTCATGGACTTGCGCAAGAGTGAATTTAGAATAATCTGGATACTTGAATTATATTATAGAACAGTCCCACAATCTGGAATGTGACTTTCATAACAAAATTAGTTCTGAGACCCAGCTTTATGGAGCATCAGAATCTTTTTCAATTGGAATGGATGAGAGAAAATGTAGGTACCAAACGTACTTCCGATTCATTCAATTTATTAAAAAGGCATATAGAGAAAGGCAAGAAACTGTTAGGAAATTTTATCCTATTTTCTAAGACTCGTGAGATGCGAAATCCTAAAAACGCTTAGCCGTCTCTCCTAAAAAACCCTAACCTAGCCGCCGCCTGGTTTGGGTTTAGCTCTTTTGGTGCTAGATCCATCTTCCTACGCCAGATCTGCCCTCCATCGCACCCTTCCTCCGTCATCATCGGCACTCCAGCCCACCGTCGTCTTCTTCCACTCCTCCTCCGGTTTGCCCCGTGCCAGTGTGGCTTCTCCGACAACTTCATCGATGCTTGTGATTTTTGGGTTTGGTGTTATGTTCCTGCTTTTTAATTTTATGTTCTGCCTTGTTTGGCTTCGGTTGGGCTTGTATTTTCTGTTGCTTTTATGTTTTACGTTTGTTTTTGGATTTGTGATGGTTATTCTCTGTGCTTCAATCCCTTCAACGGACTATAACAGTGCCCCTTCCGCTTTTATCACCATCTGGTGGTCGTTGCTGGTTATATCTGGGGGCTCAGATTTTGTCTGTGTCCCTTGAACTTCTGTTACCGCCATGTGCGGTCCTTTGAGAGGACCGGGTCACTTGTTTGACCCATTACCTACCATTTGTAATTATTGTTGCATTGTTTTAGTTCGTTTTAGGTTTGTTGTTGGGGAGCCCACCCCTTTTTCGTTGTTAGGATCTCCCACTTCTTCTTCCTTTCGAATTAGAAGTGGTAAAGATCATCCCATGTAGCCCTTTCTTTATTTGCTTCGGAAAAAAAAAAAACGTAAAATAAGAAGAATGCAGAATAACAAAGATTAGGCAATCACACACAACACAAAAATCTAAGTGGTTCGGCGTAACAAGTTTACATCCACTGGCAGAGATGATCCTTCAGAAAATCTACTATCAAAAGATAGAGTACAAAAATAGTAGAGAGAAAAAATCACTCAAGACCCAAAGCCCCAATACACTCAAATCTCATTATCACACTAGAGAGATTATTCCCTAACGAGAATACAAAAGACATAAATACAAACTCTTTTTTTGCTGAAACAGATGATTGCTGGTCTATATTTTCTTTTCACTCAGTCGCACCATTTTCTTCTTCTCTCTTGTTTTTGGCTCCGCCAAAAACCAAGAAGAAAAACACCACGTAGCCCTTGCAGACACTTTTGATCTCTCTCAAATTTTCTCTCATGCTTTTGTTGTTTTTGTTGCCCAGACTTTGGTGCTCTCAATGATGTTCATGTTTTTGCACACCTTAGTAACAAACAAAAGCTCCTTTTTACATACGACAATAGTCGGTCAAATACTTAACTTTCTTTTGACATGTCCACATAAGGGAAGGGAGAGGGGGGATTCGAATTAGTGACCTCCACTTCATTAGGTGTGGTCCACAGCCGATTGAGCTACCCCTTGGAGACCAAATATTCAACTTTCAAGTAAGAGAGTTGTAACGACCTAGATTTTAAAACTCTTATTTAATAATATTAAATAGATTAAAAATATAATCGATAAATTAGAACAATGATATGTGGATTAATGATATTAAATAACTATTTAGTGTTAAAGGTATATTACATTGATTTTTGACCTCTTATGTATATTACTTCAATTCTAAAAATTTAGCTTCACTAATATGTTTATGGACATAATCAAACCCAATCTAGTGAATAAATTATTTATATTGGTGTTTAGCGAAGTCATAAATTAATTTGAAGCTTTTCAGTTTTTTAGCCTAAAAAGCAGTGTCTTAATTTTCATACTGTCTAAATGAGATTAAAACTACTAAAGAAAGATACCAAGGCTAGCCACCTTTGTTGAAAGCTTAAAGTCTTCTAGTAATGATGATTATAGTAAATATCATGATTATAATGATTTATTAAGGCAAGTGGCCAAGTGGGAATGCAAATAGTTAAAGCCTAAGTTGAATTGGAAACTTTGTATAGGCCAAAAATAGACTCAAACGAACACGGATGAAGTCGAACTAAAAATATAAAATGTTTGTCTCGGAGTCCTCTATCTACTCTCAAAATTTCATGTCAATCAGAGTACGTTTGGACATTGAAAAATGGATCGGGATACACTGCCCTCATTTTGGACGAAAATACTATTTGGTATAGAGCATGAAATATGGACTAGGTTCATTCTTTTGGTTAAATCCATCTCAACCCTTAGATCAAAGGTTTAAAAATAAATCCTAACCATTCATTCTCTTATAAATAGAGCCTAAGCTATAGTCACTTTCACTTAAGTTTTTACAATCTTAGAACAAGTAAAATTGTTTGCTCCTCCTTTCATTTTATTTCTTAGTTCTAGTCAAATACCATATAGCCTAGATCTTTCTTGTAGTGTTCAAGCGTTTTTCTAAACTAGCTACCTAGAGAAGATTTGGTGGAGTTTTACTTCTAAAGGATTATTGGGTAAGTGTTTCTTGTATAAATATCATGATTTATTGCTTTTATTACTTGTCCTCATTTAATTGTTTAAAGACCCAATAAGCGTATAATGTAAAATAAAGTAATGGATACAAGTGAATTAATAATAAAGAGTTAGTGGACAAAATCAATTAAGGACTTATAATATTATCTATATATTATTTACTTTACAGTATTTACATTCAGTCATTTCTTTTATGTCATTTAAACTTCTGTTCATATTTCTGGCGGTAAGGACCACTTGATCTCAGCCCCGAAATATGCATTATTTACATTCAGTTATTTCTTTTATGTCATTTAAATTTCTGTTCATATTTCTGGCGGTAAGGACCATTTGATCTCATCCCCGAAATATGCATTATTTACATTCAGTTATTTCTTTTATGTCATTTAAATTTCTGTTCATATTTCTGGCGGTAAAGACCATTTGATCTCATCCCCGAAATATGCATTATTTACATTCAATTATTTCTTTTATGTCATTTAAATTTCTGTTCATATTTCTGGCGGTAAGGACCATTTGATCTCATCCCCGAAATATGCATTATTTACATTCAGTTATTTCTTTTATGTCATTTAAATTTTAATTCATATTTTTGGCGGTCATCCCCAGAATATGAATTCAGTATTTACATTCAGTCATTTCTTTTATTGTCATTTAAATTTTGATTCATACTTTGGTAGGTACGAACCATTGGTCTCATCTCCAAAATATGAGTCATGTTTTATATATATTATTTATAATACTTGTTTGTATTTAGTGATACTGGCCATTAGCCTCGTCACCAAAAATGAATTCAGGCATAAAGCTAGTTATAAGTAACTATCTTAGATTAATATAATAAAATGAGTAAGTAAAGATGAAGTGACGGATAATAAATAAATATAAAAAGATGAGGGTATTTAAACAATGATATTATTGGAGAATGAACTAAGTATTGTTTGTATGTATGTATTATATGCAGAAGTGGAGCAGAATACTACACTAAGGAGTGTAAGTATGGATATACTTACTGAGTACTAGCTTTGTTTTATTGTTATAGGAATTCTTATTTTGTCTTATTGATATAATTTTGCAATACAACTACTGCATAATGTGTCTAATAAAATGGGCTGATAAGATAACCACCTTAAGAACAAGCTGGGTGGATTGCCGCGAGGAACTGTCGGTATCTCAGTGGATGGGGCTATATAACCGTCCAACAGGCCTAATATATAACTAAGCTGGGGCGGTGTAGTTGCCAGCACCAAACAGGTAAACCTCTAAAGTGAGAGGGACATAACGGACGTAAGCGGGCTGAGAGCTCATGAGAAGAGGTTTGAAGAAAGATTATCATAAAACATAAACTAATCTGTCATTACGCTACATTCACAATTCATTCATTATTATATATTTTAGTCTTTAATCTTATTTGTTCAAACTAGTCTTTTTAGTCTTTATATCTAGGAAAATAGATTACTCACTTGTTTGCCTATGTAAATATGATAACGTCATCTTTACATAGATCTTGATGCAGGGATAGAAAGTGAGGACGATGGTCCTTTTACTGGTTTTGATGGTTGATAGACCATCTGCTACAGGATTTATGCTTACTCTATGGAGCAAGTCTCATTTATGTTAATCGCTTTTATTATGTATGGTGATGTGTGTAAACTTAATAGATATTACTATGTTAATTTAGGTGCCGTCTGTGGCATATATTTGGTACACCTAGTGTGTACATATGTTGTAATAAAAACCATGTTTCTATTTTATTTAATAATATATCACCTCGAGGTATTTCAGTCAGCTTAACTGTGTTGTGTAAGTTATTCTTAGGTCATAGAAAAAGAAAAAAATATACATACTCTGCTGTAAGATTGTATTTTCTAAAGTTCCAGCGTCATGACTTTGATATTTGCTAGTTCAAATATCGGGGTGTTACAAGAGTAAGTCGGTTCATCCTTGTATTCCCAATACAAGTCAACAAAGGACATCCGAGAATCGAAGACTTAGTAGAACTTGTAAAAGCCAACAGGTCGAATGTGATGTTGATGGGTTATAAGTCACCCATACGTTAACAGAAACTTGGTATTTGAAGAGATTCTCACCAAGCATCCTTAGAATGCGTCGAAATGCACCTATTTCATTTTAAATGATGTTTTTCACCAAGTAATTATATGATACAAAAAATTGTAGTGCCCAGTTACATTAATTCAGCAAAAATAGTAGCAAACAACAATATTAATCTGCACATTTTCAATTTGCATCCTAAATTTAGGATCCTAGTTGAGTCAACTATCTCCCCCATTTATTACTTTCGTGTATATAAGAGAAATTAAGGAATAAAGAAAAACATGAACCAGCTTTAATCCAAGAAGGCAATTAAGTGAGAGAAAGCAAAGCCCAAAGCAGAGTTTAATCATGCATAAAGAGATCAATACTATATTTAATCAAACTAACAAAAACATAAGAGACTTCAAAGTCCCCAATAAAGATTGAATTGACCTAGAGATGTTATTGTATAAGTCCATGCTGATTAGACTCTTCACGTTACCCAACTCCTAAAGGATACTTCCTTAAATGTTGTTTTTGTTAAATATATTGTTAAATATATTGGAGAGCAGAAGAATGAGAGAGAGAAGAGAGAGAGCGGAAGCATATAAGGACTACATTGTAATCTCTTCTATATTATGATATGTTTACATAGCTCTCTATTTATAGAGATGGAAGAAGTAGAGGGTAAGAAACCCTAGACTAAACCCTAGAACATATAAGGCAACATAATAGAATAATATCAAATATTCTAACATCCCCCCTCAAACTCAAGGTGTAAGCTTGAGTTTAATTTTTTTTTTTTTTGGGGTTCGCTAGAGTGGCGGCCAGAGGTGGAGGACGGTGGCTGCTAGCTGCTGGCAGTGGCTGTTGGTGGCAGCTGGGCTGTGAAAAATTTGGGCCATGAACTTGGGCTGGAAAATTATTGGATTGAGGTTGATGGGCTGAATTGGTAGGCCCATATTGCAACCCGGTTGACCGGTTTCTAGTAAACCGGGTAGAACTGGATTCGGGTGAATTGACCCGGTTGGCCTGATCGGCTGAACTGAGAGTAGGAACCAGGTCTAACCCGTAGAGTAGGGTTGACAGGCGGGGCCTATTAGTCCTGAGCCATATGGATCGTTTTGAGATTGGGCCGGCTTGGGCAATTGGGCTGAATGAAGATCGGGTTCATACAATAAAACCTAGTAAACCGAACTAGTATGAGACCCGTTGGGTTGGGTTTATAGATCGGATCGATGGATCCGTTGGATCACGTGCAGGCACTTGTAAAGCATGTGCGTTGGATGACGCGTGAAGCGTGTGGATCTCACATGTAGAGGGAGTCTCGGCGCGTGGAGAGATCTTCCCAGCGCGTGGAGGCGCGTTGAATGGTTGACAGCTTCTCTAGGAGGCGCGTGTGGGCGCGTGCAACGCTAAAAGAGGCTCAAAATGCAAAGATCCACCGATATGGGGCCGAGACACCACTTTTGGTGGTTGATTGGCCGAGAAGAGTCACAGTGGTAGTGCGTGAGGTGCATGGAGATGCTGCATGTTGGCGTGTGGTGGCACGTTCGAAGGATGTTGGTGACGGGTCTTCCACAGATCTGTAGATCTGTGCCTTGCAAGCATGATTCTATGATACTTTTCCAGATTGAGTTGAGGTGAAGGCGTGGAAGAGACTCACAACGAAGATGGAGAGCTTGGCAGCGCACAGATAGTCAAAACAAAAAGGTCGCCAGAGGATGCCGAGAAATGTCAATGACGTTTATTGGAGACTACAAGAAAATAGGTATGATACCATGTTAAACTACCAATTATCCCAACAGCTTAAACTTATGGGAAAAATGTTGATTTAACATGGTATCATAGCCAAAGGTCCTCTGATCAAACCTTGACTTCGTTAAATCACCCTCCATTTAAATTAAATATTCCATGTGTTGGGTCTCACCTATTAAAATGGAGTTTAAGTCCACACATGAGGGGAAGTGTTAAAGTGTTAATTAAATGATTAAATTTACCTCTTCATATCAACTTAAGCTTTTGAGATAATTGGTAATTTAACAGTTTTTATATAGCTCCCTATATCAACAAAAAGAAAGTGTTGTCAAGTGATTTAGATACCCAAATACAAACACCATCTAGCAATTAATACATATTGGCAGCCAAAGCTATAAAAAAATGGCATTAAGTATTAAATACATGATCATTTTAAAAATAACAATAAATCAAGTGAGCAACTATCTGTGTTCATGCACACTATCAAGAAAAGATAAACTAATAGAGAGACAAATATTGTAGATACATTAGCTTCTAGAGCCAAGTACCAGACATCCAAATATATTTGAATTATAAAGATGACTGCAATACAGGAAAAAAAAAGGTAATAATAATAATAATAATAATCTCCTTGAGATAGAGAGAGATATAATGTGCTCATATAACAACATAGTTGGATAAAAAAGTGCTTGTATAACAAAAAGATTAAGTGCCTGTCATTTACTCGATCTTACCAACCAAGTACATGTTGATCCACCAAGTGGCGAATTCGCTTCGACGGTTGTTCTGGTAGAGCCTCGTCCCAGAGAGAGAATTGTGGAATAGTTTTTAGGAAAAAAAAAAAAAAAAAAACCCTAATTAATTAACTTGCTTTACCTCCAACGAAACAATCTAGGGTTTTTTCCTCTGATCTTCCTTGAATTTCGATGTCAAGGAGGAAGAAGATGACGTAGATCTAGGAGGTCTCTCCCTCTAAGAAGAAGGATGACTTATGTTGCAGGATGAAAAAGGTGCAAAGATGGCTCAAATAGAGATGGAATGGATATGAAGGGAGCCCGAATTTTCTGGCAAAAATCCAGCTGATTGGAGATGGTGACTCATACCCATGCATGCTCTACCTAGCCTCTTGATCTCCAAAAAAATTCTCCGAGATGATGGGAGTAGATAGATTTGTTTTCTCTTCAAGCTCTCTCTTCATTTTTGCTCTCTACTTTCTCTCGCTCTCTCTTTCTATGCCAAATGACTCAAAAGTCCCTTATCAAATCGATCAAATATTGAGTTGAGCAAGGGTACCGTAGTCAATTAGAGCTGTGGATGAAAGCAAAAGACGAAAAAGACCGAACTAAAATATTTTATAACTCACCAATTAAATTAGGTCAGTAAAATAATGAATGGCAAATTGGTTATTTCGCGCTGCACAATAAAATACTGTGCAAAAGACCTACAAAATGACAAAACAAACTGCAGTACATTTTTTTTATTCCGGCTTTTAAGATAAGGGTAAAATAGTCAATTAATGGGGGACAATGAAAAGACAAAGACAAAGACAAAGACAAAAAAAAAAAAAAAAAAAAAAAAAATCATTTAACTTTTTACAATGCATATGGGCAAAATGGTAATTAAAACAACCAAAAGACGAAAATAATCATGTCTGATTTAACTATGATGAACAAAAAATAAAGGCAAAATTGTAAAGTTACAATATAAAAAAAAAAAAATCACTATTCAACCGGCATTCCCTCTTTTTATATATCTTTAACTAAAGATGTGACATAAAGCCATTTGTTCAAATATATATTGAATTAATTAATTATTTATTAGTTATATTATTTAATTATTATTTTTAATTCTTTCTTTTAATTTTGCCCTCAATGAGCAAAATTCTTAACTTTGTTGTTGAGAGACTATACCATATGGTGTACACATGGTTCATTTTAGGTTCTATTTGCCAAAAGATGTATGTTCAAGGGAAAATATTTACTAAATCGAAGACAAACTATTTCAAGTGAACAAAACTATTTTCACAAAGCATAAACCATTTATATACTACATTGTATAATATGCCTTATATAGTTACATATTATATATTTATAATGTAGATAAATATATAAAGGGTGTTCACAAATTCGGGTTTGAATTCCATTCGGATCACACATTAAAAAATTTAATAACCTTGCACGAGCTTGGGTGTAACCAAGCTTATCAAGTACCCAACTCGGCTCGAATGACATTATCAACAAATTTGAGTTTGAGTTCAAACTTGCTTGAATTTCCTATGAGCCAAGCTTGAACACACATTTCATAGCTTTACTCATGAATTTAGTTTGAGATCTCGACTCGAGAGCTCAACTTAAGATCTTGTCTTAAGAGCTCAGCCCAAACTCAAACTCGGATCGAATAAGCATACTCCTAAACAAAATAGTCTTAAAATCTTAAAGTTTGGCTCAATTATGACCATAATCAAGAATATCTCAGATATGAGAGACAGAGTGCTCACCTAATTGGACTCTGAGCCAAATCATTAGTTAGCTTTTATATAGAGGCAGATTGAGTGGTCCACCAATATTATATATATCCCCAACAAACTCAATAAAAATCTAAAAAATCATTTTTAATATCTAAAAGTTTGGAAAAAAAATTACGTCCCCTCTAAAATTTGATAAAAATATAATAAATGAGATTTTTTTCCAAGTCTTTTACCAAAAAATATAAAAAAATTAACTTTTTTAAAACCCAAAAATTTAAATCATAAACAATTACTATAAGTCAAGAAGATTACCTATATCCAAACCGAGTATTTTGAGCAATCACAACTTTAGTTTCCACCACAAAACTTTATTAGATCATCTACAACAAATTTTTCCTTCTATATCGTCCATAATGATCTTGCAAAGGCCTTAGGAAAAATCACGAGGAAATTAAACCTTATAATCACTTTCGAAAGGAACCATCTTTGCAAGATGATCAGCTGCTCTGTTCGTTTCACACCATGCATGAGAAACCTTTACTTCTCAAACTTCCTTACAAGTTCTCAAATGTCTTTCAAGCAACTGACAACCTTTTGACTAAACAGTTGGTCATTGTTAATGGTCTTCACAACACTCATCGAATTGGACTCAACCCATATTACCTTAATGCCCATATCCAAAGCAAGACGAAGACCACTCTTTATAGCCCATAGTTCAACCAATAATATGTCATCTTCATGTGCATTAGAGACAAAATCACATATTGGGTCACCCATATGATCTCAAAGCAACCCATATGACAAATTATTTCAAGTGAACAAAACTATTTTCACAAAGCATAAACCATTTATATACTACATTGTATAATATGCCTTATATAGTTACATATTATATGTTTATAATATAGATAAATATATAAAGGGTGTTCACAAATTCGGGTTTGAATTCCGTTCAAATCACACATTAAAAAATTTAATAACCTTGCTCGAGCTTTAGTGTAACCAAGCTTATCAAGTACCCAACTCGGCTCGAATGACGTTATCAACAAATTTGAGCTTGAGCTCAAACTTGCCTGAATTTCCTTTGAGCCGAGCTTGAACACACATTTCATAACTTTACTTGTGAATTCAGTTCGAGATCTCGACTCGAGAGCTCAGCTTAATATCTTGTCTCAAGAGCTCAGCCCAAACTCGAACTCGGATCAAATAAGCATACTCCTAAACAAAACAATCTTAAAATATTAAAGTTTGGCTCAATTATGACCATAATCAGGAATATCTCAGATATGAGAGACATAGTGCTCACCTAATTGGACTCAGAGCCAAATCACTGGTTAGCTTTCATGTAGAGGTAGATTGAGTGGTCCACCAATATTATATATATCCCCAACAACCATTAAAAATCTAAAAAATCATTTTTAATCTCTAAAAGTATGGGAAAAAAAAAATTATGTCCCCTCCAAAATTTGATAAAAATATAATAAATGAGATTTTTTTCCAAGTCTTTCACCACAAAATATCAAAAAATTAACTTTTGTAAAACCCAAAAATTTAAATCATAAACAATTACTATAAGTCAAGAAGATTACTTGTATCCAAACCGAGTGTTTTGAGCAATCACAACTTTGGTTTCCACCACAAAACTTTATTAGATCATCTACAATAAATTTTTCCTTCTGTATCGTGCTTGATGATCTTGCAAAGGCCTTGAGGAAAATCACGAGGAAATTAAACCTTATAATCACTTTCAAAAAGAACCATCTTTACAAGATGATCAGCTGCTCTGTTTGTTTCACGCTATGCATGAGAAACCTTGTAATTCTCAAACTTCCTTAAAAGTTCTCAAATGTCTTTCAAGCAATTGGCAGCCTTTTGACTAAACAGTTGGTTGTTGTTAATGGTCTTCACAGCACTCATCGAATTGGATTCGACCCATATTACCTTAATGCCCATATCCAAAGCAAGACGAAGACCACTCTCTATAGCCTATAGTTCAACCAATAATATGTCATCTCCATGTGCATTAGAGACAAAATCATATATTGGGTCACCCATATGATCTCGAAGCAATCTACCAAACCCGGATCTTTTTTGAGTTATAGATCCATCGGTGTTTGATTTTGTCCATCCAAAATCTGATATTTTTCCATTTGCACATAGATCTAGCAATTGGAGTAACTTTCTTATTATTGGTTCTCTTGAGCGCAAAAGAAGACTTGCATGGATTTTTCAGTAATTTCTCATTTCTTTGTTCTTCTTTCTTAGCCTGGTGCTTCTTCCTTTGGAGGCAGCTCCACTCTTGAACTTCCTTAGGGATCAAGTAGCATTTCTTTTTGTATTGTCATAATTGGACTCAAATGTTCACTAAAAAAAGAGGTGTGATTTAGTAATCAAAACATAATCACATTGAATTCCAAAATAAGAATAAAAATGAGGGGTGTTAAACCGAGCTAATATCATCAACTTTCAGTTTAGTTTTAGGTCAGTTGGTCGGTGTTAGTAGTATACCGGTAGACGAAGATATTGCATGCGCGTCCAGATCTTCAAAAGATCTGGTGGCTACTAGAAATGGAGGTGTTAGATTTAACACCCTCACCACAAAATAGGGTTTGATTGGGCACAGCGGTGCGATATCTTGTACATTGTCGCCATATTTGGTAGCAACTGATTGTGAAAAATACCAAAATTCCTCAAAGTGCTCAAACACCAAATCTTTAACCAACACAACCACATAGTTGATGAACAACCAACCGTCCAAAACCCAAAAGCCATGAAAGGTCAACATGCACATAAACATTAAAAGAAAAAAAATAAAAGGAATAGAAAACCTAAGATTTGCTGGAGTTTTTGAACAATAAACCATTCATTACTGACTTTCGACCCGACACAAGTCAAAATAAAGAAAAATCAATATTGATCAAAAGTCGATATATGGTATAAGTCAAGTATTTGAGTCAACTTTGGTTGGAACCTTTGGTCGGTCAGGCATGGTGGTCATTTACACAACTCTCCTTAGGGAGGTCCCAAAAGAGAATGACCAAGTAAAACTTTTGGAGAAAAAAAAAAGGGGGGGCATTGGCTAAGATAATAATTTATTTTTAACTAGGTCAAATTGTTCAGAATTGCATATTTAGTGATTGGGACACGAAGGGCCAAAAAGAAATGCAAATGGGCAAGTAGAGATCGGCCAAATAGCCTGCGGAATATAGGGGTTAAAAAAGCATAACCTGCCAAGATGATGCCTTTGCTAACAGTTTCAAGAACAGTTCTCTTTCAAAACCAAAACAAAATTTTTCTCAAAACCTTTAACAAAAATAATTCACTTATACAAAACTATTTTTTTTTAAAAGTAAAAACACCTTTAAAAAACTCAACACACTTTTTAAAAATTTGTTCACACTTTTTTATAAAATTATTTTTAGAGAAAGAGATTGAGAGGTAGTTATACAGCCACTTCAACAAAGGAAATGGTGACCATGCGACCTTCATTGTCAGAATGTGGGTGCACGGCTACCACAATTTAATAGGAGAGGTCACATGGTTGCTCTATGTCTCTTCTTCTCTCTCTTTTTTTTTTTTTTTTTTTTTTTTTTTTTTTAATTTAATTTAATTTAATTTTTTTAATGTTTAATTTTTAAATATATTTTATAAGTAAGAAATGAGCTCCATACTTATTCATGTCTTCTTAAAATAAGCATGTTTATTATTTGTTTCTTTCACAACACAAAACATTTTTCAAATTGTTTACCAAACAATTTTCATAAGTAAAACCCATAGAAATTATTTTCTCAAATATTATATGGACACCTCAAAAAGCACTTCTCAACTTACAATTTTCTAATAGTTTGAGAGGACATTAAAAATTGTCTCATAGTTTGAGGGTGTACGTATACTTTTCCTTATATATTACTAAATTAAAAAGAAAATTTAACATGTTGTAAAAGATTTTTGTTATCTTATACACATTAACATAAAATAAATATTATTTAATAAAAATTAGAGAAATTTCACAAAGGACCCTTAAATTTTTATAGGTTTTGAGAAGACTCCCAAAGTTAAAAAACTCTCAACTTCACTCTTCAAACTTTTAATTTGATGTAATCTACCCATCCATTAGGATTTGACGTTAAATCTGAATGGAGGCTATGAAAAATATCAAAATATCCTCAAATTTTTCGTTTTCTAAAAAAAAAAAAAAAAAATTTGTGGGTCACCTTTTTTTTTTTTAATTTAATTTTAATTAAAGATAAATTTAGAATTTTATGAAAGTTTTTTGGAGGTATAAAAGTCATTACATTTTTTTTACCGTATGTTTTAACGCGGAGGGAGGTTATAATATCAAATTAGGTAAGTTCACTTAGTGAATCCTTTGAAAGAATCATATGTCAAAAATTAAATGCAAGAAAATTAGGGGCTTTATAAAGTTTTCCATAAAAATTTAACAAAATTTACTTCAAAGTTTACCTCAATTAAATGTAAAATGTGGCAATGGATTATCCCGCCCTTCTGCACCGCGCCTCATTTTAAAGCTCCCCCACTCTCTCTCTCTCTCTCTCTCTCTCTCTCTCTCTTTGTACCGCCGATTCCTGGATAAAACTCGGTCCGAGCATCTCTCTCGAGCGCTGCTCTCTCTGCTTAGCCCCAGCAAAATTCACACCCAATGGTCAGTTCCCCACTGTATCAATGTCAACTTTTCGCTCTCTGAATTATTTCTAGGGTTTTGTTAATTTTACATTTTACACACACAGCGCCACACTATATACTTTGTGCCGTTTTATGGTTTAAATACGAGCGTGTTGGGCCATTTTCTTCTTTGGGTCGTGTTTGGATGCTCCCCAAAGAATTGACATGCCTCCGTTGTATGTATGTGTGGGTGTAAAATATTTTGTTGGGGTTTCTTCGTTTTGTGAAAGGTCATTTGTTGGATGGAGTTGAATGGGTCTAGTTCAAAGACTGGATGCAAGTGAAATTTACAGGGATCCCTTTTTCTTTAGCATCTGTTTATTTTGTAGTGGGAACACTTGGGTCACTTGGAAAGTTGTTACACAAACTTGTGAAAAATTTTGAGCGAGAAGTTATAGCTTTTTGATCTTTCCCCAAAAAAGGAAAAAAAGAAAAGGAAAAGAGCAACATGAACTATACTGACTTTTCTTAGTGGGATATATGTTGTCTGATTTTCAAATCATTCGGTTGTCTGTAAAGATGAGAAATGAGGAATGTCGTTTCAGCATATAGTTTTGGAAATCTAGGAGGAAGTATATAATTTCAGAGGATAGAAAAGATGAAGCGATAAGGGTAAAGTGTGAGGGCCAGGCTTTTTAAATCTCTTACAAACTAAGGGTTCCTTGGGGTTGCTGAGCTCAGTCCAGATCTTCCAGTTATTTACAAGAGGACATGATGAATTTGCTAAACTTACACAACTGAAGTAATGTTTGAGATAACGTTAGTTAGAGATACCATCTTGTGACTATATCATTGGTGCTGATGCCAACATCTTCTCATCTTTGTGTGGCCCTAGCTTTTGTGATGAGAACTGATATTCGGCATTTGATTTCCCGTGACTTCAAATAAAATCTATTAAGTTAATAATGCATGGTAGACTATATCCTTTTATAACCGGAGAGTTACTGCAATGATATCTTGCATCACCAATGAATTAGTAAAAACTGCATGAGTTCTGATCTGTATTTGTAAATCACAGACAATGTCAGACATAATGTTACAAGTCACTATTACCTTGAGCACTTTGTAAATATCAGTATATCTCCTTAAAAGTTTCTGTACATGCTCTTTTTTCATTTGTTACTTTTTCTTTGTTTTATAGCTTTTTTTCTTTTCACTCCTTTTCAGGTTTTAATTCGTGGATGTTTTTGAGCGATTGTAACTTTGCAGAAGTGGTTGAATGTGTTCACCATTTTTTAAGAAGCAGAAATTAAGGCACATAGGTAATGACTCTTGTTTTATCTTATGTTCTGTTTTTTTAAGTTCCAATTTTGTTATGTTTACTTAGGATAGCTTGATTCGTTTGTTATACCTGTAGACTTGAATTCCTTTATTATGCTAGTACATTCATATCTGTTATTGAGGAGGTTTTGTATGGCAGGATTTTGTATTAAGATGTTGCTTTTGAGAAGGGGGCATTAGCTTAATAGGAGAATGTCTACCAATGACTACCAAAATGCATATGAGGCAAGAGTAGCAATTGTTTTCTTTGCTTTTTATTACCTTTCCTTTCTATTTCTCGAGTCTTTGATTGTTTGTTATTTATGTTCAGTCGAAGCAATTCGGGTCAAGGGTTCATACATGAAGATCAACTTCCTAAAGTGAATTGGTCTCAGCATGCTAATTTCTTAAGCCAAAATAAAATTTTAAGTTCAAATTTCCTTTTCTCCTTATCATCGCAAAAACCTCCCGTTGAAGGAGCAATGGGTGCACGGTATGTAGCCATTAAACACATTAATCTCTATTCCATAGAAATTGATTTTTAAATGCAGAATTTTACTTGGGAATTTGAGCTCTAGAGTTATTAGAATATAGAATCCTACAACAACTTGTTAAAATTTTTTGAATTTGGTGATTGCTGTCTTATGGTTGAGATAAAACAATGCCCATACTTTTGGCCTAATCATAAGTTTTTATAGTGTTGGATTATTTTCTTTTGATCCCTAATTTTTTGCCCAATTGTTTCTTTTAATGGTTTGAGAGTGATATTGTATACTTAAAGGCCTTTTAAGAAATGCCTGAGTTGTTCCTATGAATTTACAACACATTATCACCTGTAGATAGTGGAATGATTTCTTGAGAATTTGCCTTTATATTATACAAGGTTGTTTTTATCTTACTAAAACCAAAGGCATATTCAGAATTTGTTAGGCCCTCAATTCCTTAAACAGAGAATTCTTTTATCCTTTTCAGGTTAACGGCCTTTCAAACTCAAAGATTTCAAAATTTGCAGAATACACAAGTGGACAAGGTAAAGTTGTTAGGCAGGATCTATGTTCAGTTTGAGTTTTACTATTTAGAATCTGAACTGTTTTCTATCAGTGAATATGTTAGAAAGTGTTTGCTAGTAGTTCCTTTTCTAATTCATTGTTTAGTTAAAGCAGCTTGCCCAGTATGATCTTGATATTGTGCTTAGAGTTAACAAACTCTAGTTCTGGTTTTAGTTAATAGTTAACGTTCTTAACTCATTTATTCATTTCCTGGACGTTTACTGATAATGTATATCATTACTGTTTCCGTTCTGATGATTAATTTTCAATGGAACACTTTTGGCAGGCTTGGCATGTTCTTTCCAATCTTCAGATTTCTTGCAGGAAGAATGTAAAACCTGGAAAAACTGTACTCGTTAAGAATCTTAGTAGTAATGTATCTCATGATGTTGGAAGAAGGACTATTTTGCAAAGCTCATTTGACATTGACAAGAGTTCGGAACGTATTCAAACACATAAAAATTTTAGTGAAACCAATTGCAATATTAGTCAACCAGGAAGGTGCGTTGGCAATCATTTTGCATCGACTGATGTTAGAGATGTGGAAGCTGAAAAGAGTCTCACGGGGAAAAGTCAGATTAGAACATCTATAGTCAACAATTCTCAGATTTTTGATAGATCATTCAACAGTCATGCTGTTCATATTGACCATGTAAGAGAATCTGCTGAAATTTTGGCTGGTGATGTTGATGATGACATACTTGAGGTATTTTATATCACTGTTTTTTTAATCAGTGAGTTCGACTGAATCTTGGTTAACCTGAATTAGCTCTGATGAATTCAACTTGGTTAGGAGTAATTCTCTTTGGAACTGTAAGTTCTCAATCATTTTGATACCATCAAGTTGGCACAGTTTCAGCTGTGACAACTGTTATCAAGTACACTAAAAATCTGTGGAATTTTGACCAGTTTTGAGATTGTATATGTTTAATTACTGTTTTGAAGAAAGTTAATTAAATTTTTTGCTGTTTTGTGTAAATGCTGATACAAATGAAGATTTTGTAAGTTGTTCTTGTTAATTCAAGGCCACTGATTAAAAATTAGTGTACTTTTGGTTAAAGTCATGAAGGACCCCCCTTGATTTTATTTATCTGGAATCATATGTCGTGGTGTATTCTTCATGTTAGTGTTGATTTCTATGGATTCATCTATCTCATTTTCTTGCTTTGGGTTCAGAATATTGACGTGGACCAAATAGTGGAACAGTACCAATCAACGTGCACACCACAACCATCAATTTCAAAGCTTCCACCCATTACTCCAACTGTAGATAAAAATTTTGCTAGACACGATGAGAGTTGTTTGCCACCCGAATTGTGCTCTAACTGCAGTCATGGTCTTCAGGTATGTGTAGCATATTTATTGGGTTCTATCTCCATCTTAATCTGCTGTCAGCTTGATATGCCTGATTCCTGATCTTGATACAGCTAGGATTATGCTCCGAAGCTGCAGCTCATTTGCAGGAAATGAAGGACATGCTAATTGTTATATCAAATGAACTGCTTGACAATGTTAATGAACTCAGCCCGGAGCAGATTCAAACTCTTCGCCGAGATAGGTTTACTTCCTGCCTGATCTCTCATTATTAGTTAGAATTACATTTGACAAAGTGGATCTATTCAGTGGAAATGACAAAGTTGAGTTATGAATAAACAATTACTAAGGAAAAGAATTGGATGAATCAGTAAATTCATGTAGGATGGTTTATATTGCTTATTGTTTCATATTTTGGAATACGCTCATGATCATTGTCTAAGAGATACGAGCCAAATAATGTTTGTATGTTGTTAGGTTACAGCTGAATAAGCAAATTCAGCAGCTTGATGGGTATCTTCGTGCCAATTCAGTTGATGAGGAAAGACAAAGATCACACTATTCTGCATCCACGGCAGCTACCAGGCCTTTTCAATATGAAACACCTGAAGCAGCTACATTAAGGACTTCAATGAGATGTGATGCCCAAGTTAATCTGCATAATGAGGCAGGAGGGTATGAAAGGTGGAATTCATCATCGGTTTCATTCTCTTCGGTAGATAGATTTGGTGTTTCTTCAGGCCCTGTGGAGAGGGAACCATACATCCCTAAGTATGCTGAAGTTAATTATATTGAAGGTTCTAATGACAAAAAGTGGAGTAGTGGGAACTTCCCTTGGGCAAAGAAGCTGGAGGTGCTCATCTGAATCATTGTTGAGTTTCTTATTTGCATAGATGTCATCCTGATTGTTGTTTACCTACTTCCACTTTCAGGCCAATAACAAGAAAGTATTTGGAAATCACTCATTTCGCCCCAACCAAAGAGAGGTCATTAATGCTACAATGAGTGGTTGTGATGTTTTTGTTTTAATGCCAACTGGAGGGGGAAAGAGTCTGACATATCAGGTAATTTTTTTTTTTTGAAAAGCTCTTATGAGTTATGGTTCTTAATTTATACACTGTTTATTAGTTTCATATCAGTACATGTTTTATGGTTTTACCATCTCAGTTCAGTTATCCATAGTGTATGGTTTCACATGTATGGTTACTTACATCATTGATTCTGTGGGAATGATTTTTTCCTTTTCTTTGATGCAAGATTTTTAGTTTCATTATTTCTTTTTAATATCAGTAAATTAAACTTTCTGTGGTTTACACTATTCAATTTTGTTATCTTGCAGCTCCCTGCTCTTATTTGTCCAGGTATAACGTTGGTAGTTTCTCCCCTCGTGTCACTTATCCAAGATCAGATAATGCATCTATCACAGGTAATGTTTGCTTTACTGCTAACTTTTACAGCCTTTACTTTCATCTGAAGTATTTATGCACTGCTTATTTAACAAAAAACATTTATGTTTGCTTTTGAGTTGAATTATAGGCAAACATACCTGCTGCTTACTTAAGTGCCAATATGGAGTGGACAGAACAACAAGAGATTCTGAGAGAACTAAGTTCTAATTATTGTCAGTACAAGCTGTTATATGTCACACCAGAGAAAGTTGCCAAGTAAGTTTTGTTATTTGCATGATTACTACACCAGATTCTTCAACAAGAAAGCTAGAAGTGCTTGCAATATTTTTGCAAAAATCATGCACTAAATGTGTCGTGTTACTCAAGCTGCATCATTTAATCACTATTCCTTTATGTTAGGGAAGAAACATAGAAATATTCATAAAAAAGAAAAAAGAAGAAACATAGAAATGGACTAGTGTGTTATCTATAACAAATATTAGGCAAATTGTTGCTTCTAGTCGTCCAAGTTGAAAACTAGGTTTTTACCAAGTGAAGTCTTACTCATGCGAATTCTATGCAATCAACCCGTTGATTTTATGATCAATAGCAAACAGCCCCGTCCTATATAAATTTCCATGAATATGTATTTTTTTACACATGGTTATTATGTGATATTTGTGCTCAACATTGAGCCTTCTTTTACCCAATTGTCAAACTAGCTTGGCCATTCTTGAGCTTTCTTCCACCTCCCAAGATTTAAACTAATGCTAAAACTATGACAAAATTTTTTCTTAAATCACTTATTCACAACTAATATAACAATTGCCAACGAACCAATTAGAGCAATGCTGAAGTCTATTTCGATTCTGAAGTAGTCTTATTTTTGGGGGAATTGCATGATTAAGAAGGGGTTGGTAGTGTTTGTTTGTCTTTGTCTTCTTTTATTGATTTTCATGATTGCACCAATTTTGAATTCTAATTCAATAGGGATTTACCAACAAACTTCTTGGGTACTTGAATTACTAGACTTTTGCAATAACAATTTTATTTACATAAAGAACCCGATTAAAGTGAGTGGAGAAGAGAAAATCCAAAGGATCTTATGTGAAATCAAAATTAGACAAAGTGGTCCATGACAATGGCTTTGAGGTGGCGTTGCAACATTAACTTAGTTTTCATAGCAAGCTTTACCTCAATTCAAAGGTTAGTAGATGGTAGAGTACCATGGTAGTGATGTAGCCTAACAGTTTGTAATAGCATTTTGGTTGTGTTTTTGATTGGTTTTGGGTGAATATTCATGGTTTTAAGTTTGTGTGATAGTGCTACTGGTTGGAAATTGTCAATGAAGATAAAATGACTTCAGGGGGTAATAATGGTGTTTTAGGTGGCAATAACAAAGTAGTGTTGTGGTAAGGAGCATTATGTCTAGTTTAATAGGGGCTTTAGAACTCTCTCTAGAATGTCTCTCTCTCTCTCTCTAGACTCGGATGAATTTCAAAATTTGAATTTTTGAAAGTTGAATTTCTGCGAGCGGTGGCGCGGCTGGTGCTGCGCGTTAGGGTTCGGCGCACTAGTTATGGAACGCAGTTTCTCTTTTGAAGCTAAAACCTTCTGCCTCTCGGCAAAGGTTGGGTGTCCTAACCTTCGTCTGGAGGAAAGGAGAAAAGGATTCGTGGGGTATATTTTCGCAAGCATTCGGTGTTCGTCGTGGTTGGTGGAAACGGTGGAAGCGGCGATTCAGGTTCAGGTGAAGGAAGAAATTGCCAAATCTTACCGTGAGGGGGATAAGGCCACGATGGTCCACGGGGGAGGTAATAAGGCCGGTAGGTTCTTGGAGGTATTGGTGTTGGCTGAGGGTGGTCGTAAGGGAGTCATTTGGCTTCCGGAGGGACGCTTTGGGAGGGGCTGGCGGCGTTTTGCGGGAGAGCTTCGGCAACTGTTGGCGGCCCAGATCAAATTGGATGGTACGGCGGAGTTTGGGATTCCATCTTCGGCGGGGTTTCTCATGGATGTTCCTTCTTTGGGGGTCGACTCCGGGAGGTCTTTCGTGGATGTCCTTCGATCTTCTCCGAGCGTCGAGGCGAGAGCAGTTGAGTACCCGAGGTCTCTCGATTTGCTTCCGGGGTCGTCTTGTTGGGATTCGGAGTATGACGGTATGGGTTTGCGTTCTGCCGTGGATTGCTCTGCGTTGGAGAGCTTGCCTTCTCCTCTGGCGGAGGCGGCTGGTTCAGTGAGTTTGAGGAAGAAGAAGAAGGGTAAGATCGGCATTAGTGGGTTGTTGAGGCTTCTAGGGCAAATCCAACGTAAGTTGGACCGGGTCCGTGCTGGGGTTCTCGAAGCCCATTCGCAGGAGTAAACGGGCTCGTTTTTTGGGCCTATCAAATTCTGCTTTGGGTTGTGTTTCCGGGTCTGAAGTGGGATTGGGTCAAAATTTGGATCCGGTTCAATACTTGGATCCGGATTACTCGGATCCAAACCAAAACTCGGTTCCGGGTTCGGAGCTGGGCTTAGTCTCGTTTTCTTTACCTCTGGAGTCTGTTTCTGCGTGTGCGTCGCTCTTGGTGCCTTCTCCGGGGATTTCTCTGGTCTCTGACGAGTTGTTGGAGCCGCTGGCTAGGTCTTCTTTGAGTTTGCAGGTTACCGGTTTGGATTCCGGCGATGGGTCTTCTCCGGCGGAAGTCTCTCTCTCTCCGGTGCGAGATTCGGGCGAGATTGATGGGTCTGCCGATAACGGGTCCTCTCAGGGGGCTGTTTCTTTCCTTTCTGCGGAGGATTTACCAGCGAGCACGGTGCGCAGGGACTGGGAGGGTTCTCTTTCTGCGACGCCTGAAGCCTGCCTGGGTGCGACTGTGTCCTCGGAGATGTCTGATTCGTCTCGTCTTTCTATTCTCAAGGAGGCCTTCTCTGTTCCTTGGGAGGTGGACTCTCCGGCGAGCCCTCTTTGCAGGGATAGGGAGGTTCCTTTTTCGGGGGGGGGAGGTTCTGGTTGTTCGTCCTTCTTCTCCGGCGAAAGGTTTGTTTTGTCGTGGGTTGTTGGGTCCGAGAGCTGTCTCTCCCTCTCCGGTGGTGTTGAAGGATTCTTCTTTGCCCTCTAAGGGAAAGGACCCTGTTCCGGTTCCCTCTGTGCCGGTGGAGGTCCAAGTAGGCTCTACTGTCTTGCCTTCCTTTGGGGTGGCTGAGCTCGGTCTTCATTCCCCTGCTGCTACCTCCTTGCTCTCGTCACAGTGCTGCACTTCTCTCTCGACTACTTCCGTTCTCGATGGGGCGGCGGAGATGGGGAGGAGTCTTAGCCGTCCGTTTCCTCGCATGACAGAGAGTGGTACTCCCATTTACTCCTCTATATCCACGTCCCAACTGTTTTATACTCGGAGGGTGAAGGAAAAGGTCGCAAAACAGCTGCATAGGAACAAGGACCTGCTTGCTGAGGTTGCAGTTTCTGCTCCTAAGGTTGAAGCTTCTGCTTCTAAGGTTAAGGGGTTGAGGGAGCTCAATAATCTGGATTGCTCCATCTCTCCGGTGAAGGGCCGGCGTCGGCGGGGATTTTTGGGGTCGAAAAATGCTTTTTCATTTCCCCCTGAGGTGCACTAGGGTTCCACCTGAGATGCACTAGGGCTTTTCTTGGGTTTTGGTTGGGTCTCTTGTATACCTTTTTGGTGGGGTGTTTGGTTTGATGGGGTTTTTCTGGGTTTTTGGTTTGTTAGGGTGTTTGGTTGGGTTCCTTTGTACAATTATTGTGTACTTAGAGGCGCTTTGCGCTTTTTTTTGATTTATAATACTTATCAAAAAAAAAAAATAGGGGCTTTTCATGACATTGGATATTTGTGATGTTGAGGTGGCTAGATAGATAGTTTTGAGTGATTAGCTTTGGATTCCATTAAGATGGTAGGAATTTTGGGTGGTGGTTGTGACAATTGGTGTGGTTTGGTTGAAATTGATGTGTGCTGATATGGAGAATGGTGTGATGGCCTGAAAAAATAATGATGATGTTATTGGGTTGGGTTGTAATGGTGGAGAGCTCGGTGATGGAGCAGTGCTTGGATTTAAGGACTGAGGGCAGGAGCTCAATATCTTACTATCTTACTATTGGAGGATGGTGGTGGCTAGGAATATAAGTGATGGTGATGTTAAATTACTGTGGTGGAGAGTTGGACAACAGAATTCCTGAATTCACAATTAGAGATAATGGGAGTTGAATTTTCTGAAAAATTGTGTGTATGGTGATGCAATGTTTTTGTTGTGCTGCATAGATGGTGGTGGATGTGGTAGTGGAAATTAGGGGCAATGGTCTTTGTGCAATATTTGGGTTGCCTTTCCTTCGAAGATGGTGGGCCTTAAAATCATGTGATGGTCATGTTTGTGAAAAGGCCAAAACAATTGATAACAACTTAAATGAGGGGGCTTTTTTGTCAGAAATTCCAAAATTAGGAGCTATGAAACAATACTTAAAGGAGGTGCAGTGTCCATGTGCCCCACTTATTGTATCTGAAACTTATTAGACACTTCTAAGATACACCTGCAAATAAAATTTTGAGGAAATTTCACTGAACACCTCCCCCCCCCCCCCTCCCCGATCATTAGTTTTGAATCTCCCTTAAGTTTAAAAACTCTCAATTTAGTAGAATTAAAAAAAAATTGCAAGCTCACTCCTCCCATTAGGGTTTTGTGTTAAATTAGATGGTAAAATGACCACTATACCCTAGTAAACTTTATGACATTACAAAAGTACCCTTAAATTACAATCTTTTTTATTTTTTTAACAAAAAAAAAAAGAAGTGAAAAAGAAAAAAGCTGGGGAAAAATATAGGGGTATTTTGGGAATTTCTCACCTCTATATTAGGATTTTCTGACGGAGGAGTGAGATTGCAAATTTTGTAAAGTTCGATACACTAAATTGAGAGTTTTTAAACTTTTTTTTTTTGCTGGGAAGTTGGACACAGCAAGCATACGTTAAGGATGGTCTAAAGAAACTTTAAACATCAATTAATCCAGTCAAGTTTATGAATTTTTAGGTGAAATTTGTTTGGTACTTATGATTTATCTTATCTTCCTTTTATAAATAATGAATCCAAAAGATTTTATATAAATTACGAGAAAATATTAATGTAGTTGCATAGATATTACTTTTCTGACACTTATTTGCGGACTCGTCTCCCCAGTTGTGCTGTATCCTTCTCTTTTGGGTTTTGCAGTGTTTTTTGTTTGTGTTGCTGTGTTCATGTCTATGCTTTGTAGGTTAGAAGTTGATTGAACAAATTGCATGCTTGGAAGTGACACTGTAAAGACTACATAGTCTGGAGTGCAAAAGTGCAATTGAACCCTTTTTTTTTTTTTTCATTCATTTTTCCTCTTTTGGTGACTGAACTTTTTTTACTGCAGAAGTGATGTTCTTTTGCGGCAACTGGAAAGTTTACATGCTCGTGAGTTGCTTGCCAGAATTGTTATTGATGAAGCTCATTGTGTGAGCCAGTGGGGGCATGATTTTAGGCCAGATTATCAGGTTGTGGCTTATAAAATCTTACAACTTCGTGCTGCAAATAATTTAACCACTGCCTAATATTAAGCTGTCCTGCAAAATGTCCAGGGTCTTGGTATCTTGAAACAGAAGTTCCAGAATACTCCAGTATTAGCTTTAACGGCTACTGCAACAGCGAGTGTAAAAGAAGATGTTGTGCGAGCTCTAGGCCTTGTCAACTGCATTGTTTTCCGGCAAAGTTTTAATCGCCCAAATTTATGGTAAGTGTTTAATAAATGAAAATTGTCACTGAAAATTGCATTCATCACTCATTGTGGACATCACAGGTATTCCGTTATCCCCAAGACTAAGAAGTGTCTGGATGACATTGATAAATTCATTAAAGAAACACACTTTGATGAATGTGGAATCATATATTGTCTTTCAAGAATGGACTGTGAAAAAGTAGCTGAAAGGTTACAGGTCAGTCTTTCTTATGATCTCCTTGTTCTTGTTGGACGAAAGTGTTTTAATACTTCTAAGAAAGGTGATACCATGTATTAGGTTTTTTATTTTTTATTTTTTAAGTTTTAACATATTCACAACTTTTTTTTTTCTCCCTTTTGTGATTTACTTAAGGGCAAGTCTTACTATTAGTGGTGATTCTAGATTGATCCTGATTGCTTATGAGTGTTTAATGAATATTAATTGTCCTGCATATATTTTTATATTAGCTCTTCTGCTTGCAGTGTGCAATCAAACCATGGAACCTCTATTTCTGATTAATGGAGTTTTATAGTATTTTTGACCAATCAACTCTCCAATTTTGGAAATTATAACGATAGTAGTTAAATTGTTGAAACAACCTTTAGTGTTCATCAAATGTTCTTGCTGTATTTAACACATTATAAATGACACGTATCCATCTAATTTGTGCTGTACGTGTTTGTTGCACATTCTTGAGCAATTGCTTGTGTATGAGAAATAAAGAAGAGGATCAAATCTGGAATACTTAAAAAAATGATCAGACATAAGGCAGTAATTATGAAATATGACAATTGGACAACTGTAATGTGGATGATACTCTGGCATTGAAAGGGCAAATCTTTGAAAACCATCAAACTTGACTATTATGGTATGCACCATGCAGAATTATATTTTAGGCCAAATGCTGCCAAAAGATGAAATTCATCCTCTGGTGATTCATGCTTGCTTAAGAGTCCATTTGTTTTTTCAGGAATGTGGACATAAAGCGGCATTTTACCATGGCAGCATGGATCCAGCTCAACGTGCCTTTGTCCAAAAGCAATGGAGCAAAGATGAAATCAATATAATATGCGCTACAGTGGCATTTGGAATGGGTACCATCAACTGTTGCTGCTTGCTGCCTTTTGATTAAGTATAAAGAAAAATGTAATAATTTATGCATTTCAGGTATCAACAAACCGGATGTACGCTTTGTAATTCATCACTCTCTCCCAAAATCTATTGAAGGCTACCATCAGGTAATTAATGAAAAATATACCACTATTTGCACATTACAATACTCTTTGCCAATAATTTAGAAGCAAAATACAACATTGTAGGACTTTTTAAATTTAGCTTATTGTGTTCCCACTGGGTTTCAGGAGTGTGGTCGAGCTGGTAGAGATGGTCAGCGTTCATCTTGTGTGTTGTATTACAGTTATAGTGACTATGTAAGTTGTTCTAGTAAAACTAATACATCATGTTGATTCTTGTCAATTCTGTACATGGAGAGTGAGCTTGCATTGGAGCAATTTTTGTTCTTGTTGCTTTTTTCCCTAATTTTCTTTTTTCTTTTGCAGATACGAGTTAAGCATATGATTAGCCAAGGAGTAGTAGAACAAAGTCCATTGGCATCTGGATATAGTCGTGTCAATGTAGCTAATCCAGGGAGGATACTGGAAACAAATACTGAAAATCTTTTGCGCATGGTACTTGATATGAGCTCTCCATTGTTGTTGTTGCTGTATCTGTTATAACTAACCTATTGCTTCGAATGAGAATGTTCTAAATTAATCACTTAAAACTGTTTCAGGTCAGTTATTGTGAAAATGATGTTGATTGTCGACGTCTCCTACAGCTCATTCACTTTGGAGAAAAGTTTGATTCTGCAAACTGCAGAAAAACATGTGACAGTTGTTTGAAGATTAAAAGTTTTATTGAGAAGGATGTCACAGATGTTGCAAAGCAATTGGTTTGAAAGCATTTTCATTTTCTTAGTTGCTTTTATTTTTTTCCTCTTTCTTTTTTTTTGGGAGGGGGTGGTAGGGGAAACAATCCGTATTGTATGTTGAATTACTGTTTTTTCATTTTAATACTCTGTTATCATTTCCATTTATCACTTTTATTTATTGTGTTTAGGTTGAACTGGTGAAGTTAATGGGGCAGCAATTTTCATCATCTCATATTTTAGAAGTCTACAGGGGCTCCTTAAGTCAATTTGTATGTTCTTATAAACATGTATGTTACTTTCTATGTCAATGTAATTTTAAATTCCTTAATTGTATATGTCTAATGTTGACTAGGTCAAGAAACACAGACATGAGACTTTGAGCCTGCATGGAGCTGGGAAACGTCTAGCCAAGGGTGAAGCTTCCCGTATATTGCGTCATCTTGTTATTGAGGATTTTCTTTTGGAAGATGTCAAGAAAAGTGACTTCTATGGATCTGTATCATCAGTTTTAAAGGTAATTGTAATCCTTTCAATACTTTCATGCTCAATTTTTAATGAGTGAGAAATTTCTCAGTTGATGTTGTCCGCTATGGTTTGTTAATGCATATAAAAAATCCGTATCTGTTGTTTTAATTCCTTGGTTGCAAGCCTTAGTTTTATTTTGATCTTTGTTCAGGTGAACGAGTCCAAAGCTAAAAATCTCTTCTTTGGTGGGCAGACAATCATACTAAGGTCCTGCTTTTTAGACATGCTGTTTCTTGCTTAGTTTTGAACCTCATATGGGTGAAGTCTGGCAAATCTTTTTGCATTAGTGAATATGGTATTGATATGTATAAATTTTTTCAATCTGATGCTTGTCAACCTGAAATGTTTATGTCTGATTTGAGATGTATGTTTGTATATCTCAAATCTGTGGATTAAATGTGCTTTCACAATTATTTCAACTGTTCTCTGTTTTTTATTTATTCCATGAATTGGTCGATAATTGCTTAGGGTGCATGTTATGTAGTGTATATTGTTGCAATTTTTCAAGTCATGGATAATGAAGTTTATAGTTTGTGGCTCTTCCATAGAGAACACTCATAAAAGCACCAATCCACCAATGCAGTTGGAATAACATCTTGTGTGTTTCATGTGTGGTTGGGTTGCTGTATGTCTTTAAAGCTTTGGCCTACTTGAATGTTTTAACAAAGATTCAATGGGGAGGTGTGTCAGATACCACCTTTTCATCCTTGGCAGCCACAGATGCATGCCTTGTCAGGCTATTTGAGACTGATTGCTTAATCACTTGAATGCTTTTATGTCCCTCTTTATTGCTTGTCTCAATTGTCTTTTCACAATCAAGCCTGTACATTTTCATTAGTTCTTGAGCCCACCTGTGTTATTTGGTTTATTACAGACTAATCTGGAAGCATGCACAGATGGGGGTATTGGCCTTCCTCTGTGATTGAAGGCCATCTTTATACCACCTTATTGTTTATTTTTACTAAATTTTGTTGCTACTAAGCTGGTGTGTATATATGAATTATTGGGTTTTGGCTCTATGTTAGGGCTGTGTTATATGTTTGTTTGCGACATACACTTATTCTGCATGTGAAAGGATATCAGGGTAATGATCTAAATTTGGAGATCAAGAGCTATGGCTCTCTTCTGCATCCAAAGACACTAGCAGAGATGTGGAGTTTACTACAAAAGGAAGTGCTTAATTGTGCTTTCTTCTCATTAGATTTAGTTATTTATTTTTATTCTCTTTTTTTCGTTCTCTCCTATAGCGATATTTCTTACTCTTTCCTAGACATTTCAACAATTTATGGCATGGAGTTCTAAACCTACTACAATCCCGATTTCCAGGTTTTCTTTTAGTTTTTCAAATGTATTTTTTGCTCAATACTTCTCTTCTTTCTTTTAAAAAAACTCCATGAAGACTTGGTAGATCAATTATCTATGTTTTCTTTGATTTTATCTTTGGGCCCTCCTGTGAACAGCGGAATTCCAAGAGGCTTTCTCTCAGGTTGCTGGAAACAGGGATTCAGCTACTGTTTTTTTTTGCTGGATCAGCTGTGTCAACATTTCATGGTCGTTCATTGTTTTTACTGTGAATATGTTCTTGCTTGTCTTATGTAATATTGTGAGTTTGCCAGATTGTTTTGAGTGTTTTGGCAAAGCCTAATGGTTATATTATTTTTTTTTTTGGAAGATTCTGTTAAAACAAGCTATATATATGCACACAAAAAAAGTATGTAACAGGACAGCTTGTTCTGACTAGAATCTTTTTGGCTTTGTGATTTTCTTGGTCAAACTTTTTACCCTCTTGGTTATCTCCTATGCACACTTTTCTAGACATCTTTGCTCAACTACATGCATTACTACAATGTTGACACTGACATCTTATATAACTTGTAGATTCCCTTCCACTGTAAAAACATCTAATCTGAGCAAATATGAAGCGACTCCAGCAAAAGGCTCACTAACTTCTGGGAAGCTAAGCCCTCCACAAATTGACACTCTTGCCCAGCCTCAATCTGAAGTAGACTTGGTATTTTGTTAGATATTAAATATGTGTGTACTGCAAACATATGTATGCAATCCCGCACATACGCTTATCCATGTCTGTTGTCCTTTGTAATCTTCTGCTTTATGAACAGCTAAACCAACTCCTTTTGTTTTATTTTGTTTCTTCTATCCACATTTTCTCCTACAGAATCTCTCGGCCAAACTATATTCAGCTCTGAGAATGCTTCGAACTATTCTTGTCAAAGAAGCTGGCGAGGGGGTCATGGCTTACCACATATTTGGGTTTGTTCTCATCCATTTCCTTTTCTTCCACAACATTTTCTGTTTGTTTTTGTTTCTGAGCATCTGGGTGCAATATGAGTTTCCATATGAACTTATGAATTGCAGCTACTCCTCTCTATCCCACCTCTTCATTTTAATTATCTGTCCTGACAAGTTGCTCTATGTTTTTTTCCTCGACTTAGTAATGCTACGCTGCAGCATATCAGCAAAAGAATTCCCAGAACGAAGGAAGAACTTCTTGAGATCAATGGCATTGGCAAGTAAGTTGTGAGGTTGGTTTATGTTCTGGTTACTCCCGAGACACTTTTTATGAACTCTCTCCTTTAATTCAGGGCTAAGGTAAGCAAGTATGGAGATCGGTTGCTCGAAACCATTGAGTCTACTGTCAACGAATTCTACAAGAAAGAGAAAAGCAACAGCAGTAGCAATGACAGTAATGATTCAATAAAGAGAAGAAGGGAAACAAACAGGGACTCTAATGCAAATTTAGAGGATGATGACTTCACCAGAAGTACTGGTAGATCAAAGAAGGTAGCAAAAGAGCCGAACAAAATCGCCGATATTACTAATTATATAGAGCCAGGTTATTACAACCATGGTGTAGATGATGACCAAGATCTTTATGATTATGATTTTGAAATGAATGGCTCAGATATGAAGGCTAATGAGAATGGAGGAAGAGTGCTTCCCCCATGGTCAGCACCTGGAAACGGGATGCGATCTTGATTGTAAAATGTTTACAGGGTCAGATGGCAATTATTTGTTATCCATCTATGTAGCTGTTTTTTCAATGTGTCAGATACACAACTTGTTAATGGGAAAGTCTTTTTTTTTTTTTTTTTTTTAATAAAAAAATGTTTTCATCTGCTGCAAGAGTCCTTTCATTGGACGATGCACAACATGAGAACTTCTTAGCCCTGGAATTTGTTAGGCACCTAAATTTGTGATCGAAAAATAGTGGAGCGGGTATCAAGCAAGTTGTCGAGTGGACTGATATATTTACTGCTCTAAGCACACCAACTAAAGATTTTTGCTATGGGAATGGATGGTAACTATTAAGAATAAAATTTCACCATGGGTCCTACTTTATCCCTTTAATAAGGGAGGCAAATCCCAAGATTCATGGGAGGTTGATTCCTCTCTCCCTCCCTAGGAGAAGCAACAACCAAAAATTCTTGGCGGGAATTTTGGTTTTCTCAAGAACTCAAACTCATTATATTTTTCTTCTAATTTAAACGAAAAATGTTAACTTAACTATCAGAGTGCCCGAAAATCGGTGCCTGAAAAATGCACCGACAATTATAGTCAACCAATCTTTAAGATACTAAAAGCCAAAACATTTTAAAATTATTTATTGGTGTAATTATTGGAAATTGTTCAAGGTCATGAGTCATGAGCACAAACTTGCCGAAAACAAAGACCAGTCCACCGGAATTCCTTTCCTCATCGCCTTTGTTTCGTGGAGAGGATTATCCTTGTTCGTATGGCGGCGAAGCAGGAGAAGAGGTCGAAGAAAATTATGGTTTCGGAGAGGGAGCTGAAGGGCTTGGCAAAGAGGGAGCCCAGTTGGCTGGCCAAGGATTCCAAGGCTGCGGTGGACTCGGAGACGTCGAGGAAGAACTCCGTCGATTTGTTCTCCGTGATGGCCCATAAGAGCCTGAGCTTCAGTGGCCAAACCAAGGAGGAGAGTAGGGAGGTCGTCGCGGCTAGGCTCTCCGGGATGGGCCGTACGAGTGCGAAGGCAGGGGGCTCGGGGGCCACGAGTAAGAACTCCGTCGATTTGTTCTCCGTGATGGCCCATAAGAGCCTGAGCTTCAGTGGCCAAACCAACGAGGAGAGTAGGGGCTCAGGGGCTACGAGTAAGAACTCCGTCGATTTGTTCTCCGTGATGGCCCATAAGAGCCTGAGCTTCAGTGGCCAAACCAACGAGGAGAGTAGGGAGGTCGTCGCGGCTAGGCTCTCCGGGATGGGCCGTACGAGTGCGAAGGCAGGGGGCTCGGGGGCTACGAGTAAGAACTCCGTCGATTTGTTCTCCGTGATGGCCCATAAGAGCCTGAGCTTCAGTGGCCAAACCAACGAGGAGAGTAGGGAGGTCGTCGCGGCTAGGCTCTACGAGATGGGCAGTAGGATCGCGGAGCAGAGCAAGCATGCGAAGGCGCGGGAGAACTCTCTGGATTTGCTCTCCGTCACGGCCCATAAGAACCTGAGCTTTGGGAGCGGGGGAGTTAGTTGGCCAAGAAGCGGAGGGGGGGAGAGAGGAGGAAGAGCGCCGGCGGATGAGTACTTCGAGCCTGGAGTGGAGGGGCGTTTTGAACGCCGGTGGTGCCGCTGGTGGCGTCAATGCTCAAAATAAAATATAAATATAAATATAAATAAATAAAAGTTGTGTAGTAATTATTGCTGAACGTTGACTGAGTACTAAGTCGACGGGGAGATAGATAATAAATTAAATATGTGGGGTCCAGAGCGCGCCTCCTCAGGGAAGGAGGGATGCCCGTTGCGGGCATCCCTCCTCCCTTCCTTGCTTCCCGATTTTTGTTTTAGGTTTGTTTCTGTCTTTGGTGTTTTCTGTTCTGTTGTGCTTGTGTTCTCTCTCGGTGGGTACTGCTTTTGGGGGTTTTCACTCAAACTCTCCCTCTCCCTGTTTGTTTGTGTGTGCCGTCGATCTCTTCCGCGCTCACTTCGCTGCTCATCGCTTGCTGTCGGGTCTTTTCACGCGCCCCTCCCGCGCTAAGCTTTTTGTGCCACCTTCCGCGGCGGTTTCAGGCCAGCTCGTGATCGGCCTCCTCCGGCTGCCGTGACCCGCTTTGAGTGTTTTTCGCATTTATTTTCCTATTTTGTTGTTTTTCTGTTTTGTATTTCATTTGAGTTCCCCTGCATTTGGTTTTATTTGCTGTAATTTCTTTTCCTGCATTAGTTTTATTGTTCCCTTTATTTTCCTATATGATTTTATTTATGCTTGTAATAAGGCTTTCTCCTCCTGCTTTGTTGCGCCCGGTTGCTGCCCGATATTACTGGTCCAAACCTTTGGGTTGTGGATGTGAAATTTATCCTGGCTTTCGAGTCGAGGAGGATGAGTATCGGCTTGTGGGTTTTGCTCTCAAGGCTGATGAATAAGTATTGGCTTGGGGGTTTTGCTCTCAAGGCCGAGGAATAAGTATCGGCTTGGAAGTTTTGCTCTCAAGGCCGAGGAATAAGTACTACCTATGTATTAGATGGTGTCTATTTGATGCAGATCTGAGTTTTTAACCTGCTTTTTAGTCATAGGTTAGCGGATGCTGTGTTTTGGTTGATTTGGTCTGTTGTTGATGACTTTATCTTTAGCTTGGGTTATGATTTACTTCAGAGCTTTTTACTCTGTTTGTAAGAGCTTTAGGCTCGCAACTTTTATCAATGAATGAGTATGATATGTTTCAAAAAAAAAAAAAAAATTAAATATGTGGGGGTGTCTTATATATATATAAAAGCAAAAAATTCTATGTAAGAGCAAGCATATGATTTTGTTCTTAATCCACTAATATAGGAAGATAAATTAATACTCTATACAGTAAAAATTTATGTCTTCTTTTTATACGACATTTGTTGATATCAAGTGCAGGTAAAAAAAAAAATACCAATTTACAACCTCACTGTGAAAACATAAATTTATTCATTTCTATTCCGTGCGTCATGAACCGGTAATATTAAATCTATGTCCTAGTCCTTCATGAACTTTCAGCAGCATGACTCCTAGCTGGATAATGAACTTGTGTTCAAAAGAAAGCTTTGCAGTTCTTTACATATCTATGATGTGATCCTATTACCAGTTAAGTAAAATTATGACAACCTCATAAAAATGGATCAACAAAAGAAATTATTTAGAAGGAAAAGGAATGACACACATTAACTTATGCAATTAATTGAACAACCTTTTTGTCATGCAATTGAGCAAGCAATCATTCACCTTAAAAAAATTAAAATGGTTATTTTGCAATTTAAGAAAATGACGAAAAACAAGAATAACCCTGCTTAATTTAAACATAAAGAGAAGGCGCTCGTACGGTTTGCGACAAGTGTTTTGCAATAAGTGTGTAGACATGTAGGGTGATAATTTGTCTAGACAAGTAGGATAACTAAAAAATTCGAAAGTGTGGGCAATAATTTCTTTATTTGGTGCAACATTGAATTTAGAGAAGGTGCTTCAAATGTTATCCTTTAACCAATATGAGTCATCAATTTTCAACAATTTGAGCCATCAATTTTCAACAATTTTCCTTTGCAAATATTTCTCTCTTTAATGTTGCACTTTCAATACGCTTCAAATTTTCACATATTGGCTAAGTCCAAACAATGTTTGATCTTAGCTCCGGTAACCACTTTGGTTGGTATATATGCAGGATTATTTGTAGTTTCAATCTTGAAGAATGTCTCCATTTTTTATAATTTCATGAACAAAATGAAAATGGACATCAATGTGTTTTGTTCGAGTATGATGAACTTTCTTATTCGCCAAATGAATATCACTCTGACTATTACACGTACAAAACTTTCGCATCCTTCTAAAGAATACCCAAGTCCTCAATTAAACCATGTAACCAAAGTGCCTCCTTTATAGCGTCAGCAACTGCCATATATTCAGCTTCAGTAATCCAGACACAACTCTAGTTTGCAATGTTAACCTCCAACTAATTACATTTATTTTACCATTGCAGACACATCATGCTACCATCCCTTTCGCCACAGAAAAGAGAGAGGAAGTGAGTGGTGGGGAAGGAGGAGAATACACTTAAAAAAAAAAAAGAAAAAAAAAAAGAAGGAAATTCTTTCCCGTGTAAAGAAAAGAAAAGAAGGGGAGACTGGGGGAGTAGGCAGCGTGGGGAGGGAAGAAAGAGAATGAGGAGGAGAAAAGAAAAGAACATGAAAGTTATTTTCCTGTAGTGAAAAAGTAGGGGTGGCAAAATGGGTACTTGACACGACCCGATTACGATCGGCAAGTACTTATTACACGATTAGCCTATACACAGACACAACCCGTTTAGCTAAACGGATAATCGGGTTTGACACGATTATGATACGAAAATAGTCGGATAACCCGACACGACCCGTTTTACCCGTTTCAAATAACCAGGTCTAATCGGGTAAACACGACCTGACTCATTAAAACCCTAAACTCTAAATTTTTTTTTTTTTTTTTAAAAAAAATTGTAATAATAATACGTCAATATAGTCAATGAAAAAAATTGAGTTCCAAAATATTAAAGGCTTTAATAAAGGATAAGAAAAAAAAAAAAAAGAAAGTGACCGTAATTGTACTCCAAAAGAGATTACTAAACTTATGATTTCACCTAAACTTAAAAAAAAACAAGCATATTGACTAAGTTCATTTATTAAAATAATTTTTAGTATAAAGAAATTTAATTTTGTTCAAATTACATTTCATTAAAAAAGAATTATGTATATTTCAACACAAAATATGATACCTATAATCTGTTGAAATTAAATATCTCATAACAGAGATGACTTTTGCAAATCATTTGAAAAAAAAAAAAATTAAGGGCAAAAAGCAAGAAGAATGTTTTTAAATTAAAATCATTTAATTAAATAACCAGGTCTTGAGAGAGCAAGTAGAGAGGGTGATGTAGAAGAATAATAATAATAAAGTAGATTTATTATTTATGTTTTAGTTTTCCTTTTTCAATAAGGATTGGGTTTTTCCTTTCCTATTAGGATTTGCTTTTCCTTTTCCTATTAGGATTTGTTTTCCTTTTCCAATTAAGTTTGCTTTTTCTTTTCCTTGTTGGTTTAGGAGGTGCCTAGCCTATATAAAGGCATCTAGTCTTTGTTGTTTATCAATCCAGTTTATACTATCAATTAAATTTAAGTCTTTCAGAGTTATTTCTCTGTTTGCTTATTTGGGGCACTTAGGAATTTTCTCTTCCCTACTTGTTATTTTCTCTCTTCCTGAATTCCCTTTTCTATCTTCAAATCTTAGTTTCTGCTGCTTTTATACGCTGTCAGAACAATCCTAGTTCTGCTCGGCGTCAGTTGGTATCAGAGCTTAGCGTCTTCTTGGGGTGAATTTTTCATCAGTTTTTATGGCTGGAGGTCGTGGTCGTGGTCGGCTTGGGCAGGTTCCGAATGAGGAAGTCCCCTACCATGAACACCATGTACGAGACGTGAGGATTGAAGATTTAGAGAGGCAGGTTGCGGAGTTAACCCAGCGTCTAGTGGCGCAAAACTTGGAGAGGGATCGTGAGATGGATGATCGTGATTCAGAATCCAATTTTGAGAACCCGTATCACAATCCTGTTCTGGGTCGGGAACAGGGTGTTCGGGATTGGCGGCATGGAGACTTAGGCTTCAAAGTTGAGCTTCCAGAATTTTCAGGCACTTTACAAGCCGAAGGCTTCATTGATTGGCTGCATGAGGTAGAGAGGATCTTTGATTATAAGGAGGTTCCAGATCGTATGAAAGTGAAGCTTGTCGCCATCAAACTAAAAGGTCGCGCATCTACTTGGTGGGAGCAGCTAAAGCGATCGCGAGATAGACAAGGCAAGCTAAAGATTTGTGATTGGGAGAAGATGAAGAAGAAGATGAAGGGAAACTTTTTACCCTTCGGATACACACAGACATTATTTCAGCGACTTCATATGCTGAGACAAGGTGCGAGATCTGTTGATGATTACACTGAAGAGTTCTACCAGTTGGTTGCTCGGAACGACTTGTCAGAGACTGAGGAGCAGTTGGTGGCGTGGTACCTAGGCGGTTTGCGGCAGTCCCTACAAGACGTCCTTAGTCTCCACTCCATTTGGACGGTTTCTGAAGCCTACCAACGTGCCTTGACTGTAGAAAAGCAGCAGGCCAGGAATAATACCAGATCTACACCGAGAGGAGATCAAAATACACGAGGAACTCGTCCTCAAGAGCCTCGTCCTAATCCTCAATCTACGCAAGGTCAGAGTTCCAATTCCAACATTCGTTGTTTTAGATGTGGGGAGCCCGGTCATCGATTGACAGATTGCCGAAAATCTTCTAGCAGAACGGGTAAGAATCTCTTGATTGAGGATGAGATAGTAGAAGAGCAAGTCAACATCGGAGATCCTATTTTTGATGAAGGAAATGATGGGGATATTTTGTATGGAGATGGGAACGAAACTCTTGTTGTCAGAAAAAGCTTGCTTACTCCAAAAGATGATTCTGAAGAAGACTGGTTAAGAACCAATATCTTTCATACCACATGCACAATTGCAGAGCAGGTTTGCAAGCTTATTATCGACAATGGTAGTTGCGAGAATGTGGTGTCAGAGGAAGCAATTAAGAAGCTTCAGCTGAAGATTGATCGCCATCCAAAACCATACAAATTGTTATGGTTAAAAAAAGGGAGTGAGGTAACAGTAGATAAGAGGTGTTTGGTCTCTTTTTTAATTGGTAGAAAATATTTTGATAATACATGGTGCGATGTAGTGTCTATGGATGCATGTCATTTATTATTAGGCAGACCTTGGCAGTATGATCGAAGTGTTATTTATGATGGACGACGAAATACCTATACCTTGAGCATCAAGGGAAAGAAGGTGGTATTAGCACCTCAACGAGAAAGAGTCATTCATGGACCAGTGATTGAAAGGAGCACTAATCTCCTATCAATATCTCAATTCCTGGAGGAAGCAGAAGAAGAGGGAGTTGTATACGCCTTGATGCTATGTGAAGAAGGTGACAACGTAGATGATGAAGTTTCCATAGAGTTACAAGAGGTGCTTACGGAGTTTGCTGATTTGATGCCAGAGAATCCACCCCCTGGTTTACCACCCATGAGAGATATACAGCACCACATTGACCTCATGCCGAGGTCAAGCTTGCCCAATCGTCCAGCTTATCGCCTTAGCCCGAAGGACTCTGAAGAATTGCAACGCCAAGTGACAGAGTTGCTAGAAAGAGGTTACATCCGAGAGAGCATGAGTCCATGTGCAGTTCCTACTCTCTTAGTTCCGAAGAAGGATGGGTCGTGGCGTATGTGTGTTGATAGCCGAGCCATCAATCGAATCACAGTGAAGTATAGATTCCCGATTCCTCGCTTAGATGACATGCTAGATCAGTTAGCAGGTTCTAAGGTTTTCTCCAAAATTGACCTTAAAAGCGGGTATCACCAAATCAGAATCAGGCCTGGAGATGAGTGGAAAACAGCGTTCAAAAAGCATCATGAGTTGTACGAGTGGATGGTCATGCCTTTTGGGCTATCCAATGCTCCCAATACATTCATGAGGTTCATGCATCAAGTGTTGCGGCCTTACATGGGGAAGTTCGTTGTTGTGTACTTTGACGATATTCTCATCTATAGCTCCTCACAAGAGACACACCTAAAACACCTCAGGGAGGTTCTTAACACGCTACGAAAAGAGTGTCTATATATCAATCGGAAGAAGTGTTCATTTCTTACTACTACTGTCACTTTCCTTGGATATGTTGTGTCTATTGATGGTGTTCATGCAGATCAGTCTAAGGTGACAGCAATTCTAGAATGGCCAACACCCAAGAGTCTACATGATGTTCGAAGTTTTCACGGATTGGCATCATTCTATCGACGATTCATCCGAAATTTCAGTACATTGATTGCACCAATCACGGAGTGCTTAAAGGGTCGGACTTTCCAATGGACTGAAAAAGCCAATGCAAGCTTTCAATTGGTGAAGAAGAAAATGACGGAAGCACCTGTTCTAGCTCTTCCAGACTTCGAGAAGATTTTCGAAGTTAATTGTGATGCATCTGTCGTTGGCATTGGAGGTGTCCTAAGCCAAGAGGGATGTCCGATTGCATTTTTCAGTGAAAAGTTGTCCGGGTCCAAGAAGAACTATTCCACTTATGACTTGGAGTTTTATGCCATTGTACAATCTTTGAAACATTGGCGTCATTACCTGGTGCAGAAGGAGTTCATCCTTATCACTGACCATGAGGCCCTCAAGTATATCAATGGCCAACAGAAGCTTAGTCGCCGACATGCCAAATGGGTCGCTTACCTTCAAGAGTTTACTTTTTCTTTATGGCACCAATCAGGAAATTTGAATCGAGTTGCTGATGCTCTGAGTAGGAGAGTTGCACTCCTTACTACCATGCATACCAAAGTTGTGGGTTTGGACACTTTCCGAGAGTTGTATACGGAAGATCCTTCATTCGGGAAGATATTTGCTGAGGTATCTGTAGGTAAGCGCAGTGATTATGTTATTCTTAATGGTTATCTATTTCGAGGTTTACAGCTATGCATTCCGGATAGTTCATTGAGGGAGCAAATAATACGAGAGTTGCATGGAGAAGGTCACTTTGGGCGAGACAAAACCTTGGCCTTGGTCTCATCAGACTATTATTGGCCCAAGTTAACTAGTGATGTGACCCGTTACGTGGAACGGTGTTTTATTTGTCAAAGGTCTAAGGGGACCCTCACAAATGCAGGTCTATACACCCCATTACCTGTGCCTGACGGCCCATGGCTTGACGTTAGCATGGATTTTGTTTTGGGGTTACCTCGCACTCGAAGGAGCATGGATTCTATTCTTGTGGTGGTTGATCGTTTTTCCAAGATGGCCCATTTTGTTGCTTGCCGGAAGATGATGGATGCCGCCCGAATTGCTCACTTGTATTTTTGGGAGATTGTTCGCTTGCATGGGGTTCCAAGATCTATTACATCGGACCGAGATACAAAATTCATGCGCCATTTTTGGAAGAGCCTATGGGAAAAGATGGGGACCAAGCTTAATTTTAGTAGTGCCTACCACCCCCAAACAGATGGTCAAACTGAGGTGGTAAATCGAAGCTTGGGGAATCTTTTAAGGAGTTTAGCTGGAAATAAGCCAAAGCAGTGGGACCTGGCTTTGTCACAAGCAGAGTTTGCTTACAACCGGTCCAAGAATAGAACGACTCAGTTGAGCCCTTTTGAGATTGTGTATGGGCAAAACCCATCGGGAGTGCTTGACCTAGCACCTATTCCCCGTATTGGTCGATTGAGTATTAAGGCTGATGAAATGACAGATTATCTCCGAGGAGTTCATGACCAGGTCAAGAAAGCGATAGAAGATAGCAATGTTAAGTACAAAGCACAATCTGACAGCCATAGACGCAAGGTAACTTTTGAGGTTAGTGATTTAGTTTGGGCTGTACTCACACGTGATCGTTTCCCTGTTGGTGAGTATAACAAGCTACGAGAGAGGAAGATTGGGCCTTGTGAGATTTTGCAAAAGATAAATGACAATGCATACCGACTACGTCTTCCAAGTCATTTAAAGACCTCTGATGTGTTCAATGTGAAGCATTTGACTCCATGTTTTGTTAATGCAGACAAAGACAACTTGAACTCGAGGGCGAGTTCTTTCCAACCCGGGGAGACTGATGCAGGAGAATAATAATAATAAAGTAGATTTATTATTTATGTTTTAGTTTTCCTTTTTCAATAAGGATTGGGTTTTTCCTTTCCTATTAGGATTTGCTTTTCCTTTTCCTATTAGGATTTGTTTTCCTTTTCCAATTAAGTTTGCTTTTTCTTTTCCTTGTTGGTTTAGGAGGTGCCTAGCCTATATAAAGGCATCTAGTCTTTGTTGTTTATCAATCCAGTTTATACTATCAATTAAATTTAAGTCTTTCAGAGTTATTTCTCTGTTTGCTTATTTGGGGCACTTAGGAATTTTCTCTTCCCTACTTGTTATTTTCTCTCTTCCTGAATTCCCTTTTCTATCTTCAAATCTTAGTTTCTGCTACTTTTATACGCTGTCAGAACAATCCTAGTTTTGCCCGGCGTCAGAGTGAGAGAGGGCGAGAGGCAGATTGGCAGAGGCGTTTAGGACCTTTAGGTTTAGCCTTATCCAGTTACTGAGTTATCCTTTAGAAAAAAAAAAAAAAAAAAAAAAAAAAAAAAAAAAAAAAAACTGGGTCTAGCGGTTCGACCCGCTAGACCCGCCAGACACGAAATTATCGGGTCTTAATCAGGTAGACCCGATTACGACCTGAATCCGATAAGCCAAAACTCAATACCTGTTTTTTCGTATCGTATTTGTGTTAAGTTCGCGGGTCGTGTCAAAATTGCCGGCTCTAGTGAAAACGATGGAAATCAAGATAAATGGGAGTGGGTATGTTGTTTTTCCCATAAAATTTTCACTTCTTTTTTTATTTATTTATTTATTTTTTTATGTTTTATGTTTTATTTAGGTTTTTTTTTTAATTATTATTTTAATTATTTTTAATTTTTAAGACACGTGGCGTATTATGGGAGTGACATGTGAAAATTCCGTTAATTGGGACTGACGGAAACTAACGGAGGTATTGATTTTGTCTTTTCCCATAGATAATGTACCAGATTTGTCTGGTTAAACTTAGGGAGAAAAAATAAAAATGTTAAAACTGAGGTAACAAAAAAGTTATTAACCCTAAATTTAATATAAACATTTTTTTTTTCATCTTTTTACTTTTTTATTGGGGATTGTATTGAGATTTTGTAAAAAATGGAAAGACAGGTGTATAACTTGTATTTTGTAAAAAAAATAATATTTTAATAATATATAGAAAGGTAAGGAAAATTATTGTGAAGTGTATTTGGATAAAGAAGCCAAACGTAATTTTGTTCCTTGAATTTATGAAAAATCCAAAGAAAATTGTTGTTAGTACTTTAAGTAGAGTCCTATTATCAGGCTGCCAAGAGTCAGACAAGTGTTTGTCAAAGTCTGATGTGGCTTTATTAAAATATATATATATATATATATATATATATATATATATATATATATATATATTATAGAAAAATCTCTCTCTTCCTAGTCCTACTAGATTTTGTTTTTTTTTTATTATTATTATTAAATTTTTATAAGTTAATATTTAATTTCTAATGCCTCAAAATTTATTTTTTGATTTAAAACTAAAACCTATGAGTAGAAGTTAATCCTTTAGGAACGGTATCACTTAAAAGGGATTTTATCATCCTAAATTTAGTGCTAATACCTTAAATTTAAATTTTCCTTTAATATCTCTCTTCTCCAATTAAAAAAAAAAAAAAAAAAAAAAAAAAAAAAAAAAAAAAGAAGAAGAAGAAGGAAGAAGAAGAAAAGGTTGTCTGACGCTTGGCTGCTTTATGGAAGCCGAAAATCTCAACTCCTCTAAGTAGGTTGGACTTGAAGACAGGTGCATTCATGCCAATCAGTTGCTTGAAAACACAGCTCCAGTCCCAATTCGATAAGCTCCGCAATTTGCTTTAAGAAATCACATTATAGGAATTTGGCCAAAAATCAACAAAAATGGGCACGTTTGGCAATGGATGAGCCAAACTAACATTTGTATTTTTTATATCACATTAATCAATTTTTTTTATTATTATTTAAATAAAAATTTACTACAAAACAAAACTTTTTTACTTTTTTCATACAAAAAATTTTAAATTTTTATCTACTTTATATTACATTAATCACTTCGAAACAAAAAATCATATACTCAATCCATTGCCAAACGGGGCTGTTCCATGATTGAATCAGCTACTTTACCATTTAGAACAAATTTGCAACAATATATATTTTTTAATTATTTTTTATGTGTTACAACTAGGAAAAGGGGAAGAGGATAAAAATAAGTTATGCTTAATTGTACATAGATTAAGCGAAATCTTGTACTCTAAGATCATCAATTGCTATAAGAATTACTTTCAATGAGTATTTAGAATTCCTCTCGACTTAGTTATGGATTTAGTAACGCCTCTACTAGTTGGGCTAGAAAGTATTTAAAAGCATTCACACCCAGATTATAACAATTTAAGAAAAATTGTTAGTCATATTTAGGTTATTACTCTAAAATAACTAGTTATGATCATAGATAAAAATTATTTGTTGTCCACCTATGAAGTTGACTTTTTATTGTGTTAGATACACAACTTGTTTATGGGATTTTTTTTTTTTTTCTTTTTTCTTTTTTATTTAATGTTTTCATCCCATGCAAGAGTCTCAATAAACGTTTTAGAATATTTAAGACTAGTGGAACAAGAGTGACCAAAGATCATTTACAATTGTAGCAGAAAACCATTAAATGGTTTTTGTAAAAGTTGTAGCACTTGGATGTAGGGGTGGGCAAAAACCAGCCCAACCCGCAAACCCGCCCTGCTCCGCCCAGGTTTTATATGTTTTTTTGCGGGTTCAGATAGGATTCTTCCAACCTATGCGGGGCGGGGCAGGTTGCTGGTTTTTTTTTTTTTTTTTTTTTTTTTTTTTTTCAATGGGTACCTGCCTCGATTTGCCCCATATAAGTATAAAAACTAAAAAACCCTAACCCTAATCTACTCAGCCTCTCTCTCTATTCTTCGGCCGCCATTCCCTTTTCTCTCCCTCTCGCTCTTTCTCGTCTCCCTTGCTCTCTCTCCGGTGTGTTCTCTCTCTCCGCCTCTTGTCTACTTCTCTCTCTAGTCTATGCCACCGCTCCACCTCCTTAGACCACTACTGCTGCGCCACTCCCACCTCCACAGACCACGATCCTGTTGATCTAGGTTTTTTTTTTCTCTCTCTAGACCTCTTTCATGAATCATTCTTTGGTTTTCTTTTCCATTGTTTATAGGTTTGATGTAGGGTTGTGTATGTTTGTTTATTTCTCGGGGTTTTGTGTTTATAGGTTTGAATCGTTTGATGTAGAGTTGTGTTTGTTTCTCGGGGTTCTGAGAGGATCTGAGGAAGACGAAAATGGAGGAGAAGAAAGAGGAAAAGAAAGAAGAGAAGCTGGTGGAAGAAAGAAATGAGAGGATCTGGAAAAGAACCCGCACAACCCACAATACCCGTAATACCCGCTCTAATCCGCCCCACCCTGCAATACCTGAACCCGCGCAGATATTGTTCCTTGTGCTCAGGTGGCGGGTTGAAATTTCCAAACCCGCAAGGTGCGGGGTTGGTTGGGGAAAAGGTCGATACCCACCTTGCCCTGACCTGTGCCCACCCCTACTTGGATGGGTGCCTTTGATCAGATGGCCACTACAATAGCCGAGGAGCAGGAGAGGCTTGTTGAGTAGGTGTGTCAACCCGGTCCCGATTTCCAGTTATTGGCCAAAACCGAGAACCGGAATTGGGGTACCCTGATTATTCATTTTGGGAAACCAAAATCGGGTAACCGGTTCTCGGTTAACGAATTACCCAATAACTAGTCAGTTCCGGTTGGTACCCCGGTTATCCGGTCCGGATAACCGGGAAGACAAACGTTACTATTCTTCTGTTGGTCTGATCCCATGTCACTCTTGAAAGTCCTAGAAAGGGATTCTTTTTCGTCCTCTGGTCTGGAGTTCATGTGATTACAGTTCCTGCAATTTATTGCTTCTTCTGGGAATGTTGGTCTCGAGGAGGGTGATGAGCTGGAGAAGAGTGGCCCTCTCTTCTTGTGGCCCACGGCTTGCTCTTCTCGTTCACGCTCTTGCTTGCACTCAAGCTTCTGTTGAGAAATAGTCTCACAGGCAATGTGAGACTATTTCTCAACACCCTCTCTCACGTGTAGGCCGGTATTTTTTTTGGTCTTTGTCACGGGGTAAGTAGTGTGGGCTCCCATTTGTCCGGTGGTAGGCTTTGATACCATGAAGAAATTCGTAGGCCTCCTCATTTCATAAAATAGGTTTAATAAGAGAGGGTTGTACATCCTTATAAACATGCCCAAGATCTTGTCCACAGGCCAAGCCAAAATCAAAAAAGCAATTCAAATTAGTAGAGTGAGTTTCGAACCGGTTTTATGAGGTGAGTTAGGCCCATAAAATTTCTTCAGCTTCAACATGCCCTACCTTATTCTTGGTGGTCCGTGACTTTCTTCCTCATCTTTTTTGTATTTTAATATATATATATATATATATTAAAAAATATGAATATTGGTATTGCTTTGATAGTTTGCTTGCTGAGGAAGTGGAAGAAAAAGCAAGAAATTTTGGGTTCCTGGGACAACTATTGGAAGTTTAAAATTCATTTCAGTTCTCAATATGATGCCTCTGTTTTTTCTTTTTACATTGTTTGTCGGAGACCAAACCAAAGGTAGCGATTTTGTGAACTTGTGATTAATTGGCTAAAAACGGTTAAACCTAAAGTAAATAGTAAAAATAAAAGCCAAATATATATTTTTTTTTGATAAGTAAAAAGCCAAATATATATATATATATATATATATATATATATATATATATTAAAAAATATGAATATTGGTATTGCTTTGATAGTTTGCTTGCTGAGGAAGTGGAAGAAAAAGCAAGAAATTTTGGGTTCCTGGGACAACTATTGGAAGTTTAAAATTCATTTCAGTTCTCAATATGATGCCTCTGTTTTTTCTTTTTACATTGTTTGTCGGAGACCAAACCAAAGGTAGCGATTTTGTGAACTTGTGATTAATTGGCTAAAAACGGTTAAACCTAAAGTAAATAGTAAAAATAAAAGCCAAATATATATATATATATATATATATATATATATATATATATATACCTGGTTACCCGGTTATAACCCGGTGCCAAAAGCCGGAACCTGGGTACCCAGTTACTAATTTTTCCAACCGGTTTCAAAACCGGGTCCCCGGGTTTCCGGTATTTTTTGACACCCTATTGTTGAGGACTAGAGGATGGTAGTGGAGGACGGTCTATTAGCGGCAGAGGACCGCAGGAGACTGGAGAGGATCCAAGGGCTGCAAGAGGCCTTTCTTGGGGGCGTAGACATGGATTAGTGATTTTGTTTCCCAGGACATTTGATTTCATTTGGTATATTTTGAATTGCCACCCCTTTTTCCAATTTTTTTTAATGTTTTCATAATTTTATATATATTTTTTAATTATTTTTAATATGAGAGCTTGTTAAATGGATGTTTTCATGAGTTTTGTTAAATTTTTAGAAAAAAACTAAATATAAAATGCTTATTGTACTCTCTTTGAAATTTTGTGGTGAAAGCTAGGGGTATTCAAGTAGGTCGGTTATACAACCGATAACTATTAATCGATTTGGTAGTCGGTTATTAAAAATCGCTAGCTGCCTAGGATTGTGGTTGCGGTTATTAAAAATCAATAGCTGCTAAAGTCAGTTGCGGTTATAGCCAGTAACCAACAATTATAACCGTTTGAACACCTCTAGTGAAAGCATAAAACAAATGTGCACTCATTGAAAATTTGTGCTGTTTCTTGTCTTGAGAGCATAAAACAAAAACTTTACCAAACATATGTTTATTGGATTTGGTTTAAGTACTGTAAAAAACCACTACGGCTAGCAGTTTTTTAAGGGTCAGATTTAATTACTCTTTGTCTCTTTCTCTTAGAAAACTTGAAATTAAATCTATATCCTTAAAATAAACTACAACATAAGTGCTCTAGATTTTTTTTACAATACCTAAATCTAATCCATGTTTATTAATATTTTTTGGAGAATATTACGTGTTTTTGTTTGAAAAAGAGTTTAATGTGACATAAATGTAAAAATTGCATTTTTAAAAGTATTTTACATGGGATCTACATTTGAAAAAAAAATATTTTTATAAAGTATATTTGCTTATTTTGAAAATCTCAAATTGATGTATAATTGTGAAAAAAAAAAAAAAAAAAAAAAAAAATCTGACTAGCATGGAGTGGCCACGTTGTCTGCCCTCCTCCACCAACCGGTCCAACCCTATATATATATATATATATATATGAGAGTGACTTATATATGGAGGTGGTACAAATCCACCCCTTTGTGCCCACCAATTAGCAAGTGACACCTCAGCATATTATAATAAACCTAAGTTTAATGAAAAAATACAACCACACCAGATTATACCAAATATAAAAACAAAAATAATTAAAAAACCAATTTTTTTTTTTTTTTTTTTAAAAAAAAAAAACAAAAAAACAAAAAATGAAGGGTAGGGGCGGCGGCAGCTCATGGGGTTGTTGGCGTGCCACCCATGGCCTAAGGTGTACTTAGGTGAAGGCTGAAGCAACACCAATGCCCAACGGTCTAACACCCACCGACCACCGTGGCCGGCCGGAAGAAAAGAACAGCCAACGGTCCAACGCCCAACAGTCCAAGAGCCCTTCCCCCATTCAAATCCCTCTTCCCCCTCAACAAGACAAAATTTTTCCCCTTTCTTCTTCAGCAATCATCGAAGGCAGGAAACCAAGAGGATTGGTTGGGAAACTACTTTAGGTAATTTTCTCTTTCTCTCTCCCTCTCTCTTTGGTGTATTTTCTTCTCTCTCACGCTCAATTTTTTTTTAAAAAAATTTTATTTTTATTTTTATTTATTTTTTTAAAAATTGTGCTTCAAATTTTAGAGTGTTTGTTGATAATGATGAATTGGTAGCTTTCTTTGAATGCCCATTACAAGATTAAGTAAAATTTTTGGTGAATTGTAGACATTGTGGTAGAACTTCGGGTCCGTTTCTTTCCATGTAAAATGATTTATGCATTTTACAGTGTTTACTACAATGTAAAATAGTGGTCAACGGAAAATATTTTCCTTTTGACCGAAAATTCTTCTTTAATTTTTAGAAAATGGTTTACGATTTTAAACTTTGAGCATCTTATTCTCAAATCGACAGATTCTACCAAGACCCTCCTAGGACCCTATCAGGATTTGACCGGGACTCATCCAGGACCAGCTTGAGACCCCTTCGGGACCTGCCCAGGACCTGACCATCGCTGAACGGGACCCGCCTAGACCTACTCGATATTTGATCAAGACCTGCCCGGAACTTGTCTAGGACCCCATCGGGACCCGCTTGGGACTCGCCTGAGACTAGACAGAGACCCAACCGAGACCCAAATGGAGCCTGGGACCCCATTGGGACTTGATCGGAACCCGCCCGGACCTGCCCAGGACCAGTTCGGAACTTGATCGGGGCCAACCCAAGACTAGACTGAGACTTTCCTGGGACTCGCCCGGGACTAGTAGGAAAATATTTTTGGCGGAAAACATTTTCTGCTATTTGTCATGTACAGAAAATTAAGCGTGTCCCGATCGAGTCCCCGACATCGGAAAAATGTTTTCAGCAGAAAACATTTTCCTAGAAAACATGTTTTTGGTATTTGGTGGGTACAAAATCATATTAAACACTAAATTACGAAAATGTTCATGTCAGGTCTTGCTAGGGTCTTAGGCTGATCCCGACAAGGTCGTGATAGGGTCTAGACAGGGTCCGGGCGGATCCTAGGGGAGTCCTTGTGGGGCCCTTGTGAGACAGTGGACCATATATATATATATATATATATATATATATATATATATATTTCTTTTTTCTGGTCCACCGTGGACCACTGTGGGCCACTGTTTCCGAGAATAAAGGCATTATCAAAGATAAAAAAGTCGATCTTTGTGGTCCATCGTAGTAAGCCCGTTAAAAGCAGGAAATAATTTCCACACGACACGACCACCGAAACTATGACAAAGCAAACGTATATATAACGTTGCAAAAACTTGTAATAGTATAAACTTCATTTATTTTACTTGTTATTTTCTTTAATTATTATTTTTCAATGTACTAAGGGAGAGAGAATGGATAAAAAAATAAACAAAAAATAAACCATTGTCCCGCAAGGGCCCCACTGGGACTCACCTGGGATTCGCCCGGACCCTACCTAGACCCTATCAGGACCTCGTTGGGATCAGCCTGAGACCCTAGCAAGACCTGACATGAACATTTTCGTAATTTAGTGTTTAATATGATTTTGCATACACATCAAATATTGAAAAATGTTTTCCAAGAAAATGTTTTCTACTGAAAACATTTTTCGATGTCGGGGATTTGACCGGGACACGCTTGATTTTCCGTACATGACAAATAGCGAAAAATGTTTTCTGCCGAAAATATTTTCCTACGAGTCCCGGGCGAGTCCCAGTCTAGTCTTGGGTGGGTCCCGGTCAAGTCTCGAACGGGTCCTGGGCAAGTCCGGGCGGGTCTCGGTCAAGTCCCAACGGGGTCTCGAGCTCCATTCAGGTCCCGGTTGGGTCTTAGTCTAGTCCTAGGCGAGTCCCGGTGTGGTCCTGGGCAAGTTTCGGGCAGGTCTAGGCGGGTCCTGTTCAGGTCCAGTTGGGTCCCGTGCAAGTCCCAGAGGGGTCTCGAGTTGGTCTTGGATGAGTCCCGGTCAAATCCCGGTAGGGTCCTAGGAGGGTCTTGGCAAGGTCTGTCGATTTGAGAATGAGATGCTCAAAGGTTAAAACCGTAAACTATCTTCTAAAAATTAAAGAAAAATTTTCGGTCAAAAGGAAAATATTTTCCGTTGACCACTATTTTACATCGTAGTAAACACCGTAAAATACGGAAATCATTTTACATGGAAAGAAACGGACCCGAAGTTCTACCACAATTTCTTCAATTCACCAAAAATTTTACTTAATCTTGTAATGGGCATTCAAAGAAAGCTACCAATTCATCATTATCAACAAACACTCTAAAATTTGAAGCACAATTTTTTTTTAAAAAAAAATTTGAGCGCGAGAGAGAAGAAAATACACCAAAGAGAGAGGGAGAGAGAAAGAGAAAATTACCTAAAGTAGTTTCCCAACCAAATCCTCTTGGTTTCCTGCCTTTGGTGATTGCTGAAGAAGAGAGGAGAAATTTTGTCTTCTTGTTGAGGGGGAAGAGGGATTTGAATGGGGGAAGGGGTGTTGGACCGATGGGCATTGGACCGTTGGCTGTTCTTTTCTTCCGGCCGGCCATGGTGGTCGGTGGGTGTTAGACTGTTGGGCGTTGGTGTTGCTTCAGCCTTCACCTAAGTACACCCCAAGCCATGGGTGGCTTGCCGGCAACCCCTTGAGCTGGGGGCGGCGGCAAGCCGCCCCTACCTCCCCTTATTTTTTTTTTTTTTTTAAAAAAAAAAAAATTGGTTTTTTAATTATTTTTGTTTTTATATTTGGTATAATCTAATGTGGTTGTGTTTTTTCCTTAAACTTAGGTTTATTATGATATGCTGAGATGTCACTTGCTGATTGGTGGGCATAAAGGGGTAGGTTTGTGCCACCTCCGTATATAAGTCACTCTCCATATCATATTCATTTGGACATAAATTTCCTCCAAATCAGTCTGGAGGAAATATTCTCTAACCCATGTAAAATAGTGCAAATGTCTATAAACATTTAAAATACATATTAAATTATTAACTTCATTAATAGCAGTTTACTAACTTAGACTAAATTTAATGTGCATTTTAAATGTTTACAGACACTTGGCGCTATTTTACATGAGTTGAAAGATATTTTCTCCAAATTGATTTGGAGAAAATTTCTGTCTTATTCATTTTCTGCATTCTCCTGGTGTTAGTGGATAGGTATATATTCTCCTTTGGAGTGTAAGTGGGTTCTTGTTTTATTCTCCTTTTTTTCTTTTCTACATATTCTTTTCCTATCTATTATTTTCATATTCCTTTTCTTCATTCTCCTAGTATTAGTATGGACCATATTTTTTTTTGTTTTTATTATTCTATTGTTATTCTTTATTCTCCTAATGTTTGTTCAAAAATTAAATTTGATAAAGACATGTTTGGCTCTTGAATTGCCCTTTTCTTTTTTCTTTTTTACTTTCAGCAGTGAATTAGCATACTGCTAGAGCAAATACTCTCTAAATGCCTCTCAGACAAAAAGAAAGCCATACAGAGAGATATCTTTCACAAACTATTTACAGCTTTTTTCACACAAACAGCCTTAAGAAAATGAGAGATGGGTACAAGGATTAACACATTAAAAAAGTGATGAACTCTTCAATAACAACCCAAAACAAAAATTACAGTACAAAAAATACACACAAATAATAGACAATGGGTCATAAATGACCCAGGTTCATTGATTGTAGTGATTATAGAATATAGATGTTTTATCCGTTTTGATGTTGGAATAGAAATTTCTTATAGTTACTTAACTCAGTCTAATAAAACATGTCTTCTCTAATATATGAGAATATATGTTTTTTTTTAACTGTCATTAATTTTAGGGCTGATAATTTTTGACATGACCCGTAAACTCGACACAAATTTAACATGAAATTAAAGGATTATGGCTAAAGAGTCAGACCCGTTTAATTAAATGAGTCGAGTTAGAGTTAATCTATTTAGTTTTATACTCATGCATTGACACAATTCAAACTCGATATGCAAACACAAATTGACACCTTGGCTGATTCTTTCCATCCACTAACGTATGAAATGTTTTCTCACCCCTAGTCACCCAACGTCTGAATTTTTGACTCACCCAAACAAATGGGAGTCCAAGAGTCACTCACCTCTAGACTTGTCTTCTCCCTTCTTTCTCAATTGTTTTATCGATCTGTGAAAGACATTCATCGTGTGACCTTACGAAGAAACAGAGAAAGAGGGGAAACAAAAAAAAAAATTTCTTTCTTTAAACATCACAGCCACATCTTGGACGATAAATACATACCTTCTTATTGATATTATTTTTTTAAAAAAATAAACATATGAAAAGCACACTATTAATTAAAAAAAAAAACGTATTTCTCAATTCTAAATGCACATATAACTTTCAAAAACTAATTTGTAAGAAATTTCATACAAATCAACTTGTAAAAAGTTTCTATCCCTTTCAAAAACAATATACGTTCACGTACATCGATCAACAAATATTCTTCTATTTCTTTGAAATCCTCCAACATTGCAAAGAAGAAACACGTGGGTAGGGCCGTGTGGGTCCATTACTTTTTTTTGTTTTCTTTCGTGAGCATGTTTCCTGTATACCTTCTTCGGTGTAGAAAGCGTAAGATAGCTTGCATTCCACTCTCATTTTGCTCTGCTGTTGCTGTTTACGATCACCATCATTCGTTTCCTTTGATTTGCAAAAGCACAAAACATGGCTGAGATTGCAGGCATATTTCTCTCTCTCTTCCTCCAAGTGTGTTTTGAAAGAATGGCGTCTCGCAAGTTCGTTGACTTGTTTTGGGAACGAGAACTCAATGAAGGACTCTTAATGAGGTTGCAGATGACATCGCTGTCCGTGAATTCAGTGGTTGCAGATGCTGAGGACAAGCAATTTACAAATCCTGCTGTGAAAGTGTGGCTTGATGAGCTGAAAGAAGCTGTCTATGATGCAGAGGACATCTTGGACGAGATTGCTACCGAAGATTTGGTACGGAAGCAAGATGCTGTCGATGATGCAGGTGACATCTTGGAAGAGAATGCTACTGAAGACTTGCTAATGCTACGGAAGCTGGAGGCTGAACTTGGAGCCATTGCAAGTAAGGTACGTAATCCCATCTCTACTAGTTTTGTCGACAAAGTAGAAGGAGAGATAGAAAGGCTACTTGACAGATTGAATATTTTGGTAAAAGTAAAGGAAAATATAGGTCTAAGAGAAGTTAATGAAGGGAATTCATTAGAAAGATTGCCCACAACTTCTGTCATCGATGAATCTCGTACTTTTGGTAGGCATGATGATAAGGATGCAATAATTAACTTGTTGCTCTCAGATGGTGCAAGTAGCGATGAGATGGTCGGCATGGGGGGGATTGGCAAAACCACCCTTGCTCAGCTTGTTTTCAATGAAGACCGTGTGAAAAAGCATTTTGACCTTAAAGCGTGGGTTTATGTTTCAGATGATTTTGATGTCTTAAAGCTAACAAAAACAATTCTAGAGGAATTGGGTTCGTCTGCTAATGATGATAGTAAGAATTTAAATCAGCTTCAAAATAAACTTGAGGAGAAGATGACAAGAAAGAAATTCCTACTTGTTCTAGACGATGTTTGGGAGAAGAATTATGCCAAATGGGAGGTCTTAAGTAACGCTCTTAAATCTAGAGCAAAAGGAAGTAAAGTCGTTGTAACAACACGCGATCAAGAGGTTGCATCCGTCATGTTTGCTGAGGTAATACATCCTATAAAAGAGTTATCGAAAGAGTATTGCTGGTCACTATTTAAAAAATATGCATTCCGCAATCTTAACCCTAACGCATGTCAAGAGCGAGAAGTACTAGGTATACAAATCGTAGAAAAGTGCAAAGGCCTTCCTTTAGCAATCAAGGCAATTGGGGCTCTCTTGGGGTCTAAATTTGATGTGAAGGAATGGGATAAGGTATTGAGAAGTGAATTGTGGGATTTACCAATTGATGAGATAGGCATCATTCCTGCTCTAAGATTAAGTTATAAGTATCTTTTGCCACATCTTAAACAATGCTTTGCATACTGCTCCATATTTCCAAAGGGTTATGCTTTCGAAAAAGATGAATTAGTCTTATTATGGATGGCGGAAGGTTTCTTGCCACAACCCAAAAATAAAACAATGGAAGAAGTTGGTGATGATTACTTCTTTGCTCTTGTATCAAGATCATTATTCCAAAAATATGATCACAATAAATATATAATGCATGATCTTGTTAGTGATTTGGCAAAATTTATATCTAAACAATTCACTTTAAGCCTTGCAAATGATTATCCTCCTGAAATCGTAAGCAACACTCGCCATTTATCTTTTTATAAGAACTTTGCGAGCTTTCAAAAGGCTAAGAGGTTGCCCACAGTCCTACATTTAAATATTTGTAATAACTACATAGCTAAGACCCAATTTCCATTACCAGTGACAAGTTGCTTACGATTGCTCAGTCTATCCCGATATGGAGGTTTAACCGAGTTGTCAAATTCAATTGGTAAACTTATACATCTACGTTATTTGGACCTTTCTTTCACTCAGATTAAAAGGTTGCCTGATTCCATATGTAAGTTGTACAATTTGCAGACTTTGAATTTATCATATTGTTGTCATCTTGCTGCATTGCCAAGAGATACGCATAAACTTATTAATTTGCGTCATCTTGATCTTACTAAAACTTGGCAAATGAAGGAGATGCCAAGACATCTTGGTAGACTAAAAAATCTTCGGACGTTAACTGAATTTTCCGTCGGCAAAGATAGTGGATGTGGCACTGGAGAGTTACAGAAACTTAATCTTCTGAGAGGATCACTTTCTATTAAGAACCTCCAAAATGTTACGGATGCTAAGGACTTGAACTTGGTGGATAAGAAGTACCTTGATGGGTTGGTATTAGAGTGGGAAGATAATACCGAGGATACTTCGGAAAGGCAAATAGTTGTCTTAAATAGTCTCCAGCCCCATTCGAACTTGAGAAGTCTCACTATCGAAGGCTGTCGTGGTAAAAGTTTTCCGGGCTGGGTAGGACATCCTTCATTCTCCAATATAACATCACTTCGTCTATCAAACTGTTTGGAATGTTGCAGTTTGCCGCCGCTTGGGCAACTGCCTTCTCTTGAGAAATTGGAGTTACAATGCTGTCAAGAAGTTGAGTCATTTACTGAAGGGGGATTGCCTTCCAATCTAAATGAAATTTTCATTGCCTTCTGTGATAAACTCTTTGCGAACCGAATGGGGTGGGGTTTGCAAAAACTCCAGTGTCTTAGAAGATTCACGATTAAGGACGAAGCTAACGATGTGGAGTCCTTTCCAAATGAGGGGTTGCTTCCTACCAGTCTTACCCATCTTGAGATCGGAGGCTTTCAAAAATTGAAATCTTTGGACAAGAAGGGGCTTCAATACCTCACTACTCTTGAAGAATTGGCGATTCACATCTGCCCTAAGCTCGAGTGCATGCCAGAAGACGGGCTGCCCGCCTCCCTTTCTACTTTAAGGATCGACGAATGTCCTTTGTTGGAGAAAGAGTGGGAAAGGAAAGAAGGAGAAGAATGGCGCAAGATTGCTCACGTCCCCAACAAATATATTGATTACAACAGACGGATTGAATGAGCTATAATTCATTTTATAGTAAGGTACTTTCCTTTTCGGCCAGCTAAAATTTATCATTATACGTACCGTTTCTATTTTAATTTTTCTTAGCTACTACCTCTGATGAAACACAATGCCTTGTCCTCTTGTTTATTCTTCCTTTATTTTAGTTGCAGATGGTCAAATGCTGTCATTCTCTTCTAATAGGCTTTGTTGATTGTGCCGGATCAAACTGGGTTAAGGATCAGGGTACTATCCTTTATTTTCGTCATCAAACTGGGTTCCATTCTCTTCATCAATTAATATGTCATCTTCCAATGCGATTTGTGAATTGTGCTTGTACAAACTGGGTTAAAAGCAGTTGTTTTGGTGGGATGTCTTTTTTGCTTTGGTGGCAAACTCCTCTGCCGCAGCTCTTTCAATTGGTGGTTCAAAGGTGTATTTATTGAGCATTGTCTGTTTGTGCTTTTATGATCAATTTGTGTGATCATTTTTCCCTCTTCCTCCGTATTTTTGCACATAATTTGGTTACTGAAGACAATTTGTTCAGCGTAAATGGGTTGATTTGGATCTGATTGTTAAAAGTCTCCACGTTATTGTCAGGTACTTTCTCTCTTCCACCAGCTAATTTCTCTCTTTGTTGAGGATAAAATGCTTCGCCCAATTGTTTATTGTTCCATTATTTTCTTTTAATAATTCTGTTTTAATTTGATGCCAATTGTCTAATTTAATCCATCAAAAATAAAAACAACGAATTAAAAGTCCATAAGATTCTAAATCGGTTGGATTCTGAGTGCTGTTTGCCTTTGGATCAGGTCATCTTGAATGAAATACAAACTCCACTTGTGTGCTCATGGATTCGGTAGCAAATGGTCAACCACTCCTACTCTGTGTTGGACTGGCTTAAGGGCAACTAATGTTTGTTGACATTTTGAGTTTAGAAATCGATTCAATTTCTGCCATTTGAGTTCTATAATGTTTTTGGTAGGTGAAAAACGTTTTTGGGTTTTATTATTAAACTTATTTACTGTTAAGTTCTCTACTAAAACATCTTCTTTGCATAAGGTTGACTTAAGCAAACTGGAGATGGCTGCTTTGTGGAGATATTGGGGACACTTTAACCTTGTGAGTTTTTATAATAGGAGAAAGTTACTAGTTGATCTGTTGCCACTATTGAGTCTTTTTTTTTTTTTTTTTTTTTGTGTACTAACATATTGGATTGCTAGGTGGATGCTATCCCCAACACGTCAAAAGAGCAACTAGTTGATGTTGTTCAGAGGCATTTCATGTCCCAGGTACTTGCAAAACTGGTTGCTGCTCCCTTTTTTGTGTACTTACAATGTTAGTTCAAGCAGCCTTTTAATAGTAGATAGCATTATTCTGTTATAAAAAATGAAAAATCTATTTTTCTGTTGGTGAAGCAAATGGATGAGTTGCAGGTCCTTTTTGGGTTTGTACAGGCTGCGAATTGATTGAAGACCGTGCAAATGACATGGAGAGAAATGGGGAGATCTTTGAATTTGGTTGTCTATGCTAACTGATGATACTGGTACCTAAATGTCCACTTCTCTCTGCAGTGATGTCTGTAACAATTTGTCTGTGGCTTGTTTATGTCTATCGTTTTCGGTTACAGAGGTTCTTTCTTTTTGGTAGTGTAGTTATGTAGATGTATGTAAGCTGGTGATCAGACCTCTAAAGAAGTCCATTGTGGCTTTCTTTCAATTAACATTGGACAACCTATATCTTGTGAAACTATATAAATGCTAAGTTTTTTTTTCTGAATATATTGTGAGGTTATGAATTTTTGACATGATCTTGGCCTTTGTACTGTTGCCCAAAAAGTCAGACAAGCCAAATCAAAACTGTCTGCAATGATCGCTATCTCTATAGTAGTTATTATAACAAAATGTTTCATGCATGTATTGATCGTGAAGTTACTGCATTTACTTCACTCTGTTTATTCCTTTTCTTTTTAATCATCATCGTTGAACAGTTTGCACAGAGGGAGGAATATTAGACTTTGCTTTGTGACAATCTTGCTTCATCATGTAGACTTTTACCCACTCATTCTACTCACTGGTATACTCAGAACTTGGTAACAGAAGAAAAAGAAGATGGAAGCAATTCAGTCTTGGGTCTCAGAGCACAAACTGACCAGCATTGGTCAGTAGTAATCCCCTTTCACAATTAATTAATATATTCAAATTTTGTTTACTAGTAGCTAATAATTAGTATCGTCAAATGGCTGTTATAGGGGTGCTCTGGGCATCAGGAATTGGGGCATCACAGGCTTATTCACGTACAAGATCTCCCCTGAAGCCAAGCCTTAGGCTTAGTCATGCAAGGTGACTTCAATCTCTTCAAGGCCTGAACTTTCTAGCATTTAATATGTTGGTGCTGTTTGATTATCAAACTCTAACCATATTTTTGCACAAATCTTATTTTTAAGATTTTACCTGTCACTAACTATATAAATAATCCTGTTGGTTACGAGTTTTATGACTTTTTTTCCTCTTTCTCTTATATCCAGAATTTCCGGCACCTCCTTTTCCCACTCAACCTATTATAAGGCCCTTTATTCTTGGAACCCCTCCTGGGCTGAAACAAAGACCTCGAGGAAAGAGTGTTGGCTTCAGTTAGTCTCTCGTATTAACTCTATAATATGTTTATTTTTGTACTGTATTCATCTACTGCCCAAGTGTTGCATGAATCAATTATTAGTGCATCACAATCTCTAAAATCGCTATCCCAATCTCTAAAATCGCTATCCGCAGCTGCATATGCAGATGGTGGTTTTTGCTAAGAACTCTGATTTCGTTTATTTTTTATTCTGGAAATTTAATTCACTTGATATATAGACCAATTCAGTTTCCATAAAATCTTTCTAAGATGGACGACTTTTCTAATTATTTCAATACTTGGTGAAAATGTTGACGGATATGTTTAATGTTTGATGCAGAAAAAGAAGCCAGGGCTGTGTTTTGAAAACTCTCAAACACAAGGTGTAGCAATAAATGGTGCTGATCAATCCAATTTTGGCTTGGATGATGCCCCTTGATCATATTATCAGGTGCTTTAATCGTGCATCTCTTTTCTATGTGATATAGCGGTTTTAGCTCCTATTTAATTTCTAATTTTGTTGTGTTGCTTTAAGGGATTCTTAGGTGTGCTTTTCAAATGATGTTTCGTGCTTTGGAAACAACAACAGACAATTGCAGCCAAGTCTTCCTAGCAGTCCATATGGTGGAAATTGTTGGTGTCCTTCTTTTGGAGGAGATTCGATAATATGAATTTGTATTTGGTGTTTGGTATGTAGAGCTTCTTAGTAACTTCATAGACCTTCTATAACATGTTTATTTTGTGTTAGATATAATATGACCTCTTTTTCTTCTTTCTCTTCTACCCAAAATTCCTCACTAAGTCACTATTCAAGCTACAATTATTATTCACTCTGTTGTTTGTTCTCTCTTTTCCCCAGCCAACCAACAACCTATCATCACAAGAGTTTTCAATGAGACAATGATCCTTTCTTCATTTTTCAATGAGCAAGTGGGATAGTGCAACTTCTGGCTACTTCTGATCAAATACAAGGCAGCATATGAAATTGAAGTAAAGAAGGGGGGTAGATTCCCTCTAGTCTCTTAATTCCTGGAATAGAAACCTTTTACTTGAATTCTTCTTGTGACAATGATCCTTTCTTCAGTGTACACATGATTGGCTTCGCTAGATATCGGCTGCAGAAACTTGGTTCTACACAATACCTTGACTGTCTGTCAATTAAATGCTATTTCTGGAAGCTGTTAAAGACGAAAATGGTTCTCTGGACATTGATGAACTATTGCTGATTGTTTTTTTTTTCCTTTGGTACTTGGTTGTATTGAGAGATGGTGTTATTCTTTTTTGCTTTTAATTTGAAAAAACTCATAGATGGTTTACCTTTCAATTTTGGTTGTTTAAAGTCTTTTAAATGTACTCTTTGAAGCTGTTTAGAACACCAAAATTTGAATAATATGACACGAGTCGCTGAGCGGCATTTGAATGTTATTTAAATGTTTAATATTTGGATGTCATTTGCCATCAAGGAGAGCATCCCCCTCTTCTTCTTTTTTAATGAAAAATGCTAAACATAGTTCCATATACATTTTTCATGACATGACAATAAAAATTACCATCGGATGTTATATGTATTTTTTTTGGGGATTTTTGGAATGCAATATTGAATTGGGCTGGACTTATGTTTATTAATTCATATTTGAATGGGGAATTCAACCAACTCAAATTCATATCTTAGGGCCCTGTGTGGAATTCATATCTAGGCCTATAACCCCTTTTAGTTTTAATTTTCGCCCAATCCACCCTGAATTCTTTTCAGTTTTCTAAGTATACACCACCCCATCAATCTTTGGTTATTTATTGATACATAGAAAAAAAAATAAAAAAAATTTGAGACTTTTTTTTTTTTCTTCCCTTTAACTTTGATGGGCTACATATATTTTGTCACAGTGGGCTAATATTGGATCTAAGACAAACAAGTATAAAGTTTTCTTTGCTAAATTGGGTGGGAGTTGGGGGATTGGCATTTTATAGGAAAGTCTGTTGGTTCCATGAGTTTTCACGAAGTATGCAGCTTGATTAATTCAAGTATATATTCCTTTTTATATTTCATTAAAATGCAATCAAAAGTTTGGAGTGTAAGTGGATTCTTCTTTTATTCTCCGTTCTTCTCACTCCTTCTTTTCTATATATTATTTTCCTATTTATTATTATGATATGCTAAGGTGTCTGATTGGTAGGCACAAAGGGGTGGGTTTGTGTCACTTCCATATAGAAGTCACTTTCCTATATATATATATATATATATATTAAAAAATTTTAGGAACTATTTATATATTTATATTTATGAACTATTTTTATTGTAAGAGGTATTTTTTTTTGTTGGTAGATTATTTAAATACTTGTTTTATTTTTTGTTTTTGGGTTTTGAATTGTTGCAGTAAGGGGATATTTCTTGTGTATGTTGGTTTTTTTAAATACTTGTTTTTAAATACTTATTTCTTTATGTACCTAATTTAAAACAATTTTTAGGGCATTTAAAAAAATTGAATTTTTATTTCTAAGGCTCATATAGGCAAAAATATTGATTTTTTAGGATTTTTGGGCTTTTTTAGGTTTTTGTTTTTGTTTTTTTTTTTGTTTGAAACAATCACAACAAAGTCCAGTTAATATGGACAAAAAGGCTAATAGATTTTTTATTTCTTATTTTTTAAATGGGCAATGCAAAAATGGGCTTATTTTAGGCTCAATACCTAAAATAAGAAGAAAAAAAAAAAATTTCTTAAAGAACCGGTTACCAAATAGGGTACAAATTGGGTAACCAGAACCCTGGTTCCCGATTCCGGTTTGCCCAAAACCAAGAATCAGGGTACCTCAGTTTTGGCCAAAAAAAAAAAAAACCGGACCGAATTGACACCCCTAGTTAACTATGATATTAACAAACGTTAAGCTTATATATATATAAAGTATTTTATTTATTTTAATAATATATTTATTTTTTGTCAACTGAAAAAAAAAAAAAAAAAAAAAAAAAAAAAAAAAAAACCGTGACAATCATTAGCTTGAGAAGATGACATTATGAGAAACAATAGTTTTATGTCTAATCGTTTTGTTTTACCATTAGAGGACAGATTCATGAGGTTTTTATCAACTAGACCCAGGGAGAAAGAGAGAAAGAGAGAGAGAGAGAGTGAAGATGGAAGGCCCTCCAGAGGATGATTGCTGTGCAGTTTGCCACGGCCCTTTTAATCTCCCATGCCGCACCTCCTGTTCCCACTGGTTCTGCGGTGCCAACTCTCTCTCTCTCTCTCTCTCTCTCTCTCTCTCTCTCTCTCATTTGAACTTGTAAACCATAGGGCTGGGAACTTCCAGGTTTTGCAGTTGTTTAGGACAATCGATTGTATTTGGAAGAAAAAGAAATGTTCTTGTTCTCTTTGGTAGCTGATAAATGTGCCCTTTTTGAAAATTTGTGTTGCTACTATTTTCTGTTGTTTTGATAGGAGGTTGGATATCAAGGTCCTTATATATTGTGTTCTCTCTTGCTTTTGCAAGTGAACCCATAATTGTAAAACCCTAGTGGCTGGCTCCGTTTGGTTTCTGAGAAAATGTAGGGAAAAAGGAAACGACCACATTCTTGCAATTGTAGATTTTAACTCTGTACAATGCACACAAGAAAGGAAATCAAGAAAAGTTTAGTTTTCTGGGTCAGGAAAATGACATAATTCTCTATGCAACCAAGCTTGAGACTAAATAACAAAACCCCCAAAATATAGCTTCTCTCTCTCTCTCTCTCTCTCTCTCTACATATAAAACCATTTTGCGTTATGCTCTTCAGATAATAAAGAATGCAAGTACAAAAACTGTTGGTTATGATTTTAAACAATAAGACTCAAACCTCTTAAAGAAGTATTTAATTTGTTAAAATTTTCTTGTTCCAAGGGTTAAATGTGGTTCTTTAGTTGAAAATCAAGTAAGATCAATTCTTGTGCAGGTGATTGTATTTTGCGCGTATGGATCTATGGAGATACACTTAAGCGATGTAGATGCCCCATATGTTGTTGCTATTTTTCCAGCTTGACACCCTTGGAAGCATCCTTTGATATCCTCCATGACCCAGAAGCTACTAGAATCATGGGAACTGTTCAGAGGTATAATCGGGTGCATGCTGCTGGCATCAAAGGTCTCGTTCAGGTATTTGTGTAAATAGACACTAAATTGTTATTATCTGTGTAGGAATAGCAGGCATATCAACATCTTTTTGAGTTGCATGATATCTTCTGTAGTACCCTTTGTTCAAAGGAAAAGAGAAAGAAAATAGCTAGAAAAAAATGTGTTTCTTTCATCTACTGAATAAATAATGTTAGGGAATGGAAAAGAAAAGAATTAAAAATGTTATGGAAGGGGAGGCAATTAATAGGCATTTTCCTTTCCTTCCTACCCATGGCTCTCGGGCTTCTGAGTGGGATTGAGATTGTCTGAGTTGGTGAACATTTCTCACTTGTTGTTTGCAGATGATACCTTGGTCTTTTCTGGGGCTAATTATGATCATATTAGATCTATTCGTGATTTACTCATATGTTTTGAAGCTGTTTCTGGCTTGAAGGTGAACATGGCCAAATCTGTTTTGGTTCTGGTGGGCACGGTGGGCAATGTGGGAGATTTGGCCAGTATTTTGGGCTGCGGGACAGATTCTCTTCTGTTGAAATATCTTGGCCTTCCTTTAGGGGCTTGTTACAAGGCTAAATCCATATGGGATGACATTGTGGAAAAAATTGAAAGCAAATTGGCTAGTTGGAAAAGGATGTACCTTTCTAAGGGTGGTAGGGTTACCCTTATTAAGAGCACTCTTTCCAATCTTCCGACATATTTCTTGTCTCTATTTCCCATTCCTGTTTCTGTGGCTAATCATATCGAGAAGCTTCAACGAGACTTTTTATGGGGTGGGATAGGCGACGAGTACAAGTATCATTTGGTAAGCTGTTCTAAGGTTTGTTCTCCCATCTCTGAGGGTGGTCTAGGGATTTGGAATTTGCGAGTGTTCAATAAAGCTTTGCTAGGGAAGTGGCCGTGGCGTTATGCGAATGAGAGGGAGGCTTGGTGGAGAATTGTGATGGATGCAAAATTTGGTTCTAAGTGGGGTGGGTGGTGCTCTATTGACACTTCAGGGCTGCATGGCGTTGGGCTTTGGAATTATATTAGGAAGGGATGGAAATTATTTTTTAGTCATATCAAATTTGATCCAGGGGATGGATCCAATATTAGATTCTGGGATGATGTAGGTACCTTAAAAAAGTAGGTAGCTAAAATAGAATAAATGTAACCTCCTCAAATTTCAACTATCCCTGCCTAACTAGTTGTGATAGGAATGAAAAATATTACACTAATTATCTGTCATGGTGGACTTAAGGATTTGGGTGGGATGGGAAGTGAAACATTTAGCTGAAGTTCAAACTCTTTGGAGGCCAAGGGTCATATGGGGATGATCAAATATTTGAAAGTTTCAAACTTTTATTATAATTATGTGGGTTGCAGATATAAGCTTTGGCCCAGAAAAATATTGACATATATTTTTAGAATTAATGAATCTTTTGCAATTGGAGTGACAAGGTCTTGTATTGCTAGGTTGATTGATACGGGCTTTTTTAGCAGCTCTCATGGCTTGAGGCAAGGGGACCCTTTGTCTCCCCTGTTGTTTGTTGTTGTCATTATCTCAGACAATGGTTCCTATGTTGATATCCTTCTCATTTGAAAATGATTCTCTACATTTATTGTCGTTTTCCTTTTGTTTTAGGATTCTTTGCCCTTTATTGTTCTTCCTTGTGTCAATTAACTTTGGTTTTCTATTAAATATATATTTTTTAAAAATCTTCTTGATGATTACAAGGTGACATTTTAACTGTGAAAGACTTGATACCAGAATAATTGCTTCTAATTGCTATATATAAAGAAAAGAACTTTTGATGACCTTTTTGACGTAACCTCTGTAAACACCAGGTTCAGGATTGGCTACTAGACTGCTTTAATGGAATTTAATGGATGGGTTTACAATGTTCTCATAAGTGTTTAGGCTGTTCGAAATTGGCTTCTTTGGTAGATTTCTACCAATAATATTTTTAATAAATTGAAGTCATAAAATAAAATTATTTATTATATATTGAGCATTGAAATAGGAGAATTTATCTCACAGTTTGTTAGCCTTAATTGTGTGAGTGAATCTTTAATGCTTGTTTGATCATTTGCATGTCAAAATATAATGTTCCACTAGTCGTGCTTGTGTATTAAATTTGAGTACAGAAATTGAAGATATGAGTATGCTTGTTTGATTTTTCTTTGAATTACTTCACCATTAGTTTTTATTCTGTAGGGAAACTGACTAATGAAAACCTCCCTATTATTCTTCACAGAAAATGCTTGCCCTGCCATTTTTCATCTGGATGACACTACAAGACTTGATGGATCCTGATAAATCCAGCTCGCTCTTATTCAGAGTGCGCATTTTTGCAGTTAAGTTCATGAAATTTTCATGTAAAGGAAATATTGTACCAAAATATTTTCTTTTGATAAATCTGTATATAGATGAATTTCAATTTTAAATGATCTGTTTTGTCTCTCTTTTCAAGTTTTATTTTCTTATAACTGAGTGTGTGTGATTTAACCTGCTATCTTAGTGTAAGTAGTGGGCTTTAAGGATTCCATTTAAATAACTTAGGGAAACATAACAAAAGTTCATGCCACGGTTGAATGAGCCTGAAATGATGTGGGGATTCTATTAGGAACTGCTGTTGGTACTATAATCCATGTGGAAACCCATTAATCTTTCCACGCAATCAAACTGTTGGTGAAATGCATAGATGGGTATGAGTTATAACCTTACACCAACCCCATTATGATGAACCTTTTCACACACTCCCAAACCATTATTGAATTGCATTGTCGATTGCTATATGCCCTGGAAATAGCATAGTGTGATTTTGAACAGATGCATGTAGTTTATATATTAAGAATGCATGTAGGTATTTTTTATATTAAGAATGCATTTATTTTTAGAAAAAAAGGGAACTAGTTTTTGAAGCATTGATTTTAGAGCTGAACAAACATGATGATGATTTTACAAAGGTGCGGCTTACCTAGGTCAACTTTCTCTTGAAGATTGGCGTAGTTGTGGATTACCTATGAATGCATTCTTCGCTGTTGTAATACAGAGGACAACTGGGGGGTAATGATTATTGTAACCATTGCTGGGTTATTTGAGTCATGTCACCTCTATACGGTTGGAGTTTTTTGGCTTGTTGTATTACAGGGATTTGTTGAGAAATATCTATGCGTAAAAGGATGATATATTTGTGTTATAGTTACAAGTGATAATAGTGCTGTTCTATGGGTAATGCATTTAAGAAGACCGTAGTACATTGATGATCTCTTTTCCTCTAAAAAAGATTGTTTTTCACAGGTCTATTTTGTTTAAATAGGTCACTACTTCAGTATTATTGAACCCTAAATTCATAATTGTTTAACCGCTGTTAGATTGACCTACTCATTAATTATTTTGGTTTGTCCCTGTGATTCACATTGTTTTATGATAGTAAAGGAAGTTATGTCTTTCTTAGATTTTCATCATTTTTTGCTCTGGCTTTTTAAACAGCCAACAAAGCTTTTTGGTTCATTCTGTTCATCCAAGGCTGCCTTCTCTGGCTTGATGTAAGGGATTTGACCAAATTATAGATGCCCTTCATATCTTAAAGTTGACAGTTCTCAAAGATGTTTCTATGCAAACCAGAAGTTAAAGTAGGATTTATCTGCCATTATTTTTGTTTTCTTTTGATCTTGTCTTATTGCATCTCTATGCCACCCTCAGGTAATTAACTTCATGGATTTAATTTCTCATATAAGATAAATAAGTTACTCAATAGCATTTTTTTTTAAAAATGTATGAGCTGATTCTGAATTAGTTACTGAGGATGGATTTTGTTCCTTTTACCTACAGCTGCTACTTGGCACGATCTACATGGTCAGCCCTGTAGAGATTACTGCAATAGGTTTGCTTTCTAAATTTTGTGCATTGAGGGAGAATTGAATTTGAGCACTTGGGCCTTATGTATGGGTGAGTTTAGGTATTAACCATTGCTTGAAGAGTTATGGTATGTAGTAAACTGTTACACGGCTGACATACAATTGGAATGATGTGGTAGTAAAATTCAGCCCTTAATTTTAATTTTTTTGAAGTGCTGATCTAAATGTTATTGCTACACTATCAAGTTGTATGGTAACAGGCTATTAAATAACATTACTCTTGCTTGAATGGTACCATATTGCCATTCTCCAACAAGTTTCATGGTTTTATATACCTTAAGAGACGTCATTTATTAAATTATGGTGCTTACAAACTAATTCTTCGGTCTTGAGGCTCAAATGCTAATTGTTCCCCACATAAAGTAGATGGTTTCCCTGTTGTCTAATCATCTGTAAACTTTTTCTACAGATAAGAGCAATGCATTAAACTTATTTGAGTGCGGTGCCTTTGCATTTGTAACTCTCATGCATATTATTGGACTTTATCGCTCGGGGCGTCTTGCCAGGAATCGAAACAGATGGATCTTTGACCGACATGATGATTGAGCCGTACGCCCTCTTGCCCCTCTTCTCTTCCCCAGATTTCCGTGCAAATATTTGGATGCTTTTGAAACTGTGATCAGTTTGGAGACAGATTGAGAGCTGGTGTAGACATTTTGTACAGTTCACATGAATAGTCCGATGTAAAATATCGATGCATGCTGTTTGCTTGAGAGGACATCAGTTTATTTCTCATTGGTCTTACGTTTATTGCTGTTAAATGTATGCTTTGTACGTTGGTTTGATTTGGGATATCTTTTTTGTTTGGAATTAATAGCATAATTCTTGACTTGTCTATGTTATTTCATTTCCCTCTGCATCTTGTTTTGTTCTTGAACTTGGTCCTCCATTTTTAATTTTCCCATTTTGGCATGAGTTTCGTAAGTGTCAGTTGCTCTGTAGTTTCCATTAGAGTTTTGAGTTTACAAATCACCAACCGAGCTAGCCAACTCGTTAACTAGGAGCAATGCAATACGTTGCTCAAAGCATTTTGATTTTGAGTCGCAAGTCCTGTGTGGTCATTTTACCTTTTTTTCCTATAGGCTATAGGGACTTAAGAAGCAAAACATTTTAAATGTTGTGTTTATTTTCTTTTAAGTTTTTAATGTTTGAGATCACATTTTGCTTTTTATTTTTTATTGAAAATAGGATGCCATTAGTATTCTTTCCTCATGTTCGACCGGTGTGTGGTCAATTTGGTCTTAGGCACTAGCCGCACTACCACACCCACAAACAAGATTGTCTATCGGGTCTAACACATGTAGCCTACCTCAAGCTTGGAAGACATTGTGCAGGAAAAGGGACACTACTTAGACAAGCCATTAAGCACAAGAGCGCACACATTTGAAAAAAAAACGTCATGGTTCATATAAATCGATTTCGAACAAAAAGGTTCATACCATGACATGATGGGTGAATCAATTAATGAATGACCAAAGGAAATTGAGATACTTTAAATGTGCATTCAAAAACCATCATGGTCTTCTCTCATTTTCTTTTATAAAAACTAAGCACACAAAACAAATATGCAATGCAAATCTAAAGACTCACAAAAGCAAAGATATTTGCATGCAAAAAAAAAAATAAATTTGCATGTCCTAGGATGAATGAAGCTCACCCCTAAACATGCCCAAACCACTTACCTTAGGTAACTCTCTTATCACTCTCCCTCAAAGGGTGATTGATATTCACTTTCTTGGATCTATACAATCCTACCGCTCATTATGGAGAAAGAGTAGTGAAAATCATAACACCAGTGTGAGTGAACTCACACTAGTGTATTATAATATTATTATATTATTAAAAAAAATTTGAACAGTAATATTAAAAAAATAATATTATAAAATACACCAACGTGAGTGACTGTTCATTCACACTAGTATTATGATTATCACTACTTATGAAGAAAATATTCTCCATATCAATCCTAGGTGTAGTAGTCTATTTCTTAGGTCTCTTAGACCTAAGTAGACGACAATGAAGTTGAATGTGATCCACTTTGCCACAAAGGTGGCATGTATGGACAAACCTTGGAGAATGTTGTTTCCTTTCAGGTTTCATACCCTCAACCTTGGGCCCCACCTTAGCATCCTTGCCCTTATCAACAACATTAGGAAAAACATTCTCAACACAGTAAGGGATAAATTTTTAATTTTTTTTTTTTTTTCCTTTGTTGATAAGTGTGGTTTTCGAAGCGGAAGCGTTTTTATCAAAACCAATTCGACACATATCACCATAGGGCTTTTGAAAACTCAAAATTTGGTCAAGCTTAACATTAGAAGGATTAGGCAAAACAGTCACAATCACAAGATCATCTTCGAAGCATTTAACTTTATCAACAAGTACAAAGTTTTCCAGTTTCAAGGAATCTATAACAATATTCAAATCATGCAATTTAGCATAAGATCTATTCTCAATCTCAACAACATTCAACTTCATAAGAAGTTGGTTATAGTCCTCTTGAAGATTAATCTCTTCAACCAACTCACCTTGTGATTCTTCATTACAAGTCTCAACAAGCACGGGAGGGTCACAATTTGTAGGACCATCGGCATTCTCCATAGAGGTGGTGAAAGCCTTGAAAAGCTTATATCCTTGGAAGCTTTCAAGGCTTTACCCATCATATTCATTGAAGGATTCTTTCTAGTATTTTTATTGAACTTGAGAAATTTTCTAAACTTCTAAGCGAACAAGACTTCTTACTCCTCAATTGAATCTTCCTTCAAGTGGGCTTTAATGGCTTTTCTTTTCTTGGGTTTGAAAGAAAAATACCTTGGTTTTTTTTTTGGAAACTCCATTCTTCGTCTATTTTGAGAAATAGTCATTTCATTCTGGAGGTTTATTCTGTATCCTAGACGTGACCTTAATTGAGTGAGGAATTGTTTTATGTCCGACCAATTTTTTTTTGAAATTGGCATTGAATTTTGAAATTTCTATATTTTCATTCACATTGAGTCTAATTTAAGATTTATGGTATTCGGTTCACAGCTGGTTGATAAGATTGGAATTTTTTCCTCAATTGGGAGTTCGGTTTTGTCTATTATATATCCTCAACTCATTCTCAACAAAAGACTTGTTGGATTTTCTACTCCTTTCTTTCCAAATTTATTTTCCATTTTGGTGGTTGTGTTAGGGTAATTAATTCAGTTTATGGCAACATTTGTCAAGAATAAGAACGGCCGGGAATAGGATCCTCTACATTTCACGATTAAGATTAAATTTCATATATGTAACAGTGTATATGTTGTCCCATGCAGACTATGTTGTCACGTCATTTAAATTTTTTAAATGATATGGCACAATGTATACCCTTAGATTCAATTAAACAAAATCTCGACCATGAAATAATTCCCCTTCATTTTCAGTGGTTGATAATTCAGTTTCGGGCTATATTTGTCAAGAATTTTCTAAAAATGAATATCTCAAATTTGGAGGAAGCTGCTCTCATGATCTTTCTCCAGCATGGAATCAAGGTGATTCTATAAGTGTATTTTGTCAAGAGTTGTGATAGATTGAAATCACTTCAAAAACAACATATCTCAAACTTGATGATTGTTGAATGTGACAGATACAGTTCAGTAGGGCACAAAATTGAACAAACGATATTTCAATCCTTATGATATATGTTTCAATGCCATATATTTTAAAAACCATATCAAATAAATGTAGAAAAGAAAAAAAATGTAGTGTGTAAATCTGAGTGCTGGAACATCAACTGTACATCAGCCATTGTATTTACCTGCCAACTGGGTAGAAAAAAGAAAGGTTAAAGAAGAAGGAAGAAGATAAGAGCAAAAGGAGTGAAGAGTTGCATAATAATTTGGTTAAGTACCTCCTGCTATAACAGGTTTGGCTGCATGGTCTTCATCTCACATGGCAATCTGTACACACAAAAGTAGCCACAAGAAATTTACACAAGGGGAGAGAGAGAGAGAGAGAATCCTCTCCACAACAAACAATCTCAGTTCATATACTAGGAGCTGATTTTTCCGGCCACATTATCTTTAGTTATATGACAGTCGTATAACAGTTTACTAAAAGCTTGTTTGGGGTTGTGTTTGAGAAATAGAGCTTTTAAGTCAAAAAACACTTTTTGAGAAAAGTTTTATTTTTAAACTTTTGTTAAAAGTGCATTTTGACAATTTTTAAGCTTTTTGGACTCTTAAAAGTGTTTTCAGTATTTTTTACTAAATGAATATTTTTTTCTTCAAATGGATTTTTTTAAGTATTAAATTCATTTTTAGGTTCCTCAAATGTACACCCAAATAGGCCCTCAATAGCATTACTCTTTAGGTTGAGTAGAGTAGTAAAGGTACCCTTGCTCGGCTCTGGTATATATATATATATATATATATGGCCTTGCACTTGTCAACCAGAATAAAAGAGGGTTTTTGTGCAGTAACCTTTGGTAAGGCTGAGGGAGACTTGAGTGGATACTTTTTGTAGTTACTCCAGCATTAAATATTGTGTCACATTTTAACAGATTGGTGATAAACATTCATGTGAAGTAACATTATATGATGTCTTAAACATCTAATGGCAATTTCTCAACCAACCTCCAAGTTGTGGGATGGGATGTCCTCCTGCAAGAACCACCATGGACCATTTTTCGATAATAATCTGCGAAAACACAAATGAAAGGCCCAGTTTGACATTAAACCATCACACATGCTAAAACTATCATTATAATAACATGATAAGATTAATCTCAAGAGATCTGGTAATTAAGTGATGTCAATATCATAGTTTGTTTTCCACTCAGCTAAATGAACAAATTAAACATAATGAGTGTTGCTGGAAACAAAATCTTACTCATATCCAAATTAATCCAAATTAAACATAATGAGTGTTGCATGGATGATAGGTTGAAACCCCAAATATATATATATATATATACATCCAATTCAAAGGATTAATTTTAAATAGGTGTGAAATTTGTGCACCTTGTAGCATTTAGCAATAGACCGCCACGAAGGTTAAGAAAAAAGATTTGGCACTGTTAAAACAATGTAGAGAATAGAATTTTGGAACTGAAGTATATATTTTAGTGTGTCTAAACTGCACACAAGTCAACCTATTTATTGTTGAATAAGGCCGGTTATAAATCGGTATCTGAGAAATCATGCCAACGAGAAAAATATCAGAATCTTAACAGGCACAATTCTGAACATACCTCATGTATCCAGCCACGGTCCGCAGGCCCATGAAAAGTGTCAATCCAGACCAAACTCCCGAAAGACCAATTACAGAGGGAGCATAGAGCAAAAATGCACAAGAAATTGCCCCTACAGCCATCTATAAAGTATTTGCACATTTGTTAAGTCCATTATTTCAACAAATCCAAGGGGTTAATATGGCGAATCAATCTTATCTAATAATTAATCAATTTGAGAAGGTAGTTTACCATAGAGTAAGCAGCATATGAAAAGTCCGAAATGCCGTAATGGAGACCATCAAATATATAAGCCAGAGCGTTGATAGGTTGACTGGCACTGACAAACTGTAGCAGATATAGAGAGAAGCTCATAAATAGAATTATGAGAATGCTAAAAGAGAAGAAAATCAAAAACTGGAAATAGAAAAAGAAAAAAAAAAAAAAAAAAAACAAAGTTTTTGGATGCAATCCAAAGCAAACAGAGATACATACCAGCAACCCAGATCTAACAATTCTCAATACTTCAGAATCATTAGTGAACAACGTTGCTAAAGAACCAAAAGATAAGCCCAATATGATAGCTAAGGAAATGCCAGTGAATAGCCCTGTCTGGGAAACATATATGACGTGTTATGAAACATAATTCCAAGGGAGAAATGGGCAAATGAAACACATTCTTGTAATTGTAAAACTAAAGCAACATGCAAAATCAATCACCTTTAAAGCAAAGTAAGTAATTTCTTTCACGGTGCTGTAATCGCCTTTAGCAAAAGAACTTGCAATGAGAGCCTGCATTCAACAAAAGGCTCTTCGAATAAGTTTGTAAACTAAATATATGTAAGATTAATGTTAATATAATAATGCAAACACGAGATTTAACAAGACAAAAGCAAAGAAAATAATTTTCAATTGTAAATATTTATGTGCAATATTTTAGCCAAAAGGACCACAAATGTCTACTAATAGAGGATAAACTACCGAATCTAACTCCGGATCAGACGATAAAATGCTGATGTCAGTAGAGCAACTGCTAATCATGAAAGAATATGGAGTACCAAAATATCTACCTCAACCTCCGAACAGAATACAAGTGTCATGGGATGTTAACCATATTTAGAAATTTTTGAACAAGGATAGGAGACTATAAATGGCTTTTAAGTAGGGAAGAGGTAACCAAGATAAACATAAAAGGTTTGAGATTACTCATTGTTTACCTGACCAGATGCTGCTTGTGCATCAGCAAGTAGAGATACTGATAACCACACTTGCAAGCATATCTGATGAGCTGCCATGGCTAATGGTCCCAGACGAGCAGCCATTGATGTGCTCAAAGTTATGGTCAAAACAGCGGCTAGGGTTCTCCCAAGAAGAAACCCACCTAAGAAAAAAACATTTTCCAGCATATTTGAGTACTCAATGCACAGAGAAGTAGACAAAGAGAAAATATTAATTTGCTGATTTGCGACTTGACTATTGAGTTTGTGGTCAGAAGAAATAATTAAATAAATTTCTAGCATCCAGAAAAGAGTATCATTATATTATCTAGCTTGCACTTCTTTTTTGGTTATGTATACCAGAAACATCAAAGTATCCTTAAAAAACCAGTCAATGCATCCAAAACAAAAGTTTGAATGTAAAACACTATCCAACTGAATACATGATAGATACATAAACGAAGTTTGATCTTGAGATTTTGTATTGATCTAAGGTCCAAAAGAATCATTCTGTGAGATTTTCCAGGCATAAGAATATAGATTGCAACATCATTCTGTGTAGCAGTCCCTAGCATATAGAACATGTTGAATGCCAAAAAAAAAAAAAAAAAATCGAATCAAAGGAAAGAATTGCTACTATACAGTCTATACTATAATAGCCAAGACACAGGAAATCAAGCTAAAAAGTTAAAGAAGACAATGTCCACACCGGACAGAAATTGTAGCTAATTTATACAAACAAATCTAATAGAGTGACATGTGTCCCATACTTATTAAAAAAACATGTGAGAAACACATGTTATTAAAAAAAAAACATGTGATTCTCACATGCTAAGGGACACATGTTACTTTATTAGATTAGTTTGTACGAATTAGTTACAAACCAGTTTGTAGCTAATTTTTGTCTGTCCATATCAGCCATACCAGGAGCAAACACTCACCAGATTTTAGGTAGCCACCAAAATGCAAAGTTTTCACACTAGGAAATGATAATACAGTCCTCTTGCTAAGATACCAGATCATCGAAAAAGCAACAATGTATCTGGAAGATGTGAAAGCATATTTTGTCAATACAAGGTTATGCATAACAGAAGCAAAAAGAACTCAAACAATGAAAGCACATACTGAGACACAACGGTAGAAATCGCAGCACCAGTTACTCCAAAGCGAAAAGTATACATAAGTAAAGGAAATAAGAATACAGCTGCCAAATTTCCAATTCCTGCAAATCAATCACCTACAGCCATTGATAAGATTGAAAAACAAAAAATTATCTGATAGACATTGCTGAATCGCAGCTCTGCTTCGTTGTTTGGAAAACATTTAAGGCCATTGGAACTGGCATGTGGTGAATAACAACCACTTTTTGATACAAACAGTAAGGATCTAAACCAAGTTGAAGTAATTTTTACTATAGATGAAGTATTTAATGACAGGGGTTAGATAACGTCCACTTTGACGTAACACCATCCTAGCATCATTGTGGCCATATGACAAAATTCATCTAGAAAAAGAAATTATAGATAGTGTAGTTGCTTATTCTTCTATGTGTGATGTTTGACAATATCAACTTCTTTAATGGTATATTCCAACTTCCAAGATGAGAAGGAGAAAAGGGGGGCGGGGTGAGATTAACAGAAAATGAGCAGCCTTGAAGCATTGAACATGTGAGGCAAAGATGTGCAAAATCACAGGGTGGTTTGCTCAGCCATAACAGCTTTTAGCCAGCATTAAAAAGTGGCTTCAATAAGTTGTCTCCCACGCCAAAAAAACAAAAAAGGAGAGAGAGAGAGAGAGAAAGAGTCTCATATGAAAGAAAATAAAAGTAAAATATTTCAATGCCAATATTGACCAAAATGACATGACAGAAAAAATCAGACTATTTTATGAGCATAGTCCAGCAATATTACCTAAATACTCAATGAGCCAAACTATCTAAAATATAAAGGATTTTGACCTCATCAGATAGTGCTTGCTTTAATTATTCCTGTTTATGCTTTACGTTAAAAAAAAAAAAAAAAAAAAAAAAAAAAAAAAAATAAAGGCAAAGATAACAATGACCATTATTGTGGTCTACTGATTTATGTGGACCAGTGACACATAGGAAGAATAAACCTTTACTTGTCTTTACGTTCTAAAGGTAATGAAAAAAGAAAAAAGAAAAAAGAAAAAAACTGACATCTAAAATACTAATGCAGTCCAATGACCCTCATATTTCTTTTATTGTATAAATTTCAGAAGGTAAGCTGAACACTTGCCTAGACATAATACAGGGGTTTTTGTATCCTTAAATCCACGGAAGATGCCTTGAATGGCAAGAGAAACAACAACTGCAGGAGCACCAATTGCTCTAAGTGAAAGAAATTGTTCAGATGGAATGCGCATGGATGAAGCCTGTTCAAAAAAAAAAAAAAAAAAAAGTTCAGAAGATAGTCCACTCTACATCTGGAAACAGATGCTTATGCAAAATGGAAATAGATGTGAGTATAAAGGTGAGATTAGCTGGAGAAGAGGATCACTACCAAGAGTTGACAATAATGTCAAATTTAGAATGCAAATATTACTCGTCAACAAGAGGTAGATAATAGGAATGCACTGATATCTACTTACTGATGATATGCCCATCATGTTCAGAAATACTCCAGATCCCAAATACATTGCCAAAGCCTCGACAGTACCAATTGCAGCTGCTAAAACCAGGGCAGTAGAGACAGAGGGTAGTAGCTTTCTTTCACCCGTTCCATCGAGACCTGTACATCGATTATTTCAGGTTTAGAATACAAATTCAATATTCAGGGTCATTTATCTTGTATTTCATTCTTTCACTAAAGTAAGGATCTCGATATGGCATGCTCTGAAGTTCATTAGAAGCTGTTCTAGCATCTATTGTAGTTAGTTTCACCTGAATTAGATTCCTTGTTTCCATTCCTTGCTATGTCTTCAGCCACAAATGATGTTGCAACACTGAGGAGGGGAATATTGAAAACCTTCGAAATTATGTTGAAAATCGACATAGAAAGACCTGCTGCTGCCAACTCCAGGGGACCTTTCCAAATGATTGAAAATCAAGGGCTTATTTAGTAAGCTCAAAATGCAGTTTTTCCCACTTTATTAACAACTATAGCTAGACAAAGCGACAAACAGTATGAGAAAGTAAACAATAAATGAAATTCCAACTGTCCGCCGCCAAATTTGTTTTAGTCCTATGATGCATGATACTCAAAACTCTTATCCAATATGCCTACTATGAACAACATGAGAGTAGAGCATAATCCCTAAAGTCCTAGAAGAAAGAAACTCCAAAGTCTCAGATTCTGTTTAGAATACAGCAAAACTGATGGAAAGGATAGAAAAATTGTTGAAATGCTTATGAAAGGGAAATCTCATTTCTCAACAAGCAATAAGATGGTTTTCCTTTCACTCATAATTTCTGGGACTGAAATGGAGCCTTTGTAGATCAGCCTACATGCTACATGCTACATATTATATTCCAGGCACATTGCTTAAAACCAATCAATAAAAAAGAAAAAAAGAAAACTCCCCTGAATATGGAAGAAACACATTCCAATGTAGTAATCAGGGCTAAATATGCATCTACTCAATTTTGACTAAACCAGACACCAGAGTTTGTAGACAAAGCTGTCAATATTTGATGACTATTTATGCAAATCAGCCAGAATCAAGACATAAAACGGCTAAATAAGACAACAAGCATAACCCAGATAAAAAAAAAAGAAAAAAAAAAAAAAAAAGAAACATTGTTAAATCATAGTGGTTTATTTGCTAGAAAGTATTCCATGAGAAAAAACTAACCCATTCTTCCAATGTAAGCAGTTTCCATCAGTTGTGCCAAGGGCTCAATTGCCTGTCCAGCAATTGCCGGTATAGAAAGCATTATAAGCTCAGTTTGAACACTAGGTGGGGGTGATTGGCTGGTTGTAGGTGTCCCAGCAAGCTCGCTGTGGAAACAATTCAGGATTTCAATCATTTAACGACAAGATTCACAATTCTTGAATCAAAAGATAACATCAGAACTTCACAATTTGCATTCTAAGTAGAAAATTTGTGCAAAGAAAAAAGGCTTGTAAGTCATGAATCTTACAAGATTCTCTCGCTAGAAGCACTCAGCTCATAATCTGAAGTTTGTTGCTCGCTAATCAACCCGCAGCGCCTGGCAACATGGTTGCAGCTCAATCCTCTGGGATCACAAACCACAAACAAATGATCATGACCCACTTTCCTTGATGTTTTGGACCAATACTTTTTCGCCACGTTTGTAACTGGTCTTCTTTGAAATCCCTTAACTTTAATATCACAGGCCAGTGAACCGGAGAGTCGAGTTACCGACATACTGCTGAGAACCAAACTACAAAGAACTCTGATTCAGGAGTCAAGATCCCCAGCAATCTCTCTGCAAATGATCAAAGAACATGTCACCAATAAAACATGTTTCTCCCATTCTTTTTTGTTCAAATTTCAATCAACATTTTGTTAATATGAAAATGTGCACTCATATTCTGTTTGGATGCTAAGAAAACATAGGAAAAAGCCACCCAACTGACTAAAACGACAATGTACAATAGAAACTTACCATATTATTGGCCCCAAGACCTCAAAAACCATAAGATTAAAAAATATAATAGAGTTTTTCCTCAATTTTCTCGGCAACCAAATGGATAACAAAACCTCCTCTGCCTCAGCAATCAGCATTACAATGCTCTTTCACCAAAAACAACACATTTCCATTTGGGTACCGAGAAAACGTGAAGAAAAAGAAGAGAACTTGAGATTTAAGAAAATGGGCACTAACATATGAGGAAGGAAACATAAGACAGAATGGTTTTCCAGCGTTTGAAGGGATAGTCACTACAGGGACAATGTCGGAGAAGCTTCATCGGAGAATGCGAAAATGTGGGTCAGTGGCATTACCTGAGAAGCTGGTTTTACTTGGAAGAGAGCATGTCAGAGATCCAAGAAAAGCTTATTGAATGGCTATGAATTTGTTGTGCTTTGAACTAAGTGACAATAATAAGAGTAGCTGAGCACATTGATTGCGTTTTGTTTTTGGTTAATGGCAAAAACTTGATTGATTTGTAATGTGTCGTAATCAGACACTTGGGGGCAGCGAATAACACAGGCCACGTGGTATCATATGTATGTCATATCACTTTTTTTTATACTCTTTTCAGAATAGAAAAAAAAAAAAAAGATGGAGGTAATTATTTATTTTTTATTTTTAATCAATAATAGAAACGGTCATAAAGAATAAAATTTGAAAAATGGGTGAGCTGGCGCAAAATCGGTGCAAGATCCTTCAACCTTACTCTAATAGAAACATGACCCTTGAGATACCATTTAACCCTATTCGAACTTCTGCTTGGCAATGCGACAAGAAGCACTGAGTGGCCGGAAGAGGGGAAAATAGTGTTACGTGAATGATTTTACAAACACTTAACGGGAAAAATGTTAGGTTATGAGAGAATATAGACCTTAGATTTTAAGGAAGAGAATCCAAAAGGTTAAAAGCTCCTCTCTCTCTCTCTCAAGAAAGAGAAGCCAATAATTGTTTCCTAGCATTTTTTATTTCCTTTTCCAATGGAGTTTTGAGCCTAAGATAATTACATAATGCTAATCCAATTCTGTTATTGGCATCAATAATTTTTCCATATGTTAATATGATATAATCTATATGCCCTTCCTGTTTAAATGTTCTTCTTTGTCTATAATCAGCTGGATTTCCTATACTTAAAATAAAAATAAAAGTATTGACAACATCTTGCACAATTTTACCCATTTCATCTACTATTAATTGATTATGATCATTTCTTTTTTGATCATGCAAAATTCAATTTCTTTTAGTTTCATTTAAATAATTGTCCCACCATCCTTTTAATTGCCGTGTAAATCTTGTAACTAAACAATTTGCTATTTGTTGATCAGTTCTTTTTCTTCTTCTTGTTGGACATAATTGCAAAACTTTGAAGATTTTCCTTGCTGGGTATAATTACAAAGTAATTTGATTGCATATTCCTGACTTGACAATAACTTTATTGCATATTCCTTGACAATTCTGATAATTCTAGGTCAAAATGTCATCATAGCCATTTTGTGCTTAGGCTTTGTGTTTATTGTTCTTTTATTCTAAACTATTGTTCTTGCTTAGACAGATAGACTCATTATTTATAAGCAATCATCTTTTTCTTCAAAATTATCATTTTTAACTGATTACACAATTAAAACTGTTTTAAAAAAATCAATTATATTTAAATAATTTATATGAATCTTTGCAATTATTTTTGAAGGAAACAATGAAAAATCATATACAAAACCATATTCATTTTTACAATATATTGGATTTGTTCAAGTAGCAGTTAAACGAGTAATACTATAAGTCTTTTTAGAGTTCACTTGGAGTCATCTCAAATGTGATATGGTTCTTAAAATCATCAATAGATCAAAGTTCAATACATCACATCTCAAATTCAACAGTAATTTTAAAAGTCACATCACATTTAGGATGATCATAAGATAATTCTAGGAAGATTTATAACATTACTCCAATAAAATCAATAGAAAAGATAATGACTAAACATTAGTGTTTTATTATATTTTTGTTTAAAGTTTTTTTATTTAAGTAAAAATAAGAAGTGATTGATGACATATAAATATGTTGACTTTTGTCATAGAAAAATGAAAAAGTTATTTTAAAAAAATATTTATTTTTTTTTGGGAGAAGTGAAAATAAGGGATGAAAATGGGTAAAATCACTTACCAAACGGACTTTATAATTTTGTTTAATTACACATTATTGGGATCCAACGATAAACTCACCAACAAAAAGCTTAATGAATGGCTATGAATTTGTTGTGCTTTAAAACTATGTGACAGTACGGAGATAATAATATGAGTAGGTGAGCACATTTTTTTTTATTTTTTTTGTAAGTAGTAGTTGGGCACATTGATTGCGTCTGCTTAATTTAATTTAATGTTATTTTTCTAAACATTCTTTTTGGGTGGCAAAATCTTGATTGATTTGTAATGTGTCTTAATCAGACAAGTTGTGGCACCAATAATACAGGCCACGTGTATGTCTCTCTCTCACACGCCGGCGCACATGCATATATATATATATATATATATATATAAAAGAAATGTTATAGTGTAATGAAAATATTATAAAAGTTTTAGATAGTAAAAGGCTATATGTCATATTTATAGTTAATGTGGCCTCATCAATTAAAATTTTTTCAATTGATGGAACCTATGACCTCTTGCCACTTAAAATTTTTAAGGGCAAAAAATTATCTTTTATTACAATATATATATATATATATATATATATATATATATATATTTCTTCTTGTACTCTCTTTATATTGATAGTGGTAATGGCACCTTTGTTTTTGTTTTGTTTTTTGCTTTAAAATGTTTTAAAATGATATAAAAATAAAAATAATTTTGAATATTTTGTAAATATTTTATGTTTTGAATTATTTGTTAGAGCATTTCCAACAATGTTATGTATTTTAATTAATCAAAAAAAAAATATTTTTCATTTTACCTACTACATTTTATTCAATTCTCTATTTTTTTTCAAAAAAAAATATATTTTTTATTATTTTCTTAAACCACCAAGAGAGAAGAGAGAGAAATAATTAAAAAACACACATAAGCTCTAGTGTTTGCTTAAAAGTAATTAATCAATTGGCTATGAACCACGAACCAAATGATTTTATTGCTTCTCTTGGAGATGCTCTTAGTGTTTTTATTTAAAAATAAATAAAAGAAACAAAAAATTTAATCCAACAAACCAAATGATTTTTCAAAAGATTTTGTCTAATTATTGTCGCTGTATTTTTTAACGAATGCTACACACATTTTTACTCGATCACTTTTATATTCTAAAGTATACACCATTTTATGTGGCACTAAAAATTATCATTAAAATTTAATAGTAATCAATTTAACATCTATAGTAATTTTTAAGGCTAAATTAGAAAATGTGCATTTAAGAGTATAAGAACGAAGAGTGTGTAAAACATTTCTCTAGCAATAATTATTTAAGCTAATATATAGTAAGATGCTGGATGTAGTGCTACCATTGTTGTCCATTTGGTAAAGAGTTGTAGGTTTTTTGTTTAAATAATAATAAATGATTGATGTGATATAAAAGTAAAATGCGATTTGAATTTTTTGTGAGAGAAAGTCAAGAAAAAGGCTATAATGAACAACACAAGTCAACTCTAACCTGATTCATTTAATTAAACGAATCATACTCTTTAATCATAACTTACTACTTTTGTATTGATTTGTGTTGAATTCGCAGTATGCATAGAGAGCTTTTCTTCCTACTTAAAAAAGAGAGTTCGTTTGGTAAACGATTTCGTTTTGGTTTCGGTTCGATTTTGTAGTAAAAATTGATTGATATGAAAAAATAAGAATGCTTTTTTTTTTTTTTTTTTTTTTTTTTTTAAAAAGGTGAAAAAGTAAGAATGTTTGGTATGGAAAAATGAAAATATTTTGTTTGTAGTAATTTTTTTTATTTGAATAATAATAAAAAAATGATTGATGTGATGTAAAAAGTAAGAGAACATTAGAAAAATAAAAAAGTGGGATGAATAGTATTGTGCCGAAATCATTCCAAAACTGTTTATGAAACGGACCCAAAAACATTGCTTAAGAAGTTATCAACTTTTTTCCTTTGAAAAAATATAAAAAGTTACTTGTCTTATTTACTTTACTAAAGATGCAGGAAGTTGTAAAGTTGAAGATAATAATAATAATTAGATAGTTGAAGAGATCCCACAATACGTTAGAAGGTGTACAGTTGAAGATAATGATTAAATGAAAGATAATAATTATAAGTACTTATAATTATAGTCTGTACCTTAAAAGTTATATGATTGTATAGTAGTTATAAATATCAATATTGAGATCCCAATATCTTGAGAAACCAATTCAAATTGGGTTGATTGCTTGATTTCTTTTTCAAAGAGCCAATGGAACTTTTTATTTTTTTTATTTTTTTTTTAACATAAATGGAAAGTTTTCAGAACATAAATGGAAAGTTTTCAACCACAACAAGCACCCTGAAAATGACTGGAGCCTCTCTATAATTTCATAGATGGTCCCTACTCCCTGGAAAGGTGCATGAGGTTCAGATTTCTTCTCACCCACTCTCATCCTTGGAAAATCTGTTCTTTTTTTAATTTTTTTTTTTTCTTTTCTACTTTTAATTAGTAAAAGGGAGGCCACGAACAAATATTATGCTTATAAAAAAATTTTACAACATGATGTGGTATAAACATGATTGAAAATGAGATAGTTAAATTCAACTTTTAAGAAATTTAATCATATTGTGCCACATCATGTTGAAAAAGCTTTTTTTTTTTTTTTTTTTTTTTTTTTTTTCTTTTTTGTAAAATTTGTTTGTAAGCTTAGTATTTTTCAATATATTTAGCCCGGCCCCTATGTGATCCAAATTCCCTTTACCTAAAGAATTTCATTCAGAAAGTGGATCCGTTAATCTCATTAGCCTTGCAACATCCCCATATCACTCAAGATTGGCGGATCTCCTCCACAATCTCTAACACTTTTGGTTTCATCCCGACTTTCTCATCATGAAGAGCACGTGATAAAAGTGCAAACTTTTACGTCTATAAGCATTTTGTGTGTTGCAGCCAAAAACAAAAGCTATGGTCCCCCTCTAGTACCCTCTTTCTCCATTTAATGCGTTTGGTTTGATTGTACTTACACAATAAATAAATAAATAAATACCACTTAATTTTGGTTTGATTGTACTTACACAATAAAAAAATAAATACCACTTAATTCAAAAACTTTAAAATTATAAATTTGACTAATGCTACATATACTCTCGCTTTTTCACTACACCTAATTCATCACACTCATCAGTGACTTTTAAAATTACTATTGAATTTGTAATCGAACTTTAATGAATTTTAATCTAATGGTAATTGTGGGAAGCAGTGAATAACCCCATATGTATTGGCAAAAAATTAACTGAGATGCTGCTCGAGACAATCAGCATGGACGAATGGGTTTTGGCATGGTACTCTGGGATTCAACTGGATGGGTGACAATGGCAAAATGTATGACGAGGAGGGGCTTGCTTGAACCCACTGCAGCAGAGGCTTTAGCGGCTTTTTATGCAGTGCAATTCACTCTGGAAATGGGAGCTACGAATGTTCTGTTGGAGTGTGATGCCTTGGTTGTGGTAGAAGCTTTGAACTCACGGGAAAGGAATGGAAGCCAGTATGGGCATATTGTGGAAGACACGCGTGCGCTATTGCAGTCCTTCCCGGGTTGGAGGGTCAGACACGTGAAACGAGAGGCTAATATGGCTGCCCACGGTCTAGCAAGAATGGCAATCCGACATGTCATAGATAGGATGTGACTGGATGAAAATCCTGAATACATCTGTAATATTGTTTTGAGAGAGCAATCTGCCCTCTCATTTCGATTCTTTTATGGAAGATTAAGTTTTGTTGCTAAAAAAAAGTCACATATAGGTGTAAGAAATTGAATGTAAAGAAGTGAAAATGTGTGGAGCATTACTTATATTACTCATTTGACTTATCTGTAGTACTTTTGTGGCCTATATTCCACATGAAACTTGACCACTCATATATATATTTCAACAAAATTGACAAGTTTTTGTTGGGTTTGAGTGAAAACTGCATCTGGAGGGCCCAAATAAGAGAATTGTCTTTTCAGATTTTGTTATACCATGTGCTTTGGGATTTTGAGCGATTGTTGTCCTTAATTTCAAGGGTCTATGGCTCCCACGGCCAGAAAGAAAATGGGTCTGTGGAACCTCACAACATGGAAGGAAATCCAGCTCTTTTCCAATCAAATCTACTTTTTATAATGACAATTTAAGCGAAAAAAAAAAAATTTTGAAATTGTTTTTTTATTTTATATTTTATTTAAAGTCGAGACATGCATTTCTGTAGTAGGAAGGAAGGAGGATAAAAAAAAAGAAAAAGAAAATGACGAAAAAGCTCCCAAACTATTGGAAGGACACGTGGTGTCCAATGACAGTGATTTGTTAATCATAAGTGTATTAGTAATACAATAATGTTTATACAATGATGTGCTTGATTGTAATGGCATGTTACATGTCGGTTGGAGAAAAAAAGTAGAAAGCAACTACCACCGAGATTTTCGCCATACGTTGATGTTTTGTTTTGTTTTTTTTTAATGGGGATTGAACAGTTTTATCCTTTAAGTAATATTATTATTATTGGATGTTAATATATTTACGATAGTCGGCTAGTCAAAGATTATTTTTACTAATTTTTTGCTAAAGATTAGTTATATTCATGGAAAAACACAAAGAAGAAATACGAGAAGGAATTTCAAAGAATAGTAAAATCATTAGGGATCATATTTTATAAAGTGAAATCCAACATGAATATATATCTATTTCTTTTAATTTTAAGATCAAATTTACTAATAAATTTTTTTTTTTGAAAATGACAAAATAAATAACTAAAAGAGGGGAAAAAAAAATAAAAAATTCCTAAGGCATCGTTTGGTATACAAAATAGTTATTACCGAGAATGGGGGACGGTAGAATTGAATAGTTGTTTTTATTATTTAGTTTGGTAACAAAAGATAAACCCTAATTCGAATTAAACCAAAATTACTAAAAAGATTTACATGATTTTTTATTTTTCTAAAACTCAAATTAAAAAAAAAAAACTGAAAAACGTTGATTGCTGTGGGTGGCTGCACCACCCCCGGTGCAATCGGCCACCCCCCGGTTTCGTTGTGAGTGGCCGGCCATATACCCACACCATTCAACGTTTTCTAGATTTTTTTTTAAGGGTTGAAATAAAATTTATTTATTTATTGGGAAGGGAATAGTCATTCTTCTTAGGAAAATGTCCCTACCAAATAAAAGAATGATTATTCCATAGGAGTAGTCATTTCATTCCAAGGGTCTATTTCGCAACTAAACAAGTCTTAAAGATTATGTTAATAATTAACCTAGTTTAAATAGATCAAACTCAATAAGTTAGTATAATTATTTATAGATAATTTTGTTTTTAAAACCCTAGAGATAAAGCCCTAGCACTAGCTAGCAGCATATTTAGTTTAAATTGCATGGGATTTTGATTTCTTCAAGTGTCCTAATTTAACTCAAATTCAATTTTGACTAAATAAATTTCATGTAATTAATTTTTAAAGATTATTATTATTATTTTTTTTAATAAAGAAAACCAAACTTTTCTCTTCAACAACATCATCTCAACTTCTCAAGATACAAATTATTCATTATCATAAATAGAAAAACATGATCAGCAAGCAATAAAGGTAATAAGCTGCCATTTCTGCATTAACAATTGTTAATTAGCTATAGCCATAGCGTTGATCTTCTCCCTGAGAACAAATTTCTGTATCTTCCCAGTTGAATTGATTGGCAAATCCCCAAAAACAACACTATGAGGAACCATATACTTTGGCAATCGATCTCCACAAAACTCAATAATCTCCTTCGCCATGCATGCATTGCAACCCTCCTCCTTCAACTTCACAAACGCACATGGCGTCTCTCCCACGTTATCATCACCCACTCTCCCAACAACTGCAGCCTCCATCACCTTTGGATGGCTAAGCAGCACCGCCTCCACCTCCAGCGTGCTAATAACTTCTCCCCCAGAAGAATTGATAATATCCTTCGCACGATCTTTCATTTGTATACAACCATCTACGTGTCTTATTGCAAGATCCCCGGTTCGATACCACCCACCTTTGAAAGCTTCTTGTGTTGCTTTTGTGTTTTTAAGGTACCCCAACATCATCGTATTTCCCTTGAACATCACCTCGCCGACTGTTTTCCCGTCACAGGCTATGCTCTTCATGGTGTTTGGATCTTTTACGTCCACGCCATCCATTATAAGGTTGTGGATCCCTTCACGGCGTTTTATTGTTTTTGTCTGTTCATCGATGGTTGAAGAGTATTGCAAAGGTTCAACAATGGCTGGGCCAAGAGCCTCTGTCATACCATATCCATGGCTCACGTTAAACCCTAGCTCGGTAACCTTCTTGAGGACTTGGGCTGCCGGTAATGCGCCCGCAACAATGATGTCCACCGTAGATGGTATTGGCCGCCGGTCACTTGTTGGTGCATCCGCGATTATTTTCAAAATGGCGGGTGCACCACACAAGTGAGTTACCTGTTAGAATATAATAAATGATTAAATTCATTTTTTCTAATGATCAACTTAATCTTTTGAAATAAGTATTACTTTATCTGGTATCAGAGGTAGAAGTTCTAAGTATGAACCCCAACTTCATGAGCATGGAGAATGTCAAAATTTAATAAATAATTAAATGTATCTTTTCTTATCAGTTTAATTTTTTGGAATAAGTAATGCTTTATTTGATAGCAAAGCCGGGAGTTCTAAGTATGAAACCCGCTTCATTAGCATGGGATATTTTAGAATGTAATAAATGATTAAATACATCTTTTCTTATCAGCTTAATCTTTTGAAATAAATAATGTTTTATTTGGTATCAGAGCCCAAAGTTCTAAGTATGAACCCCAACTTCACGAGCATGGGGAATGTTAGAATATATATAATAAATCATTAAATTTATCTTTTATAATCAGCTTAATCTTTTGGAATAAGTAATGCTTTATCTAGTATCAATGCCAGAAGTTTTAATTAGTATGAACCTCAACATCACAAGCATGGAAATGTCAAATATAATAAATGATCAAATGCATATTTTCTTATCAGCTTAATCTTTTGGAATAAGTGATATTTTATCTGGTATCAGAGTTAGAGGTTCTAAGTATAAACCTCGATCAACTTCACGAGCATGGGGAATGTTAGAATATAATAAATGATTAAATGTATTTTTTCTTATCAACTTAATCTTTTAAAATACCTGATGCCTTATCTGGTGTCAGAGTCGGAAGTTCTAAGTATGAACCCCGATCGATTTCACGAGCATGGGGAATATTAGAATATAATAAAATATTAAATTCATCTCTCGTTACCTTGTGAGTTAAAATTGCGTTAAATATAAGTTTTGCTGAGAGATCAGTGCCAAGAAAGATATTGGTGCCACCAAGAGCAGCCACTGCCCAAGCGAAACACCAGCCGTTGCAGCGAAACATGTCGACGGTCCATAGAAACACCAGCATTTGTCTCATATCACAGCGGAAGATTGTTGCTAGCGAATTCAGATAGGCAGCTCTGTGGCTGTATATTGCTCCTTTGGGAATTCCTGTTGAGCCAGAAGTGTAATTCACTGAAATAGGATCACATTCATTGTGTGGTCGTATAGGCTCAAAATCTGCTTTTCCCATTGCAATAAGGCCATTGTAATCCAGGCTACCAGCTGGGGTGTTTTTAAGTGTTTGATCAAACTCTGCTATTACAACAAGTTGGGGTGGCTTGCTAACATAATATGATGTTCTGCTTCTCTGGGAAACAATGTTTAGTGCTTCGTGAACAACTTCAATGAACTCATGGTATACAAAAATGATTTTGGCCTCCAATTGTTCCAATAACAATGCTAGCATGGTTGCATCCAATCTGGTGTTTAGTGCTGAGAGAATTGCCCCGGCCATTGGAATGCCAAAATGCAGCTCATAGACTGCTGGAATGTTTGGCGCAAAAGCTGTAACCTGCTCATGGAAGAAAAGTGAAGAATATCAGCCATGATTATAATGAACTTTGTTAAATTAATAGAAGTGATTGTCACTAAAAGATAAAGAACACAGATGATGGAAATTAAAATCTCACTCTCTTCTATATGTAGTTTTTGAGGGGAGTTTTATCACTATTTATAAGTGTACTTATGAATTCAAAGTTGTTTTGGCTACAACAATAGGTTACAAGATTATGATCGGTCTGGTATATATGCGGAATAGGCCCTATAGTGGAATGGCTATTCCAATGGAATAACTATTCTTTTGTTTGACCTCTTGTACCATTCCTTAGAATAGCTATTTCCTTATGAAGATAAATACTTATTCTCATAAAATGGGAGAGGAATAACTATTCATTGAGGAATTGATGGGTTTTCCAAAAGACCCATTATTATTATTTTATTTTTATGAAATCTAAAATAAAATAAAATAAATGTGGAAAATAAATTACTTTTAATTTCTAAACGTATATAGTAAACAAAAGAAATCCTTAGAACTTGTTGAACTAATACATTCAAACAATAACAATTTGGAGTAATTATCTTTTCCCTTATCAACTACAACGCATTGTTAATTTTCCTCCGCGAACTGCCAAACTTACTGTCCGGCCCTATCATACTACAATTTTCTTCCCAAAACTCCTATTCTGTCAGTTAAACTTGTTAAAAACTTTGAAATGACCTAAATACCCTAACTTTATAAATAAAAAATTATTATTATCATTATTATATATATATTTTTTAAAAATGACCCATTGGGGGTCACCTTGATGGTCACTTTTTGTTTCGGTTTTTTTTTTTTATTTTTTTAATTAATTTATATATTTTATATATTTATATTTTTGTTTGAATTTTTTATTTGGGGGTATTTCTGTCTTTTAATGAAATTTAACGTTTAAAATAGAATATTTCATCCAATTTAACGAGTTTGACTGACAGAATGGGGGGTTTTGGGAAGAAAATAGTAGTCTGATAGGGTCGGGCAGTAAGGTTGGCAATTCGTGGGAGGAAATTGATAATGCATTGTAGTTGATGAGGGAAAAAGGTAATTACCCTTAACAATTTTAATTTATAGGGAAAATTACACTTTACCCCCCCCAAAGTTTGGGGCGATTTTTAGTTCAACTTTCAATATTCCAATTTTTGCAATGCACCCTAAACTTCCAAATTTTTGCAATTCAACCAATTTGTTAGTCAAAGCCGTTTTGAGTAACGGAACAGCGATCATGTGACTCACACGTGATCAGTGTTGGCATTTTGTTCCCCAAAATGCCCCCCCATCAAAGCCGTTGTGCTGGTTTTTGAGAGAAGCAGGGGTTCCATTCATTCAATCTTTCTTGGCAAAGCTACTATGGGTCAGTTGTTGGCCACCATGGAGGCTTTGCTTCAAGCAGAGAGATCGAAGTGTTTGTGTAGTCTTCTAGGGTGGGGAATAAAGCTTTTATCATTCAGCGGTGTGCGAACAAATTTGGGTGATTCTTGGCAGTCGCGAAGTATGGACCTCTTGTCGGATTCCTTCTACCAACCTTGTTGCTGTAGTGTCAAACGTATGAGGCTGCTCCACCATTGCAACCAGCCATACTGTACACTGAAGACCCAGAGCCACCACACCAGCAAAACCCTTCCTTTTTTCTCCCAATCTAACCACCGTCTCACCTACCTTCACCGAGAAGAAGAAAGACTTGGCCTCAATAAAAAAGAGCCTCTTCATACTCCCTCGAATAGAACCCCTGCTACCCGCGTCAACCACGGAGAGAGGTCGTAACTAACATGCCTCTGCATGCTGCTTACATCGTCACCGGAAAGAGGATTGCAGTTGAGAACCACCTCCAAACACGAAACCAGAGCCCCCAGGAAGAAAGAAGCATCCTCACCTACCAACTTCAGGGAGAACCCACCAAACAAGCCACCTGCTGCAAGTAACTTGGGATGGGGGGCATTTTGGGGAACAAAATGCCAACAATGATTACTGTTCCGTCAGTCAAAACGGCTTTGACTGACGGATTGGTCGAATTGCAAAAATTTGAAAGTTTTGGGGGGTGCATTGCAAAAATTGGAACATTGGATGTTGAATTGAAAATCACCCCAAACTTTTGGGGGGGGGGGGGGGGGGGTAAAGTGTAATTTTTCCTAATTTATATAAGTTAAAACTAGAAGTCGAAGAACACAAATCTACACTAAAATGTATTTCTTTTTAACATAGATGAACATAGTCTCTCATGTCTATTCGCAAAGGTTCTGCTAATTAACTCAAAGAATGAACACCAAAAATATAGATATAAAACCATGTTCAAAGCAATTTTTTCAGCTTTTTTTTTTTTTTTTTTTTTAAAAATATATATATAATTATTGTCAGTCAGATATGGTATATATAGATATTTAGCCATAATTAGTTTCTCTAGTTATGGCATGTTTTTGTATTATAGCTATAGTATTAATAGGTGGATTTTAGTTACCTTATTTGTTCTCTTACATTGCTGTAATCGCTGAGATACAACTTGTAATTAGCTATACAATTCCTATATAATACGAGCAACCCTCACTTTGAGAGGTATTCAGTACAATTGACATGGTATCAGAGCCAAAATCATCTAAATTAGGGTTGTAATTTGAGTTTTCTGAGTTGGGTTGGGACTATGTGGTTGGTCTCTTTGGTTGTCGATAACTTCAGGGGAAGTTGTCGATAATTCTAGTGGGTTCTAAACTGCTATTTGACAGTTTCTGTTGAGGGTAACGACAGTTTCTATTGAGGGTAAGGAATTTTTTACCGGAAACTACTCCTTTTGTGGTGATTAGTGGCTGTCGGCAGACTCTTTGGAGGTCTGTGAAGTCTGTGGTGTCGGGGTTGTGTTCTCGGTGATTTATTGATAAGTGCTAAAATATTCATATTTTCAGCCCTTATCTTGCATGTTTTAATCCTTTGGTTTTGGTTAATTAGGTCATGTTACTTCCTTTTTGTGTTTTTGATGTTTTTATAGGCTTTTGGAAGAAAAGAAGCGTTTTTGGACAAATTCCAAGCTTAAAGGGCAAATTGGGAAGACCTAGAAGATATGGTTAAGCTTAGCCAATCATGGTTAAGTTTAATCAAATAGAGGAAAGGATCAATTCGGAATTTCTCACATTGAAGTCAAATCGGATTGGATGAAAAATTGGATTCTGAACATGTCTCGGTATTTTGACCATAACTTTCAGCTCAGATATCCGATTGAGGTGATTCAAGCGGCATTGGAAAGCTAACTAAAAGGACTACAAATCATTGTGAAATATAATTTTCCCAATTCGGAGTGCCACAAGGCCAAAATCACACCGCAAATCAGGACCACAATTCTGGGCGAATCCTATTCCGATTTGGACTTAGGTTTTCTTTATCCTAATTGGACTTGGACTTAAAACTCCGAATTTTCTAGGTTTACTTATGTAACAAAGTTCTAAAGCCTATAAATAGACCTCTTAGCCTCTAGGAAGAAGGTGTGGAGAAAAGAGGCACAAGCTCTGGAAAGGAACTGAAGGCTAAATCAAAAGGAGTTTGGGTTTTTTCTCTTCCACCCTTTTATTTTTGTTATGTAATTTATATTTTTATTAGGGCTAGATTGAAGCCCTAATCATGTCTTTTTTATGATTGCAATATTGGCGCCTTTGCTACAATTATATTTTGGTGTTTTTAACTTGATTAATACCTGTTATCTTGTATTCCTCATATGTGTCTGTCTGGCCAACATATGCATGTGGTATGAACTAGTTAGTTAAATCAATTTGGATGATCGAGTCCTGGGTTTAATAAGAGTAACAAAATATATCCACACTGGATTCTTGGGTTAATCAACATGGGGAATCGGGAGTAGACACCCATGCCCTAGGCCTCGTGTGTTTGACGATTTTCACAGATTTATGCTTTCTTAAAGAACAACTTAGTAGACACCCATGCTAAATCCTTTAAGAAAGAAAAAAATTAGAGTAGACACCCATGCCTAATTCGTTGCTTAGGGAAATCAATAGCTTAAGGAGTAGACACCCATGCCCTTAGGTTGGCAAACATTAATTATACCGGTATAATTGGCGCATTGGCATATTATTATCTTAATTAGTCTGATTAGTGGTGGATATCAAAACCCTAATCCTTTTTAGTTTTGTTTATCTTTTATTTTATTTCTTTATTTTAACTCAATCGTGACAATTGAGTTTATCTCTTAATTAAATAGGAAATTACTTCTAAACATAATTTACCAATCCTCGTGGGAATGATCTTGTATTTGCCTACTATACTATTGTTTTGATCTTGTGAACTTGTGAGTTAAAACGTACTAAATATTATCTATTAATTTAGGTAGTATTTAGCACAACATTTATGGAGGATTTGGTGTTGTCGACGTGGTGTTCTCGGCAATTTCTGGAGGATTTAGTGCCGTGAGCGTGGTCGGCATGGTGTTCCCGGTGATTTGGGCTATTGGCGATTTGGGCTATCGGTGATTTCTATCGGCTAGTTGGTGTTGTCGGCGATTTCTGTTTTAGTTGCTGACTGGTTTGGGTGCTGTTTGGTTTGGGTTGCTGACTGGTAACTGTGTGGGCTCTTGGGTGCTGTTTGGTGGGCTTGGGCTTGCTGTTCAAAGGATTTGGTTGCTGTTTGGTGGCTGTGGCCTTCTTGGGTGCTGTTTGGTGGGCTTGGGCTTGCTATCCAACAGATCTGGTGGGCCCGTTACTCCTTTATCAAGTTTTATAATTTTTGATTTCATCATGTCTTCTAGCGAGACTTTTGGGGTCCATTTTACTGGAAAAATTATTCTGCTTTGGAATTCCAGTTTCAATTGTTTGTTATGGGAAAAGAGTTGTGGGGTCATATTGACAGTAGTGATCCAGCTCCTATGGAGACTAAGGAGTTGGCTAATTGGAAGGTCAATGATGCATGTGTGATGTCCTGGATCTTAGGGTCTGTTGATCCTCTTATTGTGCTCAATCTAAGGCACTATAAGATTGCAAAGACTATGTGGGAGTATTTGCTGAAGGTTTATCATTAGGACAATACTGCACACCATTTTCAGTTGGAATATGAGATTGCTAGTTACACTCAAGGCAATCTATCCATTCGGGAGTATTTTTCTGGTTTTCAGAATTTGTGGGGAGAATTTTTTGATATGGTTTATGCAAAGGTACCTACTGCATCTCTTTCTGTTATTCAGGCTGTTCATGAGCAGAGCAAGAGAGATCAATTCCTGATGAAATTGGGTTCTTAATTTGAGGTTACTCGCTCAAATTTAATGAACCAGGATCCTTCTCCATCTTTGGATGTTTGTTTTAGAGAATTACTTCGCGAGGAGCAGCGTCTTCTCACACAGGCTACATTTCAGCAAGATTCCAACCCGAATCTAGTAGCCTATGCTGCCTATGGGAAAGGGAAGGGTAAGGATATGCGCTGATAAGTGCTAAAATATTCATATTTTCAGCCCTTAACTTGCATATTTTAATCTTTTGGTTTTGGTCAATTAGGCCATTTTACTTCCTTTTTGTGTTTTTCATGCTTTTACAGGCTTTTGGAAGAAAATGAAGTAAAACTGGGTGATTTGGGTTCAAAAAGAGAAGATGGGAAAATTGGAACTCCCTGACACTGCAATCAATCGCAGGGTACCTGCGATCGAGCGTAGTACTAGAGAGGACATAGCAGAAAGAAGGCCAGGAGCTATCGAGCACAGGCCAGAAGAAGGATCGATCGCAGACCTGCGATCGAGCGCACACGGGTTGCGATCGAGTGCACACAGGTTGCGATCGATCGCACCCGTGCGCAGGAGACAACTCAAGGTGGCGGCTAGAATGTCCCTATTTCCATATTAGGGTTTTCCTACTCCCAATTGTAATAGGATTGAAACCCTACGAAATCCCTAGGGTTTACTACTTCTCTAAGGACTTCTAAAGCCTATAAATAGACTCTTAAGCCTTTAGAATAAGCAGGCTTGGAGAAAGAGAAGAATTGGAGCTCTCAAGTTCAAGTCTCGGGTTTATTCTTTTGTTTTATGAAGATGTTTAACATCAACTCTATGTGTTGCTAATTTATTTAGTAGGGCTAGATTGAAGCCCTAGTTATGTTTGATTAATATTTCAATATTGGTGCCTTTGTGATGATCTTGTTGTGCTATTTAACTTGATTAATACCTGCTTGCATGAATTCCTCATATGTGTGTGCCTGATCAACATATGCATGTGGTATGGACTAGTTAGTTAAATCAATTTGGATGACCGAGTCCTGGGTTTAACATAAGTGACAAAAGAATCCACACCGCGATTCTTGGGTTAATCAACATGGGGAACCGAGAGTATACACCCATGCCCTAGGTCTCGTGTGTTTGTCGATTTCCATAGAACATATGCTTTTCTAAAGAACAACTTAGTATATACCATGCTAAATCCTTTAGGAAAGAGAAGAGTTAGAGTATACACCCATGCCTAACTCGTTGTTTAGGGAAATCTATAGCTTAAGGAGTATATACCTATGCCCTTAGGTTGACAAACAGTAGATATGCATAACATGATCAAAGTATTGGCATATTGTTATATTAGTTGAATATAATTAGTGGTGGATATCAAAGCCCTACCTTTTTATCATTATCAACTCAATCAATCTTTGTTTTACTTAAGGAATTTATGTTTAAACGAAAATTCAGCAATCATCGTGAGAATGATCCTGTACTTGCACCATATACTACTCTGTTGACCTTGTGCACTTGCAGGTAAAACGTACAATTATTTACCTATTAATTTAGGTATATATTTTGCACAATATGCGCAAGGTCCAGTGTTTCAGTTGCAAGGAGTGTGGTCTTATTGCCACCAACTGTGCAAGGAAATCTTGCAACTACTATAAGCCTAACTCGTTGCTTAGGAAAATCTATAGCTTAAGGAGTATACACCCATGCCCTTAGGTTGACAAACATTAGATATGCATAACATGATCAAAGTATTGGCATATTGTTATATTAGTTGAATATAATTAGTGGAGGATATCAAAGCCCTACCTTTTTATCATTATCAACTCAATCAATCTCTGTTTTACTTAAGGAATTTATGTTTAAACGAAAATTCAGCAATCCTCGTGGGAATGATCCTGTACTTGCACCATATACTACTTTGTTGACCTTGTGCACTTGCAGGTAAAACGTACAATTATTTACCTATTAATTTAGGTATATATTTTGCACAACAAGTTTTTGGCGCCGTTGCCGGGGATTGCGGCGAATTTTGTTTAAATTTATTTTCCTTTAAGTTTTGTTATTTCAATTTTAAATTGTTAATTTAGTTGTTAGCAAAGAGAAATTTTTTTTTTCCCGTCTCCCCTGATTTTTTTTTTATTTTTTTTTTTATAGGTTTTGGATTGGCATTCTGTGATTGCAATCAATCGTCAGCCAAGTGCGATTGAGCGCATTGCGATCGAGCGCACCAACCTGCGATCGAGCGCAGTTCTAGGGAGCATCCGGACCAGGCAGTACTGAAGGTGCCTAGCGGAAAAGGTATTCCAGTTCATGCAAGGTCGTCGATCTCAAGCCTCAACCGTTTTTCCACTTGATCCTGAAATTGAGCGGACAATTCGACAACGACCTAAAGACAAAGAAGAAGAAGAAGAAACTGAGATGGAAGATTTGCAAGATAAGCCAGTGGGGCCAAGACCATTAGAGGCCAATCCACCACGAGTGAGGAGACCAATGAAACAGGCATATGTGCCAACCAACCTCCATCAACCCTCATGCATAGCATATCAACCGGAGGTGGACAGCAGCTATTATATCTCTCCCCAAATCCTCAATGCATTGACCCACTTCAGAGGCACAGCTACTGAGGATCTCAACTTGCATTTTAAAGAATTTTTCGACTTATGCAAGTTGCAACATGTTCAAGGCCTAACTCCAGAGAGACTTAGGTTAGTCCTTTTCCCTTTTTCCTTGAAAGATAATGTTAAACTGTGGTACAATTCCTTGCCTGCAGAATCTATCCACACTTGGGAAGAATTGACCACCAAATTTCTGAAGAGATTTTTCCCAGCCTAGAAGACAAAACAACTTAAAAGGGAACTTCAAATGTTCCAACAACGAGACGAAGATTTGTTCTTTGAGGCCTGGGATCACTTCAATTCCTTACTCCTAAAGTGTCCACGTCACAACATCCCTCAGGATGAGCAGGTACAAATCTTCTATGAAGGATTAGATGATACTAATAAAGGGATGGTTGATTTAGCTTGCGGAGGAACACTTATGGAAAGAAGCAGTGAGGAAGCTGTGGAACTTTTTGAGACATTAAGTGAGCACTCACAGCAATTCTGTTCAAGAGGAAGGAGAGGAATCAAAAGCAAGGGCATGTATGAAGTGAACCTCAGTGGGGGATCAACCAATTAGTTGGCTGCAGTCGAAAAGAAATTGGATATGCTTGTCAAGGCCATGACTGTTCCGAAAATTTGACCTCTGCAACAGGACACACCAATCCAGGTATGTGCTCTTTGCTCCCATTTAGATCACACCACTGAGAAGTGTCCTTTATCTTCTTTTGCAGAACAAGAAGAGGTGAATTTTGTGGGACAAACCAATTACTCCCACAAGAACAACCCATTATCCAATACTTACAATCCAGGATGGCGTAACCATCCAAATTTCTCCTGGAGCAATAATCATGGACAGCAGAAAGGGCCTCAACAAGGAAGCCAACTAGCTCAAGAGCCAAAGACGAACCAACTGGAGAATATGATACATAATCTGGTGACTTCACAACGGCAATTCATGGCTGATCAAAAACATGTCAATACAAAGACTGAGCAAGCCATACAAAAGTTGGAAGTACAAATGGGTCAGACGGCAAAGGAGCTGAGTGAGAGGAAGCAGGGAGAATTCCAAGCTCAAATAGTACCCAACCCAGGTAATCCCCAGCAGCTGAAGGCAGTCATAGTTCTAAGAGGTCCTGCCTCTACAAGAGCACTTGATCCAAAGTCTGAAGAGCTCAAGTGCAGCTCTTCACACTAGGAGTCTTACAGTCACAAGTAGACGCGTTTGAGCGGGCAAAAACCTCAAGCGCATCTACTCACAACAGTGGTATTGAAGCCACTGAAGGCGGTAACCCTTCCACTCTTGTCTTCATCATCTTACTTCATATATGTTTCAATTATCCTTTAGGTTTCATTTTCATTATTAAACTTTACTTTATTCCTCTTTTGTTTGATTTTCTTTTTCAAAAAAAAAAAAAAAACACATTTTACATTCTGTTACTACGATCGATCGCAGTAACCGAGAGGGGCTAAATAATTTTTGTTAGTGCGATCGAGCACACTCGGACAACAGGGCCTGCGAACTATTTAGGTCACTTTTTCCCCATGGCCCACAACTCCTCTCCCGGCGCCGTACAGTCCCTTTCCAACTCCCCACCTCCGACACTCATTCTTCTCCCATTTTTCACCTAGCTTTCACCAAATCCACTACATCACCACCATCTAAGACCGTTTTCCGGCCACCATACCACCATCTTTCACCAAAAACCACTTCACACATCCCATTCTCACTCCAACCCTCAATATCTCCGAACACTCATCCAACCCCCAATTTTTTTCAATTTTTCTTGCAATTGTGGGTGTTTCTCCACCCACATTGCCTCTGTGTTGGATTTTTGTGTATTTGCAGGGAATTTGGAGCATATTTGGCCGGAGTTGTCTTTGTGGTCGTCAAAAGTGCACACCACCTGTTCGATAAAAGTCCCCAACCAAGTTCAAAATGCCTAGAGCACGTGCTTCATCTTCCAGAGGGTCCGAGGCCCGAGCCATCTCTCCTCCACCCACTTTTGAGGAGCGGGAACCACCTTCGCCATCAGAGAAGATTTCCAAACACTAAGGTGACTCAATGGGCGGTTGCCGAGTTTAGGCGAAGGGGTCTCAAGAAGCTCTTCAAACCAGTCACCTCTACCGTCTACCGAAAGCTGGTCGTTGAATTCTACGCCAAGCTCTCCCATGACTGTAACAACTTGGCTGCTCTCTCCTCAAAAGTATGAGGGCAAATTGTTCATGTGACGAGAGCCGACATAGCCACAGCCTTGCAGTGCAATGATGAGCATCCTCCAGAACCTGCAAATCTTGCAGAGCAGTCGCCCCGATACTATGTGGCAGAGATCATTGAAGACATGTGTCAAGGGCTCTATGCGGATGCCCACCATAATGCCGGTAGCCGGTCCAAGTTGCCGCGAAGGTTATGGTTTGTGGACTCGGTACTTCACTGAAATGCCTTCCCCTTGGGACACAAAACTCAAAGGCGTGATCAATTCCTCCAAACTCTTTACGCCTTCCACAAGGATGCATGGTACTCCATCCCCAACATCATCTGGAACCAAATCCACAAATTTTGGAATGGAGTGCATGTTGGGGGAGCAGAGTCCACTCACTCATGGGAGTTGCCTTTCCCTTACTTGATCACACATATCCTCCGGAAAAAGGGTATCAAGGGCACTGTAGCTGACAAACCAGTGACGACCACTCCATTATATGGCATTCGCCAATGGAACAAAAGCTGCTCCCATATGCCCCAGGCACTTCCGAAAGCTGGGGAAGAGGCGGATGAGGCCGAGCCAATGGCCGAAGATGAACCAGCAGCTGAGCCGGTTACTGAAGATGATGAAGAAACTGCAATTGATGTTCGAGCCATCCAATACCGATCCCTTTGTGAGCAGATGGAAGGCCTTCGAAGAGAGCTCGCCGATCAAAGAAGGGAGGCTCGGGAAGATAAGGTCCACATGAATCAACGCTTAGCTGCCATGGAAGGAGTCATGTGGTCCATCCTAAGCCGATTGCCCTCTCCTCCATCTAGAGCATCCACTTCTGGACCAAACTGAGAGTGGACCAAAGTCTGGCTGAAGGCGTTAAACTTAGCGCTCATGGGAGGCACCCCATAGCATATCCTTTTATTTTGTTGTTTATCATATTTTATTTTGTTTGATTTATATTTTGTTATGTTTTCATTTGTGTTTAGTAATTTTTTTTGGCGTTATGTAGTTTCTTTTCCACTCTGTTACTGCGATCGATCACACCACACACGCGATCGAGTGCAGGTCTCCATCTATGAGGCTGCCGCACTCTGTTAGTGCGATCGAACACACAACATGTGCGATTGAGCGCACTTGGCAGCATCTCCTAGTTATTTTTATTATTCCTTTTCTGTTCAATTTTTACTTCGTTTTAGTGTTGTTTCTTTTTACTTGTTTGTGTGTTTTATTATTTTGCAAGGACAAGTGTGCTTCAATTCAAGTTTGGGGGTGTGCTATGAGCCATGCTTTCCAAGACAATGTCGACCATCTCCTGGGTACACTCTTTCCTTAATCTAGACACATTGGGGACAATGTGTCATTTAAGTTTGGGGGTATGGGCACACATGTTCACACATACTTTGTCCCAATTTCATGTTAATTGTTTGTTTTGAGTGTTGTTTATTTGTGCAAAAAAAAAAAGAAAACGAAATTTGCATGTTTATGATTGCCTTAAAATTTTAAGTTGATATAACAAAATTGTGGCTTAAATTCATCAATGAGCTTAAAATTTTGAACACATGATCTGATGAGTGCATCTGTTAGTTTGGTTACTTGTTTAGGACAGTTGAAAAATCACATGTTTGATCTGATCACACAAGCACCTTAGCACATAATTTGTGAGGTATGACAAAAGGTTTGATATGTGTGTTTCTGCATCTTGAATGAAATTGGATGACTTATTAGATGACACTATGGCATATATGAAAAAAAAAAAAAAAGGAAAAAAAAGAAAAAAAAAAGTGAAATAAATGATCATTGATGGCTTTTCACTGAGTAACTGGACCTCTTGTCTCAAAACATTGAGTGTTCACGTCAAAAAGTGAGAAATTTGGATTTGATCAATGTCATGGTTAGTTGATTTTTAGCCTTTTTGACTCGAGTTAGTAGGTCCTTAGGGGTGTCTCTACACCTAATGCCCTAAAACCACCTGGTTTGGGAGCCATTGACTTAACACTCGCTACAAGGGTCAATTAGAAAGCTTAAGAGAACCAACATTGCACAACCTGACCAAAAAAAAAAAAAAAAGAGAAAAAAAAAAAGAAAAAGAAATATGCCTCGTGTCATTCTAATAGGAATTTCAGTGAATTTTGAGATTTGGAAACATTGCATATTGGAAAGATTTGGAAGCCTCAGAATTTTGTGCTAATTCACTTTACACTATTTTCAAACTTGTGATATTTTAGCATGTCCTTTGTAAGTAATTGCACTTTGAGATTCCAATCCATTATGAAGATGGAGTTCATCTTTTTAAGCTTGCTAATGAATAAAAATCATGATCTTGAAGTGATGCTTTAATTTTTGGGATGACATGAACTGTGCATGATGTTTGTGGGTAACATTTCTGGAAAACCCTCACGAGACTTCACTCGTCCGCTAGGGAATTCCTAGGGGTTCAAAAGGCTTGTTGCATACGCTAAATGCAATCGTACATCCCACGAAAGATGGATTTATCTTTTGTTTTCTATTTCTCATTCCTGTTTTTTGTTTTGTTTTGCTAAGGGACTAGCAATATGTAAGTTTGGCGGTGTGATAAGTGCTAAAATATTCATATTTTCAGCCCTTAACTTGCATATTTTAATCCTTTGGTTTTGGTTAATTATGCCATTTTACTTCCTTTTTGTGTTTTTCATGCTTTTACAGGCTTTTGGAAGAAAATGAAGTAAAACTGGATGATTTGGGTTCAAAAAGAGAAGATGGAAAAATTGGAACTCCCTGACATTGCGATCAATCGTAGGGTACCTGCGATTGAGCACAGTACCAGAGAGGACATAGCACAAAGCAGGCCAGGAGCGATCGAGCGCAGGCCAGAAGAAGCATCGATCGCAGACCTGCGATCGAGCGCACAAGGGTTGCGATCGATCGCACCCGTGTGCAGAAGACAACTCAAGGTGGCGGCTAGAATGTCCCTATTTCCATATTAGGGTTTTCCAATTCCCAATTGTAATATGATTGAAACCCTACGAAATCCCTAGGGTTTACTACTTTTTCAAGGACTTCTAAAGCCTATAAATATACTCTTAAGCCTTTAGAATAAGCAGGCTTGGAGAAAGAGAAGAATCGGAGCTCTCAAGTTCAAGTCTCGGGTTTATTCTTTTCTTTTATTTTATGAAGATGTTTAACATCAACTCTATGTGTAGCTAATTTATTAAGTAGGGCTAGATTGAAGCCCTAGTTATGTTTGATTAATATTTCAATATTGGCGCCTTTGTGATGATCTTGTTGTGCTATTTAACTTGATTAATACCTGCTTGCATGAATTCCTCATATGTGTGTGCCTGATCAACATATGCATGTGGTATGGACTAGTTAGTTAAATCAATTTGGATGACCGAGTCCTGGGTTTAACATAAGTGACAAAAGAATCCACACCGCGATTCTTGGGTTAATCAACATGGAGAACCAAGAGTATACACCCATGCCCTGGGCCTCGTGTGTTTGTCGATTTCCATAGAACATATGCTTTTCTAAAGAACAACTTAGTATATACCATGCTAAATCCTTTAGGAAAGAGAAAAGTTAGAGTATACACCCATGCCTAACTCGTTGCTTAGGGAAATCTATAGCTTAAGGAGTATACACCCATGCCCTTAGGTTGACAAACATTAGATATGCATAACATGATCAAAGTATTGGCATATTGTTATATTAGTTGAATATAATTAGTGGTGGATATCAAAGCCCTACCTTTTTATCATTATCAACTCAATCAATCTCTGTTTTACTTAAGGAATTTATGTTTAAATGAAAATTCAGCAATCATCGTGGGAATGATCCTGTACTTGCACCATATACTACTCTGTTGACCTTGTGCACATGTAGGTAAAACGTACAATTATTTACCTATTAATTTAGGTATATATTTTGCACAACATGCGCAAGGTGCAGTGTTTCAGTTGCAAGGAGTATGGTCATATTGCCACCAACTGTGCAAAGAAATCTTGCAACTACTGTAAGCGTAACACGTTGCTTAGGGAAATCTATACCTTAAGGAGTATACACTCATGCCCTTAGGTTGACAAACATTAGATATGCATAACATGATCAAAGTATTAGCATATTGTTATATTAGTTGAATATAATTAGTGGTGGATATCAAAGCCCTACCTTTTTATCATTATCAACTCAATCAATCTCTGTTTTACTTAAGGAATTTATGTTTAAACGAAAATTCAGCAATCCTCGTGGGAATGATCCTGTACTTGCACCATATACTACTCTGTTGACTTTGTGCACTTGCAGGTAAAACGTACAATTATTTACCTATTAATTTAGGTATATATTTTGTACAACATGCGCAAGGTCCAGTGTTTTAGTTGCAAGGAGTGTGGTCATATTGCTACCGACTGTGCGAAGAAATCTTGCAACTATTGGAAGAAATAGGGCCACTTTATCAAAGAATGTCCCACTCGGCCTCAGAATCGTCCAGCTACTGCCTATCAGGCTGTAGTGAACACCTCTTTTGCTCCAGTGATGTCCTTAGCTTCTTCTTCTACGGCTCGATCAGCTGTGCTTACTCCTGAAATGGTCCATTAGATGATTATGTCAGCCTTTTCTACCTTAGGGCTCCAAGGTAATGGTACTATTTCGTCTAAGTCTTAGCTTATTGATTTTGCTGCATCCAATCATATGACCAGATCGTCTGATACTCGTTGCAATGTTCGTCCATATCATGGTTCATCCCATATTCAAGTAGCTAATGGGAGTCATTTAGCTATTAATGAAGTAGGGGATATCAATCCTTCATTTAGAGATGTTTATGTATCTCTTGGACTTTCTAATAGTCTTATTTCAGTTGACCAGTTAGTTGAAAAAAAAAATTGTGATGTCCATTTCTCTCGTGATGGTTGTCTTGTGCAGGATCAGGTGTCGGGGAAGATACTCGTGAAGGGGCCTAAAGTTGGCAGACTATTTCAATTGCACTTTTCAATTCCTAGTTGTTTATCTTTGGCTTGTATGACAGTTAACACTCCGAATGAAGTATGGCACAAACGTTTGGGTCATCCGAACTCTGTTATTCTGTCTCATATGTTAAATTCTGGTTTGTTAGGCAATAAAGAACGTGTTTCTAAAAATTTGTCATTTGATTGTTCTGTATGCAAACTTGGTAAGAGTAAGACTCTTTCGTTTTCTTCTCATGGTAGTCGTGCTGCAAAATGCTTTGATATTGTGTATAGTGATGTATGGGGCATTTCTCCTGTAATTTCTCATGCTCGATATAATTATTTTGTGACATTCATAGATGATTTCAGTCGGTATACTTGGGTCTATTTTCTTCGGGCCAAATATGAGGTCCTATCTATCTTTCAGAGCTTTGTAGCATATATTGAGAACCAATTTTCTACAGGTATTAAGATTTTGAGGTCTGATTCTGGTGGAGAATACGTGTCCCACGAGTTTCATGATTTCTTACACCACAAAGGAATTGTCTCTCAGCGCTCTTGTCCTTATACTCCCCAGCAAAATGGGGTGGTAGAGCGAAAGAACCGACATCTCTTGGATGTTATTCGCACCTTATTGCTTGAGTCCTTTGTTCATCCTATATTTTGGGTTGAGGCATTATCTACTGCAATTTACTTAATTAATAGACTGCCCTTTCAGGTCATGAATTTTGATTCTCCTTATTATTGATTGCATCATCAGCATCCTAGCTATCTTAATTTGCATACTTTTGGATGTGTTTGTTTTGTTCATTTACCTCCTCATGAACGTCATAAACTTTCTACTTAGTCTGTTAAATGTGCCTTTATGGGTTATAGTATTTCTTACAAAGGTCATGTTTGCTATGATCCTTTTTTTAACAAATTTCGTACATCTCATAATGTTGTTTTCTTTAGGAATCAATGTTTCTTTTCTACACATGTTGAGTCATTGCCTGAGATTAGTATTCTACCTTGTTTTGATGAATTGCCTTCTCTGCCTGAACGATTCAAACCTGGAATTGTGTATACTTGACGTCTACCGACTTTGCCCCTTCCCAAGACTAACCCTTCATTTGAAACTGTTCTGATAACTTCTCCTCAGATTGACCTACCATCTAAGATAGTTCTTGAGTTTGGTCCTCGACGATCTGCCCAAGTATCACATCCTTCTGATCGGTATGGTTGTTTCCACACTTCTTTTAATATTGCTTTGTCTTTTATTTCCATCCCTACATGCTTTTCTAAAGCTGTTAAATATGAATGTTGGTGGAAAGCGATGGATGAGGAACTTCAGGCTCTTCAGGACAATCATACATGGGACGTGGTTCCTTGCCCCTCTAATGTTAAAGCCATCAGTTGTAAATGAGTTTACTTGATTAAGCTTCGCTTTAATGGGACTCTGGATCGGTATAAGGCACGATTAGTTGCTCTTGGGAACATGCAAGAATATGGGGTGGACTATGAGGAGACATTTGCTCCGATGGTGAAGATGACCACAGTGCATACCATTATTTCTATTGCCGCCTCCCAAGGCTGGCCACTTCACCAGATGGATGTCAAAAATGCTTTTCTTCATGGTGATCTCAAAGAGGATATTTACATGACTCCTCCTCCAGGTTTGTTTTCTTCTCCATCTGCCGCTGTATGTAAGTTAAAGCGGTCTCTCTATGGCTTAAAACAGGCTCCCCGGGTATGGTTTGAAAAATTAGGGTGTACTCTACTTCACTTCTCCTTTGTCCAAAGCCAATATGACTCATCTTTGTTCCTTTGCAAGACTCCAACTGGTCTCGTTCTTTTACTTGTGTATGTGGATGATATTGTCATTACTGGCATTGACTCCAGTTTGATTGCCCATCTCCAGTGGAATCTTCAGGCTTCTTTTCATGTTAAATAACGAAGTGATGAGGGTGATCTTCTTTCTGATCCTACTGCGTTCCGACAGTTGGTAGGCAGCTTGAACTATTTGACTAGTACTCGGCCTGATATTTCCTTCCCTGTTCAGTAAGTTAGCCGCCATCTTCATTTAGCTACTGTTCATCGTATCATTTGATATCTTTGGGGGTCACCTGGCTATGGGTTATTCTTTCCAACCGGCTCTTCTTTTCGCCTTGTTGCTTATAGTGATGCGGATTGGGCCAGATGTCCTGATACTCTGCGGTCTGTCTCAGGTTGGAGTATGTTTCTTGGTGATTCTTTGATTTCTTGGAAGAGTAAGAAACAAGCTCGCGTTTCTAAATCATCTACTGAATTCGAATACTGGGCAATGTCTACTGCTTGTTCTAAGATTGTATGGCTTCGTGGGCTTCAGGCTGAGCTTGGTTTTTCTCAATCTGATTCTACTCCTTTGAGAGGTATTTAGTAGAATTGACAATTATTACTTTATTATATATATATATTTGGGGTATTTAGTAATTTTGGTACAATTTCAATGAAAGCAAATTTGTTGTCATCAATCTAAGGTATATGATTAGTTATTCCATTCCATCTTCTCTCATTCCAGTAATAGTGACTCATTTCCTAAAGGAATAGTCATTCGCGTGCCAAACGAGGCCTTAGGGTTTCAATTAAGCTGTTTGTCTGTGTTTTGGTATATAAGTTGTTTATCCTTACTTGGTTTATGTTGTTGTTGAGCTATAGCCTTATCATTATCCATGCCATACACTATTAATTGGTTAATTAGCTTGATACGATGTATCTTGACTTGGTGTCCTAAGATGCCCCCTCAAGCTAAATGGTAAGGGCTAAACGTTAAGATTGAAACAAAGGGAGGAAAAGTGTTGAGAGACTAGTGGCTTGGTGAAAAGGTCATCTATTTGATCCTTACTAGATAAAAAAAACGCACTACAAGAGCTTTGGAAGCTACTTATTCTGGACAAAATGAGAGTCGATTTTTCAAAATGCTTTGTGCAAACATGAAACGCTGAGTCACAATGAAGTATTATAGGGCGATGAGGTAAGAAGACACTAAGTTCACGAAGCAAGGAATGATGCCAAATCAATTCAATAGGAGTATTGGCGAGAGCTTGATATTCAGCTTTCGTGCTTGAACCAAAAATATTAGACTACTTTCGATAGCTTTAGAAAAAGAAGATTGGAACCAAGCAACACATAGTAGCCACTTATAGAGCAGTGATCATCTGGGTATTTTGCCCAGTTAGCATTAGAGAAGCCCTGTAGTTGAATAAAGTTGCAGCATCATATATAAAGTCCAAAAGAGATAGTGTGTTTGAGATAGCGTAATATACGTTTCACAATAGCCCAATAGAGATCAATGGATCTATGCTTAAATTGACAGACACGCTTCACAATAAAAGCGATGTCAGGCCTTGTAATAGACATATATTGGTGGGTGCCAACCATGTTGCGGTACAACGTGGGGTCGTGAAATGAATCATCAACGAACTGTGGTAATTATGAGCAATGACCATATATAGAGGAAGATACTAGTTTAGCATGAGCCATAATTGTATGCTATAAATTATTAAGAATACACTGCTACTGAAATAGAATCATCCCTCTATCAATTGACAAAGCCTCGACCACCAAGAAATAATTCAAGTGTCCCATGTATTTCTCAACAAACTTGGCGTCAACGAAAAATACCAATTTTAATGTATGTGTCTATCCGTATATAATTAAAAAACAATCAAGTTACATGTTTAATATATGTATCGTTTTTGAACCTCTCTTCACTTTGCCTATAAATAAAAAAAAACATATATAAACCTAATCTACTAAACTTATCGAACTTCTCATGGATTTATTGTTTCATCAAGATCAAATACCTCTGGAGGCTCTACTTGGCTGTCGATCTACTCTGATTACCATCCCACCACAACCTACCCTAATACTTATTCTCATTACCATGCCTTTAGAGAACTCTCAGAACCAAGCGTCTGCACAATTTTTTGTTATGAATTCCTCGTTGATTCTTTCCCTCATCCCTTTTATGGGGAAGTAGTTGAGAAATTTCTCGAAAGTCAGAACCAGTCATAAGAATATCATTAACATATATCAAGAAACATATTCGTGAGGAGGCAAGAAGGTGAATAAATAAGGATGAATTAGACTTGGAACCAAGAAAAGAGCACCCAGGCGAGAAAACCATGCCCACTGAAACCAAGCTCTTTGTAGCTTGCAAACATGGTGAAGAAATGAAGAGTGCACAAAGTTAAGAGATGTCATATAAAAATTCTTAGTGAGTAATCTAGGAAGAACTATGTTTTGTATGTCAATTTGACGTATAGGCCAACCAACAGAAATGGCCAAGAATAACAGTGTGTATTGCTATAGGATTCACCATTAGACTATAGGCATCATTGAAATAATCGGGCTGTTGGTGGAACCCTATAGTGACCAATCGAGCCTTGTGTCAATTGACTGTGCCTTCACCTTTCGTTTAACTTAAAACACCCATTTACAACTGACCACATTGAATGCTAGATTAGGAGGGACCAAAACCCAAGTGCATATACGAGGTAGTGTGCCAAAATTAGTGGCCATGGTAAAGCACCATTTTGAGTTTTCATAGATTGACGTCATTCTATCGGTGCTTTATCTACAACTTTAGCACAATTATGGTACCAATCACATAGTGCATGAAAATGAGAAGGTTTTCATGGAGTGACTGAGCAATTGCCGCATTTGAAGTCATCAAGAAGAAGCTTACTACAACTCTGTTGCTTGTGTTACCAGATTTTTCACAACCTTTTGAATTGCATTGTGACACATTAAAGGTTGGCATTGGAGCGATGTTCAGCCTAGGGTGGGAAGCTAGTGGCGTATTTCAGTGAGAAGTTGGGTCGTTAAAAGTTTAACTATAACACCTATGATGTGGAGTTGTATGCAATGGTGCAGGCTTTTAAGCATTGGAGTTCGTACTTGGTCTATAATGAGTTCATCTTATATTTGGATCATGAAGCATTGAAGCACTTGAATAGTTAAGACAAGCTTTCGTTGAGACATGCTAGGTGGGTGGCATATGTACAACAGTTTTCCTTTCTAATCAAGCATAAGTATGGAGTTTTGAATAAGGTGGCAGATGTAATCAGTTTGAAGACCGAATAGTACCTTACGTGCCCTAACAATGAAAACCTAAAGAAATGGAAGCAATACCTACATTGGGTAGAATACTGGTACAATACCACTTTCCATCAACCCATCGACACCACCCTATTTCAAGCACTCTATGTGAGAGCACTCCCAAGTCTCACCAACTATTTGATGGACGCTTCTGCTGTGGAAGAAGTGGATCAAAAATTACAAGAATGAGGTGAATTACTATGACCACTGAAAGAGAATTTGCATAAAGTCAAGAGTCGTATGAAGCAACATGCATATAAGGGTTGCCGAGTATGTGATCTAGAGATTGGTGATTGGGTCTATTTAAAACTCCAGCCATACAAACAAAGCAACACTTTTTGTCGAGCTCACCATAAATTAGCCAGTCGGTGTTTAGGTTTTTCTAGAGTCTTGAGGAAATTGGAGTTGTAATTTATAGATTGGCCTACTTAAGCACACTAAGGGTCATCAAGTGTTCCATATTTCCCTACTCAAGAAAGAATTGGTTTCCACTGAGCTACCACCCATCTTTGACAATCACATTCCACAACTTCAACCCAGTTGATGTGGGTGTCTTGACGCATGGAATTTTATATGGGGCTCCCTAGATTTACTTCTTCTTTGGTTAGGAGAAATTCTAACTGACCTGGAGTCTGATATGTAAAGGCACATTCCGCCTTCTTGTTTCAAGAAGATGAGAGCGCTGCACCTTTTGGTATTTTGGGTTTTGTTAAGCTAGCACTAGAGAAGAAGAGCATGGAGTATTTTTATAGCAAGACCAGCAACCATCTTGTCCTAGCAAAAGAAGTGTTTGTATTCTTGTTTTTTGTATTTTCTTTCGGGGAAGAATTTTTATTGTGTGATAGTGAGATTTAGGTGTATTGGGGCTTTGAGTTCTGAGTGATTTTCTCTCTACTATTTTTGTATTCCATGTTTCCTAATGAATTTCTTCATGATCGACTCCACTAGTGAATGTATTTCACATTAAGGGAACCATTTAAATCTTGGTGCTATTTTGTGTGTGATTGTCTTGTCTTATTTACCGCAATTATGGTATTTTTTGCCCAACAAATGGTATTATAGCTAAGGTTTAGGATTAAGATTGACAATAAATATGGTGAGTACCAAGTATGCAGTGGAAATGATCAATAGGAAGAACAATTTATCTCTTTGGCAAAGAAGGATGAAGGATTTGTTGATTTAGCAAGGAGTTTACATGGCGTTTTTAAGAAAGGCAAAGAAATCTGAGAAGATGGACAGTGATGATTGGGAAGAGATGGATGCGAAGGCTACCAGTGCGAATCATCTTAATTTGTTAGATTAAGTATTCGCAATGTGATTGATGAGGAAGAAGCAAAGTTAATTTGGCAGAAATTGGATAGTCTATATATGGCGAAGAATTTGACAAATAAGTTGTACTTGAAGAAGTAGTTATATGGCTTACAAATGGAGGAAATTGCAAAGTTGTTAAAGCACCTTAACAAATTTAACATGTTGAATATATAGTTGTTGAATTTTCGAGTGAAGATTGAAGAAGAAGATAAATTGATACTTTTGTTGGCATCGCTTCCCCTTTCTTATAATCACCTGGTTAAGACATTGTAGTATGAGAAAAAGACTCATGCATTTGAAAAGGTGACTAGATCACTTTTGTCAAATGAAATGCAGAGGAAGCTTGTTAATGATTAAGTTGATGGGCTTATGGCATGGTTCGAGCCAAATCGCGAAAAAGATAAGTTTAAGGGGAAGAATGACAAAGGTAAGCCGTCTCGGTCTAAATCACGATGGGCACATGGTAAAGAAGTTAGATGCAAAAGAAGTAGAGTGCTATTATTGTCACAAGAAAGGGCACTATTGTAGATTTTGTAGGCTAATGAAACAAGACCTAAAAGATAAAAGAAATTAGAAAGGTTTCAGAAATTCAATTAGTGTGGCTAATGACGAGTTTGATGGCAATGAAGATAGCACATATGTTCTTTCAATTTCCTCATATACAAATTTTCTCATAGACTATTGGGTTTTGGATTCTGCTTGTTCGTATTATATGTATTCAAGTAGGCAGTAGTTCGACACATTTAAATCCTCTAATGCGGGTACAATGCTAAAGGGTAATGATGCTATGTGTAAGGCCATTGAATTAGGTACTATTATAGTCAGAATGTTTGATGAGGTTGCAAGGATATTCACTAATGTCAGATATATTCCAGATCTTAAAAAAAAATTGATTTCATTAGGCACATTGAATTCTTTAAGCTATGGTTATTCAGCTAAAGATGAAGTAATGAAAATAAGGTACTTTAGTGATAATCAAGGGTAAGAAAATTGACAATTTGTATAAGTTACTCGAGAACACAGTTACAGGTGGAGGTTGCGGGATCTACTTCAGCAGAACCAGCTAATGATAATACGGTTTTGTGGCATATGCAACTTGGTCATTGAGGCAAGCACAATATGTTTGAGCTTCATAAGAAGAATTTGTTGAAATGTGAAGTTATGTAATTTGGGTTTTTGTAAGTACTGTGTGTATGAGAAGCAACAAAGAGCCAGCTTTAAGGTGGCATCTCATACAAGAAAAGGTTTTCTCAACTATGTTCACTTCGATGTTTGGAGACTAGTAGCGCCCTTTTCAAACGAAGGTGCATATTATTTTGTTAGTTTTATTGATGATTTTTCAAGAAAGGTCTGGGTTTACTTTATAAAGCACAAGTCAAAGGTTTTCATTATCTTCAAGTAGTAGAAGGTGCAGGCGGAAGATCAGATCGGAAGAAGACTGGAATATCTAAGATATGACAATGGATTAGAGTACATAAACATTACATTCTTGGGATTTTGCAAAACAAAAGGTAATACTCATCACTTCACAGTTAAAGGGACTTCATAGCAAAACAGAGTTGCTGAAAGGATGAACAAAACATTGCTGGAAAAGGCGAAATGCATGAGGTTGAATGAAAGATTGCCTAAGAGTTTCCTAACTGAGGCAATTAATTTTGCATGCTTCATCACCAACCGATCTCCATCAGCAATAATTGATTTCAAGGTTCTAAAGGAAGTATGGTAAGGTAAACATGTTATTATTATGTGTTGAGAATATTTGATTGTCTGATATACATTCATGTGCAAAGTGGAGAGTAGTAGAAATTAGATTCAAAGTCAAGAAAATGTATATCTTTTGGTTTAGAATCTGGTGTTAAGGGCTATAGGCTATGAGATCTAGTCACAAAGAAGAAAATTTTTAACAAAGGCATGGTATGGTGTTTGATGAGGCCTATACGTTAATGAAGGGTGAGGATGAAGCATCAACTGATAGCCAAAAAGAGAAAATAGTCATGGAGGTGGAGCTAGATGACCAACGTTCACTCACGAATGAATGTGATGATGAAGAATCTTTAAGAGGTGCACAACACTGAGAAGCGCCTTATTCTTTAGCAAGTGGCCAAGAGAAACATAATTGAAAAGCACTATAGATCTATGAGTTTCAAGACATGGTTTCGTTTGTTCTGATAACTAGTAGTGGAGACTCATTGTCTATTCACGATGGCATGCCAAAAGAGGTGGAGTCACCATAGAAAGATAAAACTTGGGAGTTGGTAAAATTGCCCAAGAAAAAGAAGGTTAAAGGGTGCAAATGGGTCTACAGGAAGAAAGAGTCAGTAGGGAAAGCTTTATGTCCGAGAGGACTAGCAGAGAAGCATGGTGTTTTGTCTAAACCAAGTGCTACCCTCAAGTTCAAGAAATGCCTGGCCTTGAGTGGCACTTGTGGACTTTGATTGCCCTTAAGGACTTTGGCAGGGGCATCCGTTGGAAATTCGTATTGTTAGACTTGATTGCTTTCAAGTTAAGGTGGAGATTGTTGACGTGGGTGCCTTGACTGATAAGTTTCGTGTAGGGCTTGCTGGTTTTACTTCTGCTTTTTGCTTTGGGAGTCTTTCACCAATTCAACGTGTAGTAGGAGAACTTCAAGCCGACTTGGTCTCCTATATATAATGGCACATTCAGCCTTTGTGTTTCAAGAAAATGAGAGTGCTGCACCTCCTGGTATTTTGGCTTTTATAGAGCCGGTGCTAGAGAGGAAGAACAGGGAGTTTTTTTTTCTATCTTCTTGTGGGTATCATCTAGGCTTTTGAAGAAGCCTTAAGAGTGAGAAAAAGAAGTCATGTGACAGTGAGAGAAAAATAGAGAGACCAGCCACCATCTTATCCCATCAAAAGAAGATTTTGCATTTTTTTCTTCTTTTGTATTCTTTTAATGTGAGATTTAGGTGCATTGAGGCTTTGGGCTTTGAGTGATTTTCTTTCTACTATTTTTTTACACCTTTTTTTATAGTGAATGTACCTCACATTGAGGAAACCATTTATAATCTTGATGTTATGTTGTGTGTGATTGTCTAGCCTTATTTATCTCAATTGCGATCTTTTTTGCACAACAAACCCTTCTCCATTCGAGATTATAGATGGATCAAGCAAGGAATAAAATATGTCATAGAGGCATTAGTTCATTGGAAGAATTTACCACCTGAAGACGCCTCAAGGGAGGAGGTCGAATTCCTACACCAGTAATATCCTGAGCTCGACCTTGAGGACAATTGATGGGAGGCAACGAAACAAGAAGCCTAATCCAAAAATATCACTTTCCTTGTATTTTTATTTCCTAGTGTTTTGCAACTTTTCTTGTTATTTGCTCCTTTTGTGTTGTTTGGGTTACTATCTCCCAACTCTTCAGAGGTTTGATCTTTCCACAGAGACTTTTGTAACTGGATCTGTGTTGGTTTTTCTCTTTTCTACAGTCCCTACATCGGACTCTAATAGTGCTTCTACTGCTTCAGCCTTCTTTTGGTAGTTGTCCCAATTTCCAAATAGGGGTTGAAATAGGTTCACTTGAATATGTGCCCATTTTGCTTATGTTATCACTTTATACGGCCAATTGGAGATGACGAGGACACTTGTCTGTCTCATTTCCTACTATTTGTTCTTATTTTTGCATTGTAGTGTTTGTATCGAGTCTATTATTGGGGAGCCCACCCGTTTTTTGATTTTTATTTGTTTTTTCTTAGGATCCCCCATTCTCCATTCCTTTCGGATCAAGAATGGTAATGATCATTCTTTGTAACCTTTTTTTCCAATCAATTAGAAAAAAGAAAAAGAAAAAGAAAAAAGGGGGTTTCAAAGGATTGGGATAAGCTAAGAATAAGGGGTGTTGTTTTGTGTATTGCTTTGGTTAGTGTCATAATCAATTGGTTTAGGATGAGTTTGAGTTAGGGTGCGTCATTGAGTAAAATTTCAACATTTTGTAAGTAGGTGCACTCTTACGTACGCAGAAGTAGATTATCTTCCAACACAACAGCCAATAACAATACAATACAACACAACAACAAGACCTATCAAACTCCAAGGTTGTGCCCCTAGAAAAAATATATGAAAACCAGCAAAGATTCCGAATCATTTGATTATTTAATGCAATGTTTGTTGGGTGGTAGAAGCTAAAATATACGGATTAAGGGAATTGGGTCCCTACGGTGGCACTGTTCTTGATGAAGACATGTCCAGTACCAAACAGACAAGATATGTAGACGTAGGTAAGATTCCTGTCTATGGGGGCTGAATCTTAGGACCACAATTCCACAAGTGATTAAAAGAAAAATAAGTAAAAAGTACTTTCCACAAAAGGGGACGGAAAGGCTTTTCGAAAAAGGTCAATATTTCTATTGTACTTGTTCAAAGATCAAGAAAAAAAGAGAAGGAAACAGGTCAAAAAGTAATGCATGCATCATGCATGGTATGGCTGTGCGTGGCACCCATTTTCTAATTTTTCATTGACGAAAATGGAGAGAAAAATTAAATTTTAAATTGTGAAATTGTCCAATTTCTACAAGGCAATTCTCATTCGAACACAAGATCTTCTTGGGAGATATAAACTTAACGAACATATATAATTTAAGGTATATTTAATTAACTCAATAGAATTTCATACAAATTTAATTTGAATTAAATGAATGATTTTAAACCTACAACTCCTAAATACATGCATGCGTTGTCAACTTTCATCCAAAAGGCCAGAGTGAATTTTTTCTATTTTTTTAATCACTTCCCATATAATATAATTATTAACGAATCCGATCCCAAGTATGAAACCATATGGGATGTTAGTGTATTTTACACTTAATTTTATTATGAAAATTGAGTCTTTCTTGCTCTTGATCATATGGCAATCCTACGAAAGCAATAAATCATGTGCATGCACATTAATTAGTCTCACTGATCATTATCCAACTTTACACAAATACATATGCCCTAATTATAATTATATCAATCCGTTTCTAGAATTCTCATTTCTACTATGAATATCTATTTAATTTCTGATAGTATTAATTCACATTATAATTGAAACAAAATCAAGATAATGAAAAATTAGATAATTAATCATATGTAATTTTATTTATTTTAGTTCTACAAACTAAAGAACATCTTAAAAGCCATAAGAATTAATCAGAAAAAAAGAAAGAAAGTATGTAGTATTATATATATGTGTATCAAAATTGAAGCCAAAAACTCACAATATCACCAGGAGAGATCCCCAAGTGGACCAAAGCAGAAGCAAGCTTGATGCATCTTTCATGTGTTTCTTTCCATGAAGTTTTCCAAGCACCATAAACCATGGAAACCTTATCACCATAGATGGTGGCTGCTCGCTCTAAGAAGCTTATAGGTGTCAAAGGTATGTAGTTTGCAGAGCATAGAACAAGACCCTCCATTCTTCTTGATTTACGTATAATAACCAGCTTCTTCTACAAGATTCCCAATAAGTGATCGATAATCCCATATATATATATATATATATAGAGAGAGAGAGAGAGAGAGAGAGAGAGAGGACTGGAATGAATTCTGAGTCAGGCCACCAAAAAAATATAAAAATAAAAAGAAACATATTTGTTTTCTTTATGAGATTGAGATGAGGACGGAAGTGCTTTATGGGTTTCATCAGCAATATCCCTGATTTTTTAATATTTTTTTTCTGGAGATTGAAGGCAAGTAATATTTTAAATTAACTTTCTAACTTTTTATTTTTATTTTTTTGTCTCTGGCCCTGAAGATAACTAGCTTCCAAATTTGAGCAAATGAAAGTGCGACTTTTGAAGATGCTTGTATACCCAATCCTTTAGGAGTAATTTTGAGCCGTCCTGCTCCTTTTTGACGTAATAAATATATAACTGGCCATATTAAGGGTGGATCATTAATTAGAAAATTATTTTATGAATTTGAACTATTTTTGTTGCATCAATATTCGGACATACATCTACGTCGTTATTAGCAACAAAAAAAAAGAAAAAAAAAAAAAGAGAGAAAGTGCAAGTCCGTTGGTGGGGAAATAAACCAGAGAACTACAATGAATATCCTCGTCATTCGTCAACACCTGACCTGTTTGCTTTGTTATTGAACGATCATTTTGAGAAACTTTGAAGCAGACAGACATGAAGGGAAGACAATATCTATCTATCTATCCTATGACTTTGTTATTTATTTGGTACGAAATTATCACCCCTGCCTGTTCTTGGCAATTAAGAATAGATTTGCCTTGTCAGTGACAGGCTTTGCCGAATCATGCAGCCTTGTTTGGAAATGATGACGCAGAAGCTAAGTCTCAGCAAATAACGCATGCCTTGAAGTCTCAGCCAGTAAATTAAAGCATGACTTGAGTGAAATGCATGCATATGCTTTGAAGACCGATGAACCAGTAAGGCATGCTTTGAAGACCAATGTAACGCATGCTTTAGATTCAAGACTAATACACACTTATCAATTTCTTGTTTTGTCTTGGTATTAGAGTAGAAGTTTTGGGGGTGAATTGACGGAGTCAAGGTTCGATCTCAGGACCTTTGCTTCTGATACCATGTTAAATTATCAGTTATCCCAAAAGTTTAAGCTGATAGAAAGAATTACTTTAACAAAATTATCAAATTACTGCTCAAAATTCTTGTCGAATAGTATATACAAGAATTACAGAATGCTTTCTCTCTAGAGAACCCTAGAGGAGAAGGAATTGTGTTTCCAGGTTTAAACTTGTGAAAGGATTTGAGTCTTTGATTTTTTATTCTGATTCCATTGATTTTGAAATGCGGACGATTTGACTAATTTGTGGGAAAATTTTTCACTCATGGAAGATGAAGACATTGAGGTTGCAATCCAGACAGTTGAATTACACACTAGGGTTACGCGGGGAAAAGCTTGTGTTCTGGGGAAATTGATCTCGGATCGAATGGTGAGTAGAGAGACAATTCGGTCTACTCTCATGGCGAGGTGGAAACTCTCGGGAAACCTTTCGTTTATGGTCCTCGGAGAGAATCTTTTCTTGATTGATTTCTCAGACTTAAGCGATAAGGATCGAGTTTTGGCAGGGAGACCGTGGGTCTTTGAAGGTAGCCTTTTCATCATTGAGGATTTTGACGGAATTACTCCACCGTCACAATTCACCTTTGATAAGGCTGCGTTCTGGGTGAGGATGATTAATCTACCCTTGGCATGTATGAGTGTGGAGATCGGAAGTAAGATCAGGGCCTCAGTTGGGGTGGTGGAATCCGTTGATGCGGACGCAGAGGGGATTGGATGGGGAAAATATCTTAGGGTTAAGATTTGTTTGGATCTAAAAGAACCTCTCCCAAGGGGTAGGAAAGTAAACATTGAAGACAAAGCTACCTGGATTAAGTTCCAATATGAATGCCTTCCAAAATTCTGTTTCAAATGCGGGGTGATTTGCCATGGAAAACTTGGGTGTTCAAGGAGGAGTGGGCTTCATCAGCAAGATGTGAACAAGTATGGTCCTTGGCTTAGGGCGGCATCCCCCACGAGGAAACCTGAGAAGAATTTTGGCAGGTTCCACCCGCAGAATGGACCGGCACCGTTCCACCCAGGTGAGGGTTATTAGGCTCGTTGGGAGAGAAGGAGCAAATCCGATGACGATCAAAGAAAGAAAGGTGGCATCCCCGGTGACGGCGAAAGAGAATCTCCAATAGTGGGAAAACCGCGTCCACAGAAGGCCAAATATGGAATGCATGGATTTTATGGAGATATTAGGGGAAGATTTGGTGACCTCGGTTATGTGAAGAAACAGAAGGTAATGGAAATTTCAAATGGCAAATCTGGGGGATCAACATATATGGGTCTTAATGGGGAGAGTGATCCTAGGGGTTTTAGTATGGAAAATTTACGTGGCAGCTTTGATGAAGGGAGGCGTGGATGTCCTAACATAGCTGTCAAGATGCATGTAGCGGGATTGGGCTTTGTTCCAGGGCAGCAGTATAGGGAATACACCAACCAGGGGGAACACTCTATGAGTCCAAGTGGATATATGGGGCCTTTAATTTCGGACGTGGAGTGTACCATGCAGGAGAAGGGTCTTGGTGGAAAGGGTGAAGTGGTCTTAAATAAGAAAAGCCCAGAGAAGCTATTAGGTCCATGTAAAAAAAGAGGCCGTGGGGAACTTGAGGCACAATTTGAATCTTCTAACCAGACAGAGGGGTCATGCAAAGATAGTCAAGAAGAAGTAAAGAGCCTAGGCCCAGTCTCAAAGGGTAGGAAGCTGAGTAGTAAAATAGAGAAGAATAATGGATCGGGGATGGCAGTGGCTGTGATGTAGCCCCGCTGACCGCAATGAAGATAATTAGCTGGAACTGCCGAGGGCTTGGGAACCTTTGGACAGTTAGAGAGCTTTGCCGTTTAGTAAAGCAAAAGAAGCCCATTATAGTTTTCTTGATGGAAACCAAGTTACAAAAGGAGAAAATGGAGAGTATTCGATGCAAGTTTGGTTTTGCAAATATGTTTGTGGTTGATAGTGTGGGTAAATGAGGTGGTATGGCCTTACCGATACCATCCAGAATTTTAGTCAACGCCATATTAATGGCATGGTTAAAATTTCGGAAAATAGGGAGCTATGGAAGTTCACCAGTTTCTACGGACATCCTGATGTAGCAAAAAGATGTGAATCTTGGGCCTTATGGGTTTGCATTGGAGAAGGAGTGAGTGGGTAGGGGCCTAAGCGGTTTCACTATGAGGCAACTTGGAGACGTGAGGAGGGCTATACTGATGTTGTAAACCAGGCATTCATACGACAAAAGCAGGGTTTGGTTGGTGGGAGATTGACTCCAATCTATCATGGTGCAAAAAGGATTTTGTAGTCTAGCAAAGGGGACGTAATGGATCGTTGCGGGAGAATATAATCCGATTACAAAAACGACTCCATGATCTACAAGGGAGTGAGGAATACGGGGTGGGTGAGAAGACGAAAACAGTGAAGAGGGAGTTGGAATTGCTGCTGGACAAATCTAACCTTCAATGGAAACAGAAAGCAAAAACTGAGTGGTTGCGGAATGATGATCGGAACACTAAATTCTACCATGCATGTGCAAATTCACGTCGAAAATCCAACACCATTTATGCCATTAAGGATGCTGAGGGGCGGCTATGCTCTGTAGAGGATGAGGTACAATTGGCTTTTGTCAATTATTTTGTTGGTTTGTTTACTTCTGACAATACAGGAAATACGGCGCCTTGCCTACAACCGTTGACCTGTCGAGTCACTAAGGATATGAACAGATCTTTGTTACAGCCTTTTACAGCAGAGGAGGTGGATTTTTCCCTTTCTCATATGGCCCTGATGTGGTATTTTTGTGACCAAAAAAATCAATTATAAAATTACCACTCGTAATAGGACGAATCTTTGTAGGATATGGCTATAGAGAGGGTGTCGAACCTCAAGGACTGCAGGGGTTTTGTTATCAAATTCGAAAGATTAAAATTAACTTAATTAAAAAAGATATTTGATTTAATTTTCTTTAAAACTAAAGTGCATGAAAATAAAAGAGATTTAAAATAAGAGAGCGAGTGTAGGGTATTGACTTCACCTTTATCCGCACAACAATGGCTAATCATAATTAATTCCAGAAATTCATTCTATGCATGTTATAAATAAACAAGAAACTGCCTTATTAAAGAATAAGCATAATCTATCTTTGGTTGGCACGGATCGTCCACCTAACCACTAAGATGCGGTACGACCCGTCTTCCCTAGGTATAAATTATCAAATTCTTTAACAGGATACATACAATCAATGAATTAGTGTAACCCATCTTCGGTTGGCACAGACTGTCTACCTAAATTACACTAAACTAGGGTGTAGTACAATCCGTCTTCCCTAGGCATGGCCTATCAAATCCTATTGATCATATGTCAATTAAACCCATTGTATAACCATCATCCTCATAATCACAGAAAACAAGAATGATTTGATTTCAATAAAAGTAAAATACTTTATGAGACAAGAGAAGAATTTCACAAATATTGATTTTGGAATTTAAGAACAATTGCATTTAATAATTAAGAACATAATCAAAAGGTAGCAATTCTCATAGTTATACAATCAACATGCATAAATTAAAAATCTAGAAATTAAATACAATCAAACCATTGTGCTTGGATAGGGTTACATTAACACCCCATGAAGGGGTTTAGCCGTTCATGATCTTCTAAGCTCCAAAGACAATTTTCTGATTTCTAACTCTAGGAAGTGGTGTGTCTATTTACAATGTTTAGAGCCTTATTTATAGGGATTAGGAGAACCCTAAAAACCCTAGAAATCCTCAGAAAACCGGGGGTCAGTCTCCCAGTCCAATAGGGAGACTGAAAACCAACTCCATGCTGGAAAAGGATTGCTGCCGTACAGTACACCCCCGAGTGCGCTCGATCCGAGGTTTTGTGCGCTCGAGCTTAACTGTTGTGCGCACGAGTGCATGCATGCGCTTGATCCCTGGCCGCAAATGCTCGAGCGCAGGTGTGCTCAATCCCAGGAGTGCTGCGCTCGATCCTAGATCCAGAATGCTCAGCCTTTTGCCATTTTAAGCCCAATTTTCAATGGTTTGTCAAATAAGACCTGAAACATAAAAACAAAAGAAAATCAAACAAATAACAATGCTAAGGAATTAACATATGTAAATTAAGGGGCTTGAATGTGCAACATTCGGCGCTTATCAGGCCCTTTAAAAGCCCCGGTTCCAGATGGTTATCCTGCATAATTTTATCAGAAAAACTGGAACTTCGTGGGGACGGATATATGCAATGCTATCATTGGGTGGCTCAATTCCGGTAGAATGCCTGAATTTTTGAATTTAACGAATATTGCTCTCATTCCGAATAAATAATCCCACAAGTGCTTCAGATTATAGACCTATAAGCCTCTGCAATGTTATCTATAAGTTAATTTCCAAGATTTTTGCAAATAGATTGAAGAAGATTTTTCCCCATATTATTTATCCTATTCAAAGTGCTTTTATCCCAAGGAGATTAATCACGGATAATGTGCTAGTGGCGTATGAGACACTTCATACCATGCACTCCATATGAGCAAGGCTTACGACAGGGTGGAATGAGAGTTTCTTGAGGCTGTAATGAGGAGATTAGGTTTTGCTTCACGGTGGATAAATCTCATTATGTTGTGTGTTACAACTGTTCAATATGTAGTGGTAGTAAACGGGAAGCCGTGTGGACAAATTAAACCACAGAGGGGGTTGAGGCAAGGGGATCCAATTTCTCCTTACTTATTTAGTATCTGTGTAGAGGCTTTGAGTGCCATTTTGTTGAAAGCCAATGAAGGTGGGGTTTTGACGGGGGTTGCTATTTCTAAAAGGGGTCCTCGGATAAGTCATTTGTTCTTTGCGGACGATAGTTTACTTTTTTGCAGGTCTAGTCTTCCTCAATAAGACTATCTTACCAGTTTACTCCGAGTATATGAAGTTGCTTCGGGCCAACGCCTGAATAATAAAACATCGATCTTTTTCAGCAAGAACATCTCGTGAGAAGAAAGGAGCAATTTTGGAGGCTTCCGGTCTTCCAAATACCCAAAGATATGATACTTATTTGGGGCTCACTGCTTAAGTAGGAAAATCCCGAACTGCCGCTTTTAAGGGGATTATTGATCGAGTGTGGAAGATGCTTCAGGATTGGAAGCTGAAATTTTTATCACAGGCGGGCAAAGAAGTTCTACTTTAGGCAGTGATTTAGGCAATACCCACTTGCTGCATGAGTGTTTTTCTTCTTCCACGTGCTCTATGTACGGAGATAAATTCACAAATGCGTAAGTTTTGGTGGGGACATCAAGAAAACAAATCTTGGGTGAGCTGGATGAGTTGGGGTCGATTGGGTTTATCAAAAGAGATTGGAGGAATGGGGTTTCTGGATTTTACTTGTTTTAATAAGGGCTTTTTTGGTGAAACAGAGTTGGAGGCTATGGCATCAATCAGATAGTCTCGTTACCCAGATCATGAAGGCGAAATATTATCCGGGTAGCTCTATTTTGGAGGCTTGTGTAGGAAGGCGACCTTCATTTGCATGGAGAAGGATACACAGTTCTTGTGCTTTACTTAGTGAGGGGTTGATTTAGAGGGAGGGTAATGGCTGCAAAACCCGAATTTGGAAGGATAGGTGGGTCCCAATCGCATCTACTTTCAAAGTCATTTCCCCACCGGCATTATTAGTGTACTTATTGATGCAAACACTAAATGGTGGAATTGTTCTCTATTAGAAGTGTTGTTTTCCAAAGAGGAGATAGCTAAGATTCATGAGGTCCTGCTTAGTTGTACCAACCAAGAGGATACTCTAATATGGAGGGGCTAATATGGAGGGGCACCAAGAATGGGGTTTTCTTGGTTCGGAGTGCCTATCATTTGCAAAAGGAGATGGAATCTTTTGCAATGGCCTCAGGTTCGAATAATAAGATGGGAGGTGAAGTCTGGAAGAGGTTATGGGCTTTGCTAGTGCCCAGTGTAGAGAAAATTTTTTTATGGAGGGCATGTCACAATATTCTCCTGACTCGAGAAAATCTTTATAAAATGAAGATTATCTCGGATCCTCTCTGTCCGGTGTGTGGATTAGAAGTGGAGATAAGGTTCCATATCTTGTGGCAATGTCCATTGGCCATGGATGTGTGGTCTATGGGACACGAAATATTTCAATAAAGATCTTTCCCTGGTCCTGATTTTCTACAGCTGGTGTGCTATCTGTTTGAAAGGTGTACTCAAGAGGAACTTCATCAATTTGCTAGTTTGGCACGACATATTTGGATGAGGAGGAATGACTTTGTTCATGGGGGCACTTTCTCGCATCCAAAGTTACTCGTGGAGCAATCTAACAGCTCTATGCAGGAGTTCAGCTTGGCCCAAGAACGAGCAGAGCAGTGTGCGTCTTCTCGAGAGGAGTTGCATGCTGTTTGTTGGAAAGATCCATCGACGGGTTGGGCGAAAGCAAATTGGGACGCTGCCCTGGAAAAGAAATTGGGTCGTATGGGGCTGGGCGTGGTGATCCGAGATCCTTATGGACATATGTTGGCGGCGAGGTGTGCTGTATAGATGGGTTGTTTTGCTCCGGTGGCGGCTGAGGCGAAGGCAGTCCTCCTGGCAGTCCAGCTTTGTCGAGAGATGGGTCTGACTACTGTCCACTTCGAAGGGGACGCAATATCAGTCATTGATTCTGTCAACTCGGAGAACATAGATAGTAGTTGGATGGGGCATGTGGTAGAGGATATAAAAGTGGAGATCCAAGCTTTTCATCAATGGAAGATTTCTTTTGTTAGAAGAGAGGGGAACAACGTGGCTCATCTACTTGCAAAGTATGCTGTAAAACATGTTGAGAATAATTCATGGCATGTATCGCCCCTTGACTGTATTCGTGATGCTTTGTTACCGGAGCAATTTGCTTCGGTTGTTTGATTATCTTAATGAGAAGCATATATTTTATCAAAAAAAAGAGTAGACGTTCTGTTTGAACTTTGTATCTATTAATTCACTCCTCATTTCAATTAAATATTTCATGTATTACGCATCATCTGTTTGAGTTCACATGTGAGGGAGAGTGTTAAAGTATTAATTAAATAATCAAATTCATCTTTTCCTATTAGCTTAAGCTTTTGGGATGAGTACTCAAGACTCACGCCTATTCTTCAGCATGTCAAGTTCTGGTTCCTCTACTTCCTTAACTTCATCTTCTTCCATTGTTCCTACAGCTCCTATTGCATTTGTTCTCAGTACGCAACCTCTCAATGTTATCAAGCTCCAAAAAGATAACTAGAACACTGAAGGCTGAAAAAGTTGGAGCTTGTACACAAAGACTTGTGGGGGTCCTTCCCAGTTGCATCCCTTGGAGGTTTGTAGTATTATATTACTTTTATTGATGACTCAAGCAGAAAGGTATGGGTTTATTTTTTGAAAACTAAATTTGAAGTGTTTGATACTTTTAACAAATGGAAGGTCATGGTTGAGACTGAAACGGGCTTGAAGCTGAAGTGTTTTGAGGTCAGATAATGGAGGTGAATATGCAGATGAAGGGTTTAAAGAATTTTGTAGTGCAAATGGGATTAGGATGGGGAAGACTATTCCTATGACAATGAAGAATAAAGGTGTGCGTGAGCACATGAATAGGATCCTCAATGAGTGGGCTAGAGGTATGAGATTGGATGCTAGGTTGCCAAAAACCTTTTGGGCTAATGTAGTGAGCACTGCTACTTGATACACTGAGGGCCATCAGTTCCCTTGAAGTGCAGAATACCAGAAGAGGCGTGGAGCGAAAAAGAGGTAAACCTTTCTTATTTAAAAGTTTTTGGTTGCGTATCCTATGTTTACATTGATTCTGATACTCGTAGCAAGCTAGATGCTAAGTCTAGAAAATGTTTCTTCATTAGCTACGGAGATGAGGCCTTTGGTTATCGGTTTTTGGATGATAAAAAATGGGGGAAAATCCACTTTACCCCCCTAAAGTTTCAGGGATTTTTCAATTTGAACCCCAAAGTTTAAAAATTGGCAATGTACCCCCCTAATGTTTCAAAAATTTTCAATTTAAACCTTCCGTTACTAATTTCCGTTAAATTGGATGGAAATTAAAAAAAAAAAAGAAAAGCTAGAGGATAATTACGTAATTTCATAGATTTTCGTTCAATTTGACAGAAATTAGTAACGGAAGGTTTAAATTGAAAATTTTTGAAACATTGGGGGGGTACATTGCCAATTTTTAAACTTTGGGGTTCAAATTGAAAAACACCTGAAACTTTAGGGGAGTAAAGTGGATTTTTCCCTAAAAAATGAAAAATCATTAGAAGTAGAAATGTAATTTTTAATGAACAGGTTGTGTACGAGGATAGGTCAAGTGCAGAACCTAATTTTATAGAGCCAGAACCTAAGAAGTCCAAGTTTATCAACTTATATGAGCTTTCTAAATGTACAATGTAGAATAGAGATCATAAGGATGAAGTGAACATAGATTCGCATGTTTGAATAGAGAACACCTACAACTGCTATCCAAAGGTCTTCTTGAAACATTAGACCTCCACAACATTTTTCACTATCTCTATTCTATATTTTGTTGACTAGTGGTGGTGAGCCAGGGACTTATGATGAAACCTTGCAAGTTGAAAATTCAACCAAGTGGGAGTTAGCCATGAAGCATGAGATGGAGTCATTGATGACAAAGTAGACACGGGAATTGACTAAATTTCCAATAGAAAAGAAGGTTGACATAATAAATGAGTGTACAAGATAAAGGGTGAGCATGATTGTAGCAAGCGCTACAAGGCCAGATTTGTTGCGAAGGGTTTCCAACAGAAGGAAGTTGTTGATTACATAGATATATTATGTGAAAATGACAACAATCAGAATGAGATTAGGAATTATGGCGGCAGAGAACCTATATCTTAAGCAGTTAGATGTGAAGATGACATTCCTTTATGGTGATATGGAAGAAGATATTTACATCCATCAATTATAGGGATTCCATAGTGCAGGAAAAGGAGAGTCTAGTGTGCAAGCTGATAATGAGCTTATATGGTATGAAGCAAGCTCAAACACAATGGTACAAGAAGTTTGATAGCTTCATGTGTAGTATTGGGTTCATGAGGTGCAATGCATATCATTGTTGTTATGTTAAGAGTTTTAAGAATTTGTATATCATTTTATTGTTATTTGTGGATGATATGCTTGCTGTAGGGTCCAATATGGAGGAGATTAACAATTTGAAGAAATAGTTGTTGGCACAGTTTGAAATGAAGAATTTGGGAGCTATAAAACAAATCATGGGTATCAGAATCTCCAAAGATAGGGTTAATGGTTGAAGCTTTCATAGACAGATTATGTGAAAAAGGTTCTTAGCGGGTTTAACATGGATGGATCGAAGTCAGTGAGCACACCCTTAGGTGTTTGGTGGTCATTTTAGACTAACCAAGGATAAGTCACCAAAGACATATCAGGAGAAGGCCTATATGAGCAAGGTACCTTACACCTCAACTATCTGTAGTCTGATGTATGCTATGGTTTGTACAAGACTGAATATTGCACATGTAGTGGGAGTTGTGAGTAGGTATATGAGTAATCCAAGAAAGCAACATTGGGAAGCAGTCAAGTAGATTATATGGTATCTGAAAGGCACATCAGATACACTCCTTTGTTTCACATTAGCAGGTTTCAAGCTGCAAGGTTATGTGGATGCTGATTTAGTAGGTGATGTTGATAGTATAAATAGTACTACTGAGTTTGTGTATAATATGGGTGGTACAACTGTGTGTTGGGCCTTAAAGTTGTAGAAAATTGTTGCTCTTTACACTATATAAGTTGAATATGTTGCTGTGACTGAAGCTGAAAAGGAGATTGTTTGGCAATAGGGTTTTTTGGATGAGTTTCATTAGAAGAAGGAGAAGGATATTCTACACAGTGATAGTAAAGTTCCATTTTTCATGCTAATAACTCAGTGTAGCATTCAATAACTTGAGAAGATTTGTGGAACTAAAAATCTAGCATATATGTTGACAAAACATGTGACTATTGAGAAATTGAAGTTGTGCTCAGCTTTAGTTGGTCTTGGACCTTGAAAACATGTGGAGGCGTTGCAGCGATGGCGGTTATGTGTTGGAGGCATGTGGAGGTTGATGTTGGTGGTTGGACCTGTCTCCAAGTAGGAGATTGGTAGGCTATATGGAGCATGGTTTTGTATCTGATGTGTTTCGCACTTGACCTAGTTTGTTGGAAGCCTTATGGTTTAAATGAGATTTTTTTTAGGCTTAGTCCATGGAGCGGAGGATTAGTCTGGTTGGTGTCATATTTATAATCTCTCCAACTAGGGTTTCGTATGGCTGTATTATTGACGCCTCTTGTATTGTCACTCTTTAAAATAGTGAAACATCGTTGAAACTCCGTGGACATAGCTTGAACCACATAAATCTCTATGTTTGTGATTACTTATTTTTTGCGTTCTTCTTAAATTTCGCATGTCATTGGCTCTTGAAAATAGGACAAATTTCCTAGCATGAATTTGTTATGAAAGTAGAATTATATAGCAAAGAGATCACTCAAAAGCACGTATTCTATGAAACTCCTAATATTATCTTTGTAGTAGCTTATCCTAGAGTAGTAGTAGTTAGTTAAATAAGGAGAGTATCTTTAATTGCTATCCAATAGTTAGTTGTTTCTTTTTCTATATTCATCTTTCCATTGTATTGTCATTTAAGGATGTTTAGTTAATAAAAATGATAATCATAAATTAATCACAAACTTTGGCTCTGTTTGCTTCGGCGTAAAATGATTTTTGGAAAATGTTTTTCGTATTTTTTGTTTGAACGAAAAAAACATCTTTAATTTTCGAAAAAATTTTCTATTTTGAAAACCGTAAACCATTTTTCAAGTTTGAGTATCTCATTCTCAAATTAACAGACCCAGCTAGGACGTTGCAAAGACCCCGCCAGGACCCGATCGGGGCCTTATTGACACTGCCGGGACCTGGTTGGGATCCTGCTGGGACTCCACTAGGATACACTTGGACATGATCGGGATACCGTTAGAATCTGGTTAGGACTCAGTCGGGACTTCGCGGGATCCGGTCGGGACTCCACTTGGACCCAGCTAAGTCACCACCAAGTCCTAGTCGAGACTTTTTTATATTTTAAATTTTAATATGATTGAATGTGTGTGTCTATATATATATATATTATGGTTTTCCGTATGCGTCAAATATTGAAAAATATTTTATAGAAAATCATTTTTCAATACTAAAAATATTTTCCAACGAAAAAATATTTTACGAAATAAACGAAACCTTTGTGTATGTAAAAGTTAGAGATTCCATCACAATCTAAAAGGTTTATGCTTTTTTAAAAGCTAACAATTTATCTCAGTAAGTGTACTTACCTAACAGAATTTTGTCCGTTCTTAAAACAAGCCATGATTTACGTGATATAAAGAGAAAAGAATATAAGAAAAGAGGGCTAGCGGAGAAAAGTGATACAGATTTGTCACCACTCAGAAACAACCCAAAAGGCTTGTCCAAGACCAGAGCCTTTCTTATTCCCCAAATCAAAACAAAAAACAAAAACATGTCTTTTTTTCTTTCTTTCTTTTTGTTTATCGTGGCCATGGCTGTTGTAGGTGGGTACTTCTTTTCCTCATCTAAAACGTGATAAGGGGGATTTCCTTTATGAGACTTAGGGTTTGTTTGGAATTGTGTTTAAGGGGCCTAAAAGTGTTTTTAATACGCATTTTTAACAAAAGCTTAAAAATAAAACTTTTGTCCATAAGCTTTTTTTATTTATTTAAAAACTCTATTTCTCAAAATAAATCACAAATAGACTCTTAGTAAAATCCTCGAGCCTCATGCCGGTGGCCTCGGCTATTATTGTCAAGAGGCCACGTTTAGAAACGCCGACCAAATGGGAGTTGGTCATCCCACCATTTTCTTGCCATTTTAAAGAAGTTAGCGCTCGGAAAGTTACAAAAACCTTATTTTTTTGTAGTTTCGTGGACGACAAAGTTTATCTTTTTTTTTATTGATTTTGTATTATGACGGTGAAAGGTGAAGCTGTTGCATATATAATTATAAGTCTTTTTTTTTTTTTTTTTTTTTTTTTATAATTAGCAAAACATGATAAAATTAAGAGGATCAACAATCCTCCCCACCATTAAAGAGAGCTGATGATTGGGTCAAGTCAATATATATAATATATAGGATGAAATCTTTAAAAATCACATTGGTCCACCATCTTACTTTATCACTACTACTTTTTTTTGTTTTTTTTGAGTGACTTTATCACTAATATTTGACATCACTTCAAAGCAACCATTGATAAAAACGATTGCTAGTGTAGTGAGCTTTATTATTTATTTATTTCCACTTCTAGCGGTGGTGTTTATAAATTGTCCATAGTTAAAGGCTTGTTTGAGTCCCATTAGGGTTGTGCAGAGTGTACTAATTGCACTTGGTTAAAAATATCTTATCTTAATTTATGTGTATGGCATATATAGTTAGTAATATTAATATAATGGATGTTATACATACAGTACGATATTCGTACGTATTAATTTGGTTCAAGGTTTTAATAAAAATGTACAGAAAAATCGATATAAAAACAGAAAAGAAAAAAAAGAAGAAAAAAAATGAACAGAAGTAATATAAGGGAGCTGCAAACCATAGTTTATCTTTCAATGCCTTCCCTTTGTGACTCTCATCTCTAAATTGCCCCACAGATCGATATCGGATTGTCTGCCATAATTTGTTTGAAGTTGAGTGTATATACACTATACATGGCGTCAACATGTATGTAGTGAACCAAAGGCAAGAAACATGTGGATTTGGATGTAGAAAGTGGGACATGTCGACATGACAAGGAGATATCCCATGTGAACATGCAATCTCTGCAATACTTTATGATGGTGGGGTGACATACATGTGGGAGTATAGTTGTTACGTGTGGAAGATGGAGATCGACCACTTGGAAGTTGAAGTTGGTTGGTGGAGAGGAGTGAAGAATATAGAGTATCTATATGTTTCTTTCGGTGTTTGTTTTTATTAGAATTACTTTATGTTAGATTATGTTTATCTTACTTTTTATGAGTTCAATAGCTAGAAGTCTTAGTGGGACTCTATTTTCTAGATATTATGGTCTTTTAACTACTGCATTTATGGGTGTAAATGAGTTGAGCCTGAGCTTGCTTTGAATGCTTTCCTTGTTTAAGCTTAACTCGTTTAAATTTTATTCGAACCGAGCTCAGGAACGAGCTGAGCTAGAGCTCAAGCTCATAGTAAGTCAAGTCGATCCAGCTCGTGAGTAGACTCTTACATTAATATATATATATTTTTTAATTTAAAGTTCAAGTACTCTTAAACGACTCAAGAAGCCAGCTTGCATATAAGCATTTGCTTAGCCCGGCTAGCTAAGTATGAAATCTGAGTCAATACAGTAAGACACTTGGTTTTGAAGATAGAGGATATGCATCATTTTATAGATAAGCAAATTTGGGGATTAGTGTTTTCTTAGCAATGTGAGATAAGTTAACAGGTTGTATTCAGACTGTAGTGGGACAACGCCCCCTACAAAAAAATATTTTTTCAAAGTCTCTCTCTCTCGATCTCCCTCACCAATCACATTGCATCTCCCACCCCAACTCTCATTCCCCACTCTCTCACTCTCACTCACCAAATTTTTGATAAAAAAATTATATACATATATTTGTTATATATGTGTATATAATATCTACAAAAAAAATACTTTTTCAGCGTCTCTCTCTCAATCTCCCTCACCAGCCATATCGCATCTTTCACCCTAGCTCTCATTTTCCAATATTCTCTCACTTCGCTCACCAATTTTTTGTTAAAAAAATTGTATACATATATTTGTTATATATGTGCATAATATATATATATATATATATATATATATATATATATATTTGTTATTATTGAGTAATATTGACTATATATTGTTATTTGTTACTTAATAAAAAAATATACGAGTCGAGCCTTATACCACTACAAAAAAAAGGATAGTTTTTGACGTGGCAAACAGTAACCCAACTTTTGCCACGTCAATAATTAATTGACGTGGCAAAAGTTGGGTTACCATTTGCCACGTCAAAAACTATCCCTTTTTTTGTAGTACGTGGTATAAGGCTAATTATTGACGTGGCAAAAATGACATGTCAATAATTATTTTATTGACGTGTTGAATGTGCCACATCAATATTTAGTGATGTGGCACATTCTACATGTCAAGAAATAGCAACGTGTCAAATATTGACACATTGCTAAATTTAAATTCAATTTAATTTTTAAAAATTATATTTAAATATTTTAATATAGTGATGTGGTAAACTATCACTCGTCAATATTTATTGATGTGCCATTTTGACACGTCAATAAATATTGACGTGTTATTTTAATACATCAATAACTTATTGACGTGTCATTCTGCCTCGTAGTAAATATTGACGTGTCATTCTTTTACACGTTAAAAAATAATAATGAAAATTATGTATTTACAAAAAAAAAAAATTAATGATTAATAAAATTAATAACAAAATAATGATTAACGATTAATAACAATTAATAACAAAAATTTGATAAAAAAAAGTTTTAATAAAAATTAACGATTAATAACAATTGGACATGCATGCAGATATTTAAATATCTTTCAACCGATATAAACTAGTATCAAGTGTTTGTAAACATTTAAAATGCACATTAAATTTAATCTAGGTTTCCTCCATACCGGTTTGAAGAAAGTTTCTGTCCATAACAATTAATAATTAATTACAAAATTTAATTTCTATGTGTATAATGATTATTGTAATTAATTTTATTGTTTCCTCCACATGCATTGATTTTTTACTTGGAATTTATATATATATTAAGGCCTTTCACAATATACAGAAACTTCACATGCATTGATTATTTTTACTTCGAAATTAATCCTACTTGTTTAATTAGACCTTTCATATATATATATATATAGCTAGCTAGGGTATGTATATATGTTAGTTGAAATAATTAGCGAGCTTCGAACCTATCTAGCTAGCTATAGCTGTTAAGTATATATATAGGGTAAATATACCTTTCATGGACTATCAAAAAATCAAGTAATATAAGGGGCACTTTTTATTTGTATCTTTTTAAAAATTAAATAGTTAATTAGTAGCTAGCTAGCTAGGTTTTATAAAACTTAACTAGCAATTAAATAATTAAGTACTTACCATATATAATTAGTTGTGTTTTAATTATGGTAATTACTATAATTAAAAGCTGGACTAATTATGGCAAGTTAACTAAATAATTAACTTACCGTAATTATAGTAGCTTACCATAATTAATTAGCTAGGTTAAAAATATATAGCTATTTATGGTAATTAAGTTAGGTAATTATTTTAATTAATCAGTCATTTTCTGACGTGCCACATGTGGCGCGTCAGCCCTTTTCTGATGTGCTACATGTGGCCCGTTAGCCCTTTTTTGACGTGCTACATATGGCATGTCAGGAATTCTTGATATGTCACATGTTGACACGTCAAGAATTCAGATCTGGCCACGGATCCCCATGCCAGCTCCTTTTCTTTCCTTTTCCTTTTCCCTCTTCTTTCTTCCTCCTCCCGCGCGCAGCTCGCACAGCTCCTCCCCTTCTCAACGATTTTTTCACCGCCGGCCACCCAACCTCTGTCATCGCCGCACATATCCCCCGCTCCATCTCACTCACTCTCTCACCCGCTCCGGCCAGCTTGCTCTCTCTCTCTCTCTGTCTCTCCCTCTAACAACTCGCTCTCTCTCTCTCTCTCTCTAACGGCTAGACTCCGTTTGTCTTTGCCGTTACTGTCTTCATCTCCGGCGGTTCCCCGGCCTCAGTTTCTCCATCTCCAGCTGCAGCTTCTCTACCGATTGGGTATATATATATGTGTGTGTGTGTGTGTTTTAAATTTATTTATGTGCTTATTTAGTTATTTATGATAATTTGCACTGGATGTTATGTAGACAGACCATTTCATTATCGATGCTTAATTGAAAATAAAGTTCCGAACAAAAAAAGACTAGTTTAAGAAAGTTTATAAATTAGGAAGTGACCAAAATTAGAAAGTATTAGACAAAACATGCTTAGAAAGATATAGATTTTAAGGAAGGAATAGACAAAGTATGTCTTAAAAAGACAAGATCTCTAGAGGGAAATTAGATAAGATGTTTTAAAAAGACAAGATTTTTAGAAACCCTGTCCCTCCACTTGTCTTTTAAGAAGGAAAACCTTTGAATTTTGAAAATTAAAAGAAGGAAGATGTTCTTTGAAAATTTGAAAGACAGATTTTTTAAATTGAAATTTGAAGGAGGATAAATCTTTGATTTAAAATTTTGAAGAATGATGTTGAATTTTGAAATTGAAAGAAAAGAAAAGAGGGGTTCTTTAAATTTTTGAAGATTTGAAAGAAGGATGAAATATGGGGAAATTTTTGGTCTTTCAAAAGGGGATGGAAGTTGAGGTAAAAGAGGAGTCATAGGTGTCTTTGAAAGACCCCTAGGACCAGCCAAATGGGAGAGAAAAAGAAGGGGGTACCTCATATAAATACATATTTTTCTTCAGAAAAATCAGAACGTACGTTAGTATTTCTCCTTTCCGCAAACAGTTGGACTTACATAAAGGTGTATAGTTGAATATTGTCGTAGAGGAATGCTAGAAGTTACTTCTATCTCTCTTGTGTCATTAAAAAATGATGCCAAAAGTTTATATCTCCGACACGCATGTTGAACATGATCAGATTGGTCTGATTATTCAACAAGAAATAGATTATATATATATATATATATATATATATATATATATATGACTTATAAGTCCTTTTAAATGTGATGTGAAAAATTGAAGCTCCTCGAAAAAAAACATATAGGCTTGAATATGGAAGAGGCCACACATGTATATTGATCCCCCACTTCTTACCCGATTGGTGAACATTTAATCTATCAAACATAATCACAAAAAATTAAAAAAAAAAAAAAAAAAAAAAAACATACAAAAAAAAATCAAACACAAAACTGTACGTTGATTATTTGACCAAGAAAGTAAAGACATTTATACAACAATAATGTTGATTTTGTAACTGAATATCCCGTCCTGATCATCATGATCAGGTTGCCTTTGAAAAGAGAAGTACTATATTAAAATATGCTTAAATTTTTCAAGTAATCTTCAAATGCAAGTAGTATAATTAACTTGAGCTTAAATATTAATGCATATATATGCAAAGTCAAGCACTACTACAAAACAAGGCATGCCTTAATTTAATCAATTGATTAATAATGTAATTGGAAAAAGATATCTACTATTATTTTTGTTAGTATTTACAAGAAATTATATATGGGTTTTCCCTTTTCCCTTTACCCCCACACTTCATCAAAACATACGCTTAGTCTAAAATTTGGACTCTGTGTCTCAATCACAATCTATCCTCAAAACTTGGATTAGAAATGAAGCCCACCCCTTCCGAGAAGTACAAGCCCTACAAAAAAAAAAGGGACTGTTTTTGACGTAGCATTCGGTTTCTATTTATTTAAAAATTGTGATAGAATTCTGTTCTGGAAGATTAGAAACCTTAGGAAGTAGCATTCGGTTTCTGTTTATTTGAAAATGATAGACTTAGAGTTAGGTCATGAAAGTTTTATGAGATATTGCAGACAGAAAGATAGCGTCACAGAAAATATTTTGTGACCATTGGACATGTTTTAGGTAGGCTACTAGAGCCCCAAAATCAGACTCGAAATCTTGAACAAGTGGTTCCAGAAAAACCAATCATGGTATTTCGATCAGAATTCCTTGTATTTTATGAATGGGAGCAAAATGAATCTTACTATAAATGTAGCTCTTCAAAAGAGGAACGATTCTGGACAAGTTTCACTTAAAACAGAGTTACGGTTAGAAAGTTAGATATTTACAGCGACGATATGTCAAATTGTCTGGGTTTCTGGACAGCAGATTAGGACCCAAAAATTATTAGGACTTAAGGATAGAAGTTATAATTAAATTTTATAGGATTCAAGAGGGAGATTTAAGGCCTCTAAGAGGCTGAAATTTATGTTCTGAAACATAGAAGAAGAATGAGATATTAAGGTTTAGAAACAAAAAGAGAAAAACAAAGGAATAACCTTGGGAATTTAAAACTTTATGCGTAACATTAGGATATGATTATTACTGCACCTATCAGCAACATCCTTTTTTTTTTGGTTAGAATTATTTTGTTTAGGGTCTCCACCAAAAATGCATTTAAATTTGGATTGAGTATTTTATTTTATTTTTTTTGGGTTTTCAAGATTAATTAGATTAGGTAAATGATAAAAATACACACTTTGGTACTATCCCCATATATAACAAATGCATATCCACGAATACTTGATATATTTGTTAATTAAATAACTAACCTAGTTTTCTTTTATTTAGGGTCCCCATATATAACAAATGCATATATATCCATGAATATTTATTATATTTGTTAATTAATTGAGAGTTACATTTTCACATAAAATGAAGAGGGAAAAGGAAAGAAAATGAGCTGGCATGGGGATCCGTGACTAGATCTAAATTCTTGACGTGTCAACATGTGACACATCAAGAATTTTCACTACAAAAAAACTATCATTTTCTGACGTGGCAAACAGTACATGATTTTTGTCATGTCACCAATTACTGACGTGGCAAAAAATGCCACATTAGAAAATATTTTTCTGACATAGCAAAAAATAGCACGTCAGAATTTTCCGACGTGCTATTTTTAACACGTCAGAAATTTTTGACGTGTTAAATATTGACATGTCACTAAAAAAATAGGCGGGATTTTCAACTTTTTCCCTCTTCTTATTTCCCCTCAACTTTTTCCCTCTTCTTATTCTTTCCCTCTTCATTTATTTCCCCACACTCTCTCTCTCATCTCTCAATCTCCCTTCTTTGCACGGCAGCTCCCTCTAGAGGAAGAAGAAAAAGAAAAGGTGACGAGAAAAAATTGAGAAGCAGCCATCCAAGAAAGCAGAAGAAGAAGAAGAAGAAGAAGAAGAAGAAAAGGAGAAGAGAAGAAGAAAAAGAAAAGGAGAAAAGAAGAAGAAGAGAAGCAGAAGGAAAAAAAAAAAAAAAAAAAAAAAGGGAGAAGAGAAGATAAGAAAATTTTTTGGGTTTTTGAAGATTTGTTGGGTTTGACTTTTGGGTTTTTGATTTTTCAGATTGATTTTTTGATTTTGGTTTTTGATTTTTTGAAGATTTTTTCGGTTTGGGTTTTTGAAAATAGAGAAAAGAAGAGAGAGAGAGTGAGAAAATGGAGAAAAGAGAGAGTTGGAGAAAAGAAGAGAGCTTAGAGAGAGAGAGAGAGAGAGAGAAAATTGAGAAAAGAAGAGAGGGAGTGGTGCAGAGAAATTCCAAAAAAAAAAAAGAATTTAATTGAAAATTAATTTAAATTAATAAATTTTTTAATTGAAAAAAAAAAATTCCAGAAAAAATTAAAAAAAAAATTTTATTTTTTTAATTAATTTTTAAAAATTTACTGACATGCCAAAATTGACACGTTAGAAAATTCTGACGTGCTAAACAGTAACACATTAGAAAAAAAAATTTACTGACTCCTATGTATCTGACATTCAACATACGTTAGAAATGCCAAGTCAAAAAACTTTAGTAAGGAAAAAATTGGTTTTTTGTAGTGTCCATGTGGCACTTCAGAAAAAGGTTGATGCGCCACATGTGGCACATCAATAAATTCTGACATGTCACATGTAGCACGTCAGAAAATGGTTGATTAATTAAAATAATTACCTAACTTAATTACCATAAATAGCTATATATGTTTTTAACCTAGCTAATTAATTATGGTAAGCTACTATAATTACAGTAAGTTAATTATTTAGTTAACTTACCATAATTAGTCCATTTTTTAATTATAGTAATTACCATAATTAAAACACAACTAATTATATATGGTAAGTACTTAATTATTTAACTGGTAGTTAAGTTTTATAAAACCTAGCTAGCTACTAATTAACTATTTAATTGTTAAAAAGAAATAAATAAAAAGTGTCTCTTATATCACTTGATTTTTAGATAGCCCATGAAAGGTATCTTTAGCCTATAATATATATATACTTAACAAAAGGGTTTTTGTAGCCTTTTTTCTAGAATTCATCTATCTCTCTCTCTTCTCATCTGAACAACACTAAGAAGAACTTCAAGAGGAGGGAAGATCTAGATCTAGATCTTCCCTTCTCCCCTTTCATGGCAGCAGTGCACAATGTCTTCTCTGTAGGCTCCACCGGTCTCCGTTTCTGGCGGGTTTGTTTAGATTTAGTTTGTAGATCTGGATCTAGATCCAGATCTAGTCTCTATAGAAGAATATTGTTTTTGTGTTTTCTACAAGAGTTTCTATTTGAACAAAGGTCCTTTGTCATTATCTTTATCACAATCAGTTGTTTGTGATTTATCTGTTCCAATACGCCCCCTCAAACTCGACGTGGGCATGCTAACGTTGAGGTTGGATTATAGCACTAGGAACTTCTGTGAAACTAAAGGTTTGGTAAGGATGTCAGCTACGTGGTCTTTCTCTAAGATGAAATGAATGTCAAGTTCCTTGGCAACCACTAAGTCATGAACAAAATTATAGTCGATGGCAATATGTTTTGTTCGTGCATGAATCATGGGATTGGAGGAGAGATATGTGGCTCCGATATTGTCGTAATGTAAGATCGGAGGATGCTGGAAATACTGACCAAGTTCACGAAGAAGAGCTTGAATCCATACCAATTCGGATGAGGCATTTGCTAAGGTTCTATACTCAGATTCGATGCTAGATCTTGACACCGTGGGCTGCTTTTTCGAACTCCATGAGAGTAGATTTTTGCCGAGAAAGGTACAATATCTAGAAGTTGATCTACGATTATCAGGGCATCCCTCCCAATTAGAGTCTGAATATGCTGTGAGAGAATGTGAAGATGAACGATATATTGAGAATGTATGATCACTTGTGAACTTTAAGTAACGCAAGATGCGCTTGACTGCTGTCCAATGGGTGTCTCGGGGTTCCTGCATGATTTGTGATACCTTGTTTACGGTAAATGACAAATCTGGCTAAGTGAGAGATAGATATTGAAGAGAGCCCACTGTGCTACGATATAATGAGGGATCAGTGATTGTGGAGCCATCAAACTTGCTTAAAAGGGAACTAGTGGTAGTAGCGGTAGGGGTTGGATGGAGGGAAATAGGGGATGTGAATGGAGACTGAATCACAACAGTTGGTGGTGAGGGTGGGTGATTTGTTTGGCTGCGTTTGAAGGGAAATGATGTTTCATTGAATACAACATGACGTGCGAGAAATATTTTCCCTGAGGGAATGTGAAGACATTTGTAGCCATGATGATCTTTACAATATCCAAGGAAGACACATGATTTGGATCTATAGTCAAGTTTATGTTTGTTGTATGGACAAATGAAAGGCCAACATTCACAGCCAAAAACTTTGAGGAATTTGTAGTCAGGAGTGACTTTGAAGAGAAGCTCGTAGGGAGACTTGTTTTTGGTAATTTTGGAAGGAAGTCTATTGATGAGATTTGTGGCTGAGTTAAAGGCTTCATCCCATAGGTAGAGAGGAACATTTGAAGTAGCAAGAAGTGAGATGCTAGTTTCAACAATATGTCGATGTTTTCGCTCGACAGAACCCATTTGATGATGAGTGTGTGGACAACTTAAACGATAAGAGATTCAAAGTAAGGGGAGACGAGATTGAAGAGGATGAAATTCCCCTCCATTCTCACTTTGAACAAATTTTATTTTGCTGCTAAAGTAGTTTTCAACAAGGATTTTGAAACGTAAAAAGGTTGCATAAACTTTTGACTTTTGAGATAAAGGAAAAATCTATACATACTTAGGGAAATCATCCACAATGCAAAGAAAAAATCTTTTATTATTCATGGAAAGCAAAGGAGCAAGGCCCCATACACCAAGAAAGAGCAATTCTAAAGGATTGTTTGATACTGAATTTGAAAGAGAAAAATGTAGACGATGACTTTTGCCTTGTTGGCAGGAGGAGCAAACTGAGGAGACTCTTGAGGGAGACACAGGCAGGTTGTTGTTGTGGAGGACATGTCGAACAACAGGAGGAGCAGGATGGCCTAGCCTTTGGTGCCATGTATCCATGGGGGCTTTCTCACCGAGATAGGCAGCAGGTTTGGTGGAGGAGTGACGTGAGAAAGGCCATGGATATAAACCACCTTTACTCGGGCCGTGGAGCAGTAGGGTGCGAGTTTGAATGTCCTTGACACAGAAAAAATTAGGATGAAATTCAATGAAAACATTGTTGTCTTCGGTAAATTTGTTTACTGAGAGAAGATTTTTAGTGATTTCAGGAACATGTAATAAGGAAGAAAGACGAAAATTGAGATGGGGAGATGATAATTTAGCAAGACCAGAGTGATGGATTCTCAAACCTTGTCCATTGCCTCATGTAACGACTTAGATTTTGAAGCTCTTATTTAAATAATATTAAATAAGATTTAAAATATGAATGAATAAATTAGATCAATGATATGTGGATTAATGATATTAAATAACTATTTAGTGTTAAAGGTATATTACATTGATTTTTGACATCTTTTGTATATCACTTCAATTCTAGAATTTAGCTTCACTAATATGTTTATGGGCATAATTAAACACAATCTAGTAAATAAATTATTTATATTGGAATTTAGTGAAGTTAGAAATTAATTTAAAGTTTTGCAGTTTTTAGCCTAAAAAGTAGTGTCTTAATTTTCATACTGTCTAAATGAGATTAAAACTGCTAAAGAAAGACACCAAGGCTAGCCACCTTTGTTGAAAGATTAAAGTCATCTAGTAATAATGGTTATAGTAAATATCATGATTATAATGATTTAATAAGGCAAATGGCCAAGTGGGAATGCAAATAGATTAAAGCCTAAGTTGAATCGTAAACTTTGTACAGGCCAAAAGTAGACTCAAACGAACTCGGATGAAATATAAAATGTTTGTTTCGGAGTCCTCTATCTACTCTCAAAATTTCATGTCAATCGGAGTACGTTTGGACATTGAAAAATGGATCGGAATACACTGCCCTCATTTTGGACGAAAATATCAATTGGTATAGAGCATGAAATATGGACTAGGTTCATTCTTTTGATTAAATACATCTCAACCCTTAGATCAAATGTGTAAAAATAAATCCTAACCATTCATTCTCTTATAAATAGAGCCTATAGCTAAATTCACTTTCACTTGAGTTTTTACAATCTTAGAACAAGTAAAATTGTTTGCTCCTCCTTTCATTTTATTTCTTAGTCCTAGCCAAATACCTTATAGCTTAGATCTTTCTTGTAGTGTTCAAGTGTTTTTCTAAACTAGCTACCTAGAGAAGATTTGGTGGAGTTTTACTTCTAAAAGATTATTGGGTAAGTGTTTCTTGTATAAATATTATGATTTATTGCTTGTATCACTTGTTCCCATTTAATTGTTTAAAGACCCAATAAGCGTATAATGTAAAATAAAGTAATAGATACAAGTGAATTAATAATAATGAGTTAGTGGACAAAATCAATTAAGGGCTTATGATATTATCTATATATTATTTACTTTACAGCTTTTACATTCAGTCATTTATTTTATTGTCATTTAAATTTTAATTCATATTTTTGGCGGTCATCCCCGGAATATGAATTCAGTATTTACATTCAGTCATTTCTTTTATTTAAATTTTAATTTATATTTTTGGCGGTCATCCCCAGAATATGAATTCAGTATTTACATTCAGTCATTTCTTTTACTTAAATTTTAATTCATATTTTTGGCGGTCATCCCCAGAATATGAATTCAGTATTTACATTCAGTCATTTCTTTTATTGTCATTTAAATTTTAGTTCATATTTTTGGCGGTAAGGACCATTGGTCTCATCCCCGAAATATGAATTCAGGCATAAAGCTTGTTATAAGTGACTATCTTAGAGTAATATAATAAAATGAGTAAGTAAAGATGAAGTGACGGATAATAAATAAATATAAAAAGATGAGGGTCTTTTAAACAATGATATTATTGGAGAATGAACTAAGTATTGTTTGTATGTATGTATTGTATGCAGAAGTGGAGCAGAATACTACACTAAGGAGAGTAAGTATGGATATACTTACTGAGTACTAGCTTTGTTTTATCGTTATAGGAATTCTTATTTTGTCTTATTGATATAATTTTACAATATAACTGCTGCATAATGTGTCTAATAAAATGGGCTGATAAGATAGCCACCTTAAGAACAAGCTGGGTGGATTGCCGTGAGGAACTGTCGGTATCTCAGTGGATGGGGGTATATAACCGTCCAACAGGCCTAATATATAACTAAGCTGGGACGGTGTAGTTGCCAGTACCAAACAGGTAAACCTTTAAAGTGTGAGGGACATAACGGACGTAAGCGGGCTGAGAGCTCATGACAAGAGGTCTGAAGAAAGATTATCATAAAACACAAACTAATCTGTCATTACGCTGCATTCACAACTCATTCATTATTATATATTTTAGTCTTTAAATCTTACTTGTTTAAACTAGTCTTTTTAATCTTTGTCTCTAGAAAATAGATTACTCACTTGTTTGCCTATGTAAATATTATAACGTCATCTTTACATAAATCTTGATGCAGGAATAGAAAGTGAGGACGATGGTCCTTTTATTGGTTTTGATGGTTGATAGACCATCTGCTGCAGGATTTATGCTTACTCTATGGAGCAAGTCTCGTTTATGTTAATCGCTTTTATTATGTATGGTGATGTGTGTAAACTTAATAAATATTACTATGTTAATTTAGGTGCCGTCTGTGGCATATATTTGGTACACCTAGTGTGTACATATGTTGTAATGAAAACCATGTTTCTATTTTATTTAATAATATATCATCTCGAGGTATTTCAGTTAGCTCAATTGTGCTGTGTAAGTTATTCCTAGGTCATAGAAAAAGAAATAAATATACATACTCCGCTGTAAGATTGTATTTTCTAAAGTTGCAGCGTGACGACTTCGATATTTGCTAGCTCAAATATCGGGGCGTTACACCTCACTTGAAGTTGATCAGTTCCTGTGTATTCATCTGCACGTAAATTGAGGTTGGAGAGCTAATTTGTCACATGATGGGTGGTGCCGGTGTCATGGAACCATGGGTAATTGGCACCAAGGCTAGATGTGGCCATGTAGGCAACAAGTTCACTTACTCCATCTCGATAGGTTTGATCAAGTCGATGCTAGCATATGGCAGTAGATTGTTCTAGTTTATGACAAACTTGGCATATGAGTCTGGGAACATGGCGGTTGTTGGAGAAGTTTCGGCCACGATCTTGACCTCTGCTGCGGCTGAAGTTCTGATTCCGGGGACCATAGTTTGAAAAAGATCCACGATTCTGTCTAGGATGAGAGAAGGGCTGCCGTTGGGCCGTGTTGGCAGTTGGAATATATATATCAATCTCTGTTTGATGTTGGTCAAGTCTGATCTCATGAGAAAGAAGATAGCCATATAAGTCATTGAGTTTAACTAATCATAACGTGTGGTTATTGAGGTGACCAGGGAGTCGTAGTCAGCACCAAGACTAGCCAAAATATATGACACCGATTCGGAATCTTGAATTGGTTGATTTGTGGCAGCCAACGCATGAGCAAGATTTTGGGCTTTGCAAAAATATTCAGCAATTTTCTGGGATCCGTTCTTTAAGTTGGTAAGTTGTGACCGGGTTTGCACGATGTGTGCTTGAGAGTGAGCCGAGAGTAGAGTCTCAAGTGTGAGCCAAACCTCTCAGGAGGAGGACAAGTTGAGAACATGCGATAGTATTTCCTCTTCTAAGGTGGAAACAATTACATTGAGGACCTGTTTATCCTGATGATACTAAGTTTGGTATGCTACGTTATCAGCCGTTTCTGTAGTTTCAGTGAGGGTCTGTTTGGGAGGAGGGGGTGGTACAATCGACATAACCAAAGAGGCTATGCCCTTCTAGAATGTTTGTGACAAAAAACTTCCACAGATTGTAGTTGTCAGAATTTAGTTTGAGGGTAATATGATGATTATGGGATTGGAGAGTTGATACAGGACCAAAGGATCAACCATTGATCCCTTCCTTTTTTTTTTTCCTTCTTCTACGACCTCTTCTCTTCTTCTTCTACGAACTCGACGTACAGATACTGCAGGTCAGTGACGACGAGATGCTACAGGGTCCGGGCTTCGCAGGGTTGGCGATGGCGAACGGCAGCAGCGTTCTAGTCGTGAAGGCAGCCGCGTGATAACTGCTAAAATATTCATATTTTTAGCCCTTAACTTGCACGTTTTAATCCTTTGGTTTTAGTTAATTAGGCCATTTTAATTCCTTTTTGTGTTTTTCATACTTTTTCAGGCTTTTGGAAGAAAATGAAGTAAATCGAGATGATTTGGGCTCAAAGAGAGAAGATGGGAAAAGTTCGAGCTCCCTGACACTGCGATTGATCATAGGGTACCTACGATCAGCGCAGTACTAGAAGAGGACACAGTACGAAGGGGGCCAGGAGCGATCGAGCACACACGGGTTGCGATCGATCGCACCCGTGCATAGGAGACACATCAAGTGGCGGCTAAAGTGTCATTCTTTCCATATTAGGGTTTTCCAACTCCCAATTGTAATAGGTCTTGAAACCCTACGAAATCTCTAGGGTTTACTACTTTATCAAGGACTTCTAAAGCTTATAAATAGACCCTTAAGCCTCTAGAATAGATATACTTTTGTAAAGGGAAGAATAGGAGCTCTTCACATTCAAGTCTCGGGTTTATTCTTTCCCTTCCTTTTCTTTGATTTATGAAGATGTTTAACATTAATTTTATGTGTGGCTAATTTAATTAGTGGGGCTAGATTGAAGCCCTAGTTATGTTTAGTTAATATTTCAATATTGGCGCCTTTGTGATGATCTTGTTGTGCTATTTAACTTGATTAATGCCTACTTGCATGAATTCCTCATATGTGTGTGCCTGATCAACAGATGCATGTGGTATTGACTTGTTAGTTAAATCAATTTGGATGGCCGAGTCCTGGGTTTAACATAAGTAACAAGAGATATCCACGCCTAATTCTTGGGTTAATCAACATGGAGAACCGTGAGTATACGCCATGCCCTAGGCCTCGTGTGTTTGTTGATTTCCGTAGAGTAGATGCTTTCCTAAGGAACAACTTAGTATACATCATGCTAAATCCCTTAGAAAAGAAAAGAGTTAGAGTATACGTCATGCCTAACTCGTTGCTTAGGGAAATCTATAGCTTAAGGAGTATAAGCCATGCCCTTAGGTTGACAAACATTAGATATGCATATATAACATGATCAAAGCATTGTCATATTGTTATATTAGTTAAATATAATTAGTGGTGGATATCAAAGCCCTACCTTTTATTATCATCACTTAGACAATCAATCTTTGTTTTTACTTAAGGAATTTATTTTAAAACAACAATTCAGCAATCCTAGTGGGAATGATCCTGTACTTGCACCATATACTACTATGTTGACCTTGTGCACTTGTAGGTAAAACGTACAATTATTTACCTATTAATTTAGGTAGATATTTTCACATCAAGTTTTTGGTGCCGTTGTCGGGGATTGCGGCAAATTTTGTTTAAATTTATTTTCCTTTAGTTGTGTTATTTTAATTTTCAATTTTTAATTTAGTTGTTAGCAAAAAAAAAAAAAAAATAAAAAATATTTTTCATTTTCCCTAACTTTTATGTTTTCTGTTTCAGGTTGCGGATTGGCATTCTGTGATTGCGATCAATCGTCAGCTAGGTGCGATTGAGCGCACTGCGATCAAACGCACCAACCTACGATCGAGCGCAGTTCCAGGGATTTTCCGGACTGGCAGTACTGATGCTGCCTAACTGAAGAAGTAATTCAGTTGATGCAAGGTCGTCGATCTCAAGCCTCAACCGTTATTCCACTCGATCCTGAAATTGAGCGGACAATCCGACAATGACCTAGAGACAAAGAAGAAGAAGAAGAAGAAGAAATTGAGGTGGAAGATTTGCAAGAGAATCCAATTGGGCCAAGACCATTAGAGGCAAATCCACCACGGGTGAGGAGACCAATGAAGCATGCATACGTTCCAGCAAACCTCCATCAACCCTTATGCATAGCATACCAACCAGAGGTGGATGGCAGCTATTATATCTCTCCTCAAATCCTTAATGCATTGACTCACTTCAGAGGCACAGCTACTGAGGATCCCAACTTGCATCTTAAAGAATTCTTTGACTTATGCAAGTTGCAGCATGTCCAAGGCCTAACTCCAGAGAGACTCAGGTTAGTTCTCTTTCCTTTTTTCTTTGAAAGATAATGCGAAACTGTGGTATAATTCCTTGCATGCAGATTCCATCCATACTTGGGAAGAATTAACTACCAAGTTTCTGAAGAGGTTTTTCCCAGCCCAGAAGACAAAACAACTTAAAAGGGAACTTCAAATGTTCCAACAACGGGACGGAGATTCGTTCTTTAAGGCCTGGGATCACTTCAATTCACTGCTTCTAAAGTGCCCACATCACAACATCCTCCAAGATGAGCAAGTACAAATTTTCTATGAAGGATTAGATGATACTAACAAAGGGATGGTTGATTCAGCTTGTGGAGGAACACTTATGGAGAAGAGTAGTGAGGAAGCTGTGGAACTTTTCCAAACATTAAGTGAGCATTCACAGCAATTCTGTTCAAGAGGAAGGAGAGGAATCAAAAGCAAGGGCATGTATGTAGTAAACCTAAGTGGGGGATCAACCAATCGGTTGGCTACTGTAGAAAAGAAGTTGGACATGATTGTTAAGGCCATGACTACTCAGAAAATCTCACATCTGCAACAAGACACACCAATCCAGATATGTGCTATTTGTTCCCATTTAGATCACACCACTGAGACGTGTCCTTTTGTAGAACAAGAAGAGGTGAATTTTGTGGGACAAAACAATTACCCCCACAAAAACAACCCATACTCCAATACTTACAATCCAGGATGGCGCAACCATCCAAATTTCTCTTGGAGTAATAATCAAGGACAGCAGAAAGGGCCCTAGCAAGCAAGCCAACTAACTCAAGAGTCAAAGATGAACCAATTGGAGAATATGATACACAACCTGGTGACTTCACAACAGCAATTCACGGCTAATCAAAAACAATTCAATACAAAGACTGATCAAGCCATTCAAACACTGGAAGTGCAAATGGGTCAGATGGTAAAGGAGCTAAGTGAGAGGAAGCAAGGAGAATTTCCAGCTCAAACAATACCTAACCCAGGGAGTCACCAGCAGCTGAAGGCAACCACAGTTTTGAGAGGTCCTACTCCTACAAGGGCACTTGAGCCAAACTCTGAAGAGCTCAAGTGCAGCTCTTCACACTAGGAACATTACAGTCTCAAGTAGACGCGTTTGAGCAGTCTAGAACCTCAAGCACATCTACTCAGAACAGTAGTACTGAGGCCACTGAAGGCGGTAACATTTTTCCCTCTTGTTTTCTTCATATTACTTTCTTTACTTTACATATGTCTCAATTATCCCTTGTGTTTCGTTTTCATTATTGACCATTATTTTATTTTTCTTTAGTGTTGTTATAAAAAAAAAAAAAAAAAAAAAAATTTGACATTCTGTTACTACGATCGATCGCAACAAATATTCGATCGAGCGCAGTAACCGAAGGGTGGCTCTACACATTCTGTTTGTGTGATCGAGCGCATTGTGCCCACACATGCACACCTCTGGCCGAATGCGATCAAGTGCACCAGGTGTGCGATCGAGTGCACTTGGGCAGCAGGCCACGTGACCTATTTTAGGTCATTTTTTCCCCATTCCCCCTCACACTCTCATTACGTTCTATAGTCTCCATCATCTGCACCCACACTTTCACCGGTGCACCACCAGTTTCCCTTATCTCTATCAGCCTTCAACCACCACCACCACACTGCATCTGCACTTACACGGCCCCATTCTCCCCTGCGGCCACCACCATCATCGCATATCACACACACATGACCCATCAACACCCCAACTCCGTTTAACTCCTAACCTCCATTTTTTCCATCATTTTCTGCAATTGTGGGTGTTCATCCAACCACATTGCCTCTCTATGTTGGGTTTTATTGTTTTACAGGGAGTTTTGGGCAGTTATTGCCGTGCCTTGGCAACCTTGGTCATCAGAAGTGAGCACCACCTTTTCGACAAAAGTCCCCAGTCAAGCTCAACATGCATAGAACCCGTGCTTCATCTTCCAGGGGGTCCGAGGCCCAAGCTATTTCTCCCCCGCCTACTTTTGAGGAGCAGGAGCTGCTGTTTGAGAATACCTTCGCCATTCGCGAAGACTTTCAAAACCATGAGGCGACTCACTGGGCGGTCGCCGAGTTTAAGCGAAGGGGACTCAAGAAGTTATTTAAACCGGTCACCTCCACCGCCTACCAGAAGTTGGTCATTGAATTTATGCCAAACTTTCTCATGACTGTGATAACTCGGCTGCTCTCTCCTCAAAGGTGCAAGGCCAAGTTATTGATGTGACTAGGGCCGACATTGCCGCCGCCCTTCAATGCAACGATGAGCATCCTCTAGAAGCTGCACATCTTGCCGAACAACCACCCCGATACTATATGGCGGAAATCATTGAAGACATGTGCCAAGGGCACTATGCGGATGCCCACCATAATGCCGGCAGCCGATCCAAGCTTCCTATAAGGCTTTGGTTTGTGGACTCGGTACTGCACCAAAATGCCTTCCCCTTGGGACACAAAACTCAAAGGCGTGATCAATTTCTCCAAACTCTTTACGCCTTCCACAAGGATGGTTGGTACTCCATTCCCGACATCATTTGGAACCAAATCCATAAATTTTGGAATGGAGTGCATGTTGGAGGATTAAAGTCCACTCATTCATGGGGGTTGCCTTTTCCCTACCTGATCACATACATTCTTCGGTAAAAGGGCATCAAGGGCACTACAGATGATGAGCCAGTCACTACTACTCCAATATTTGGCAATCAAAAATGGAACAAGAGCTGCGCTCATATGCCCGGGCACCTCCAGCACCAACAGTTGGTGAGGAAAAGAATGAGGCTAAGCCAATGGCAGAAGATGAATCGGTAGCTGAGCCGGTAGCAGCAGTAGAGGAGGAAGCCCTGATCGTCTTTCGAGCCGCCCAATACCACTCCCTTAGTGAAGAGATGGCGGGCCTTCGGAGAGAGCTAGCTGACCAAAGAAGAGAGGCTCGGGAAGATAAAGTATTGATGGATCAACGATTAGCTGCTTTGGAAGAATTGATGCGGTCCATCCTTAGCGGTTTGCCACCACCATCTGGAGCATCTACTTTTGGATAGCACTGAGCAGGGGCCACAGTCTGGCTGAAGACATTAAACTTAGCACTCATGGGAGGCACCCCGTAGCATATCCTTTTGTTTTGTTGTTTGACTTATATTTTGTTTTTGTTTTCCTTTATGTCTTATTTTTGGTGTTTTAGCATTTCAAGTATTTTGTCACGATCGATCGCCACTGACGTGCGATCGAGCGCAGATCTCCACTTGCGGTTTCATTGCACTCTGTTAGTGCGATCGAACGCATCAGGTGTGCGATCGAGCGCACCCCATAAGTTATCTTTTTATTTTTGTTTTGTTTAGTGTGTTTTAAGTTAATTTTGTTTATTCATCTTTAGTTTTGTTCCTTTTTACTTGTTTGTGTGTTTTCTTAGATTGCAGGGACAAGTGTGCTTCAATTCAAGTTTGGGGGTGTGCTATGAGCCATGCTTTCTAGGACTATATCGACCATATCCCGGGTACACTCTTTCCTTTACTTAGACACATTGGGGACAATGTGTCATTTAAGTTTGGGGGTATGGGCACACATGTTCACACACACTTTGTCCCAATTTCATGTAATTGTTTGTTTGGTGTGTTTGTTTGTTTTTGAAAAAAAACGATTTTTTTTTTTTTTGCATGTTCATGTTTGCTCTAACATTTTAAGTTGATCTAGAAAGAATTGTGATTTGAATTCATCAGTGAGCTTAAAATTTTGAACACATGATGTGATGAGTGAATCTGTTAGTTTGGTTACTTGTTGAGGACTGTTAAAGCACAAGTCATATTGAAGTCAAACTCTCAAGAGAAGATAGAGTTAGAATCAAAGACTTAGTTATTGTGATAAGATTGTACTTATCTTGTAGATAACTCATCTGTAGAGAATAGTTTAAATCTCTCTAATTTTGTACATGAGTTTGTATATAACTCAACTTCCTTTGATTCTATAAATATGAATGAAGATATCTCAACCAATTGCGGTGAGAAAATTATCATCAGAGATATTTTTTAGTTTTGTTGTGGTATCAGAGCAAAATATTGACTAACGTCGTTTTTGTTTTGATTCCTGGTTTCTTTGTTTTTTTTCTTTTATTTTTTTTCCTGCTTCAAATATCTGCTGCTCCCGTCAGAAATTTTTTTTTCTCATAATACCTGCTGTTGCTACCGCACTCATGGCCATTCCTGAAGGTGAGATTCCGATTCCATATATTGCTGCATCGAATCCCACTGCACCAGCACCCATTCAACCTGCTACACCAAATATTGTATTTCAAGTCCCCAATATGAATCCAACTCTCAACGTCAAGCTCACCAAAAGCAATTTCATCTCCTGGAAACACAAATAGACGCGTACTTGCATGGCCAGGACGCTCACGGTTTCATTGACGGCACAAACCGTGCTCCACCAAAAACTGTCCCAAATGCAGCCCCTGCCGTGGATGCTCCTGCCCAAATCATGAACCCTGCGTACATCACTTGGTACCAACGTGATCAACTTATTTTGAGTGTTTTAATTTCCACTCTTTCAGAATCTTTAGTCACACTTGCTGTGGGGTGTGCAACGGCCCGTGACCTCTGGTCGTCCTTGGAGAAGATGTTCACCTCAACATCTCGTGCTCAGATGATGCAAATCCATTATCAACTTGCCACTTCTAAGAAAGGTAACCAATCTGTCACTGATTATTTTCAACAAATAAAACTTATGAGCGATACCATGGCGGCTATAGGCCAGCCTCTCAATGACTTCGAAACGATCTCTTATTTACTGGCTAGTCTGGGATCGGAGTATGATCCTTTCGTCACATCTGTGACCACTCGTGTGGACCCTCTCTCTCTCGAGGAAATTTTCGACCACCTCCTCGCCTATGAGCAGCGCCTTGAGCAGCGTTTCACTACTCTGGATATCTCTCCCTCAACCGCAAATTACTCTGCTCGATCTCAAGATCTCCGCAGCCTTGGACCTCGTGGTCGAGGAAATTTCTATGGTGGGCGTGGACCCACAAACCGAGGAAGGGGCTATTCTCCAAACAACCGTGGCCGGAATTCAAATGCATATCATGGCTCCTCTTCTCAATTCCGTCCCAACTGTCAGGTATGTGGAAAACAAGGTCACACGGCTCTGCGTTGCTATCGCCGTTTTGATCAAACCTATCAGGGGGAGTCTACACCCAACTCCCAGGCTCTCTCCTCCTCTCCAACTATGACCATGGATGACAATTGGTATCCAGATACAAGAGCCACCCATCATCTCACCAATGAGATGACCAACCTCAACCTATCATCTGAGGAGTATCATGGTGCAGATCAAATCCGTGTTGGTAATGGGTCAGGTTTGTCTATATCTCATACTGGATCTGCTACAATCTCAGCTTCCTGTAGAAAATTCTTATTAAAACAAATACTTCTTGTTCCCCATATCTGCAAAAATTTACTTTCGGTAAATAAATTTGCTCGTGATAATAATGTTTTCTTTGAATTTCATGCCAATTATTTTGTGATTAAGGACTGTCAAACTCGAATCCTGCTCCACCAAGGTCCTCTTAAAGATGGACTCTATCAACTGTGTCAATCATCGAAGCCTCCTCAAATAAAGCATACCCTCGTCGGTGTGCGAACCTCGGCGGATCATTGGCACAAGCGTCTAGGACATCCTGCCCTTCGCACTGTTCAACATGTTCTTTCCAAATTCAGTCTTCCAGTTTCAGCAAATAAAGATCGCCTCCCCTGCACCACATGTTAGCTTGCAAAAGGTCATCAGTTACCTTTTTCTACTTCAAATTCAAAAATATGTAATCCATTAGAATTAGTCTATTCGGGTGTTTGGGGTCCTTCACCTGTTATTTCAATTCATGGCAATAAATTTTATGTTTCCTTTATTGATGCTTTTAGCAAATTTACTTGGTTGTTTCCCATCCAACAAAAATCTGATGTCATGAATGTTTTTCAAAAATTCCAAATCATGGTTGAGCGTTTATTCAATTCCAAGATTAAACATGTCCAAACCGATTGGGGGGGTGAATTCCGTTCACTTAATAAATTTTTTCAATACAAGGGAATTCTACATCGTTTATCTTGTCCTCATACACATCAACAACAAGGTTGTGTAGAGAGAAAACATCGTCACATTGTCGATACTACCCTTGCACTCCTTGCTGATAGTGGTGTTCCAAAAAGCTTTTGGGATGAAGCATGTCAAACCGCATCTTTTCTTATAAATCGTCTCCCAACACCAACCTTGAAAAATTTGTCACCATTCCAAAAATTATTTGCCCAACCTCCAGACTACTCTTTTCTCAAAATTTTTGGCTGTCAATGCTTTCCAAATCTAAGACCATACAATACCCACAAATTCGAGTTTCGATCAAAAGCATGCATCTTTATGGGTTACAGTCCTCACTACAAGGGGTATAGGTGCTATCACAAAGAATCTGGCCGGTTCTACATTTCACGTGATGTTGTTTTTCATGAGACAGTGTTCCCTTTTAAGTCCACAGCCCTTCCAAACACGGCTACTCCCTGCACCAATTCCCCAATCTTACCTTTGGTTAATATCCCTCTGACTCAGCCACATTATCAAACCCAAAACCTCATCTCAATACCCGTGACTCCCCAGCTTGCAACACCCGTGACTACACAGCCCCCCATACCCGAAAATGGCCAGCCCTTAATAACCATGCAGACTTCGACTATTCCCTCTCCATGTAGGTCCCCCTCCGTGGCATCTAGTGAGAATATGGACAATTCTGGTCCCATTTTGTCTAACATTGATTTTGTTTCATCTAATACTATTGACGAAAATAGTACAGGTACAAACTTCTCCACACCTTAGGCACCAACAAGGACACACCAAATGGTCACAAGAGCACAAAACCAGATTCACAAACCTCGACAATTTCATGATGGTACTATACGATACCCCATTGGAAGAGCTCTTTTATACATCACGGAGGCTGCCATGGTTGAGCCCACATGTTTTTCCACTGCTATGCAAATTCCAGAATGGCGTACTGCTGTGTAGGTAGAGTTTAATGCACTTCTTCACAATCAAACATGGTCATTGGTTCCACCTACTACTGCTCGGAATATAGTAGGGTGCAAATGGGTTTTCAAACTTAAACGTAAAGCTGATGGAACAATAGAAAGACACAAAGCACGTCTCGTCGCCAAGGGCTACCACCAACAACCGGGTCTTGACTATGGAGAAACTTTTAGCCCGGTAGTGAAACCGACGACCATCCGAATTGTCATCTCTATAGCATATTCTGCTGGCTGGTTCATGAAGCAAATTGACATTCAAAATGCCTTCCTCCACGATTTTCTCTCTGAAGAAGTATACATGATTCAACCACCCGGGTTTGCGCATCCTTCTAAACCACATCATCTATGCAAATTGCACAAGGCATTGTACGGACTCAAGCAAGCACCTAGAGCTTAGTTTTCGCATCTCACCACCCAGCTTATTGAACTTGGATTTGTTGGTTCAAAAGCTGATTCCTCCTTATTTACATTTATATCAGATTCAGTTACCATGTTTATTTTAATATATGTTGATGACATTATAATTACAGCCTCTCATGACTCTGCCATTGATGATCTACTACGAAATCTCAAGGTTACTTTTACTGTCAAAGAGCTTGGGGACATAAACTATTTTCTTGGAGTTGAAGTAATACGGCTGAATTCTGGACTCTTGCTATCTCAACAACGATATATTCTTGATCTCTTAAAGAAAACGAATATGTTGGAGGCAAAACCAATTTCTTCACCTATGTCGTCGTCGAGTTCTCTCTCCACAACCATGGGGGATCCTATGAAAGATACAACTCTATTTCGAAGCACAGTGGGCTCTCTTCAATATCTCTCACTCACAAGACCAGATTTAGCATTCTCTGTCAACCGGGTTTGTCAGTTCATGCATCGTCCAACCAAGACTCATTGGCAAGCTGTTAAAAGAATTCTTCGATACTTAAAGCACACAATCACTCATGGTCTTCTTCTGACACGCACAAGCTCTCACCAACTTCAAGCCTTTTCGGATGCAGATTGGGCAGGTTGTCCGGATGATCGAAAATTGACTGGAGCTTATTGTGTATTTCTTGGAGCAAATCTCGTCTCATGGAGCTCTAGGAAACAACCTACGGTCTCTAGATCAAGCACTGAAGCAGAATACAAATCCGTTGCCAACACAGCTGCTGAACTTCTATGGATTCAAGCTTTACTTCATGATCTTGGAATTTCTAAAATCCCTCCGCCAAAACTATGGTGTGATAATATTGGTGCTACATATCTTTCGGTCAACCCTGTTTTCCATGCACGAACAAACCATGTCGAAATTGACTTTCATTTCGTCCGGGATCGTGTTGCGGATAAATCTCTCCAAGTTCTGTTTATTCCAAGTAAAGATCAACTTGCAGATGTATTGACAAAACCAATTGTCGCAACTCGTTTTCAAGACTTTTGCTACAAGCTCAACGTGCGTTGTCCCCCGTTGAACTTGAAAGAGGGTGCTAAAGCACAAGTCATATTGAAGTCAAACTCTCAAGAGAAGATAGAGTTAGAATCAAAGACTTAGTTATCGTGATAAGATTGTATTTATCTTGTAGATAACTCATCTGTAGAGAATAGTTTAAATCTCTCTAATTCTGTACGTGCGTTTGTATATAACTCAACTTTCTTTGATTCTATAAATATGAATGAAGATATCTCAACCAATTGCGGTGAGAAAATTATCATCAGAGATATTTTTTAGTTTTGTTAAGGACAGTTGAAAAATCACATGTTTGATCTGAGCACTCAAGCACATTAGCACATAATCTGTGAGGAATGACATGAGGTCTAATATGTGTGTTTCTGCATCTTGGATGAAATTGGATGACTTATTAAATGAAACTATAGCATATATAGTGATGAAAAAAAAAGAAAAAAGAAAAGAAATGAAGAATAAATAAATGATCATTGATGGCCTTTCACTGAGTAACTGGACCTCTTGCCTCAAAGCATTGAGTGTTCACGTCAAAAGGTGAAAAATTTGGATTTGATCAATGTCATGGTTAGTTGGTTTTGTAACCTTTTTGAGTCAAGTTAGTAGGTCCTTAGGGGTGTCTCTACATCTAATGCCCTAAAACCACCCGGTTTGGGAGCCATTGACTTAAAACTCGCTACAAGGGTCAATTAGAAAGTTTAAGGGAACCAACATGGCACAACCTGACCAAAAAAAAAAAAAAAAGAAGAGAGAAAAAGAAATATGCCATTGTGTCATCCTAATAGGGACTTTAGTGAATTTTGAGATATGGAGACATTGCATATTGGAAAGATTTGGAAGCCTCATAATTTTGTACTAATTCACTGTACACAAATTTCAAACTTGTAATGATTTAGCATGTCCTTTGTAAGTAATTACACTTTGAGATTCCAATTCATTGTGAAGATGGAGTTCATCTTTTTAAGCTTGCTTATGAATGAAAATCATAATCTTGAAGTGATGCTTTAATTTTTGAAATAACATGAACTGTGCATGATGTTTGTGGGTAACATTTCTGGAAAACCCTTACGAGACTTCACCCGTCCACTAGGGAATTCCTAGGGGTTTAAAAGGCTTGTTGTATACGCTAAATGCAATCGTACATCCCACGAAAGATGGATTTATCTTTTGTTTTCTGTTTTTCCATTCCTGTTTTTAGTTTTGTATTGCTAAGGGACTAGTAATATGTAAGTTTGGGGGGTGTGATAAGTGCTAAAATATTCATATTTTCAACCCTTAACTTGCATGTTTTAATCCTTTGGTTTTAGTTAATTAGGCCATTTTAATTCCTTTTTGTGTTTTTCATACTTTTTCAGGCTTTTGGAAGAAAATGAAGTAAATCGAGATGATTTGGGCTCAAAGAAAGAAGATGGGAAAAATTGGAGCTCCCTGACACTGCGATCGATCACAGGGTACCTGCGATCAGCGTAGTACCAGAAGAGGACACAGTACGAAGCGGGCCAGGAGCGATCGAGCGCTAACAAAAGGGATTCATCACAGACCTGCGATCGAGCGCACACGGGTTGCGATCGATCGTACCTGTGCACAGGAGACACATCAAATGGCGGCTAAAGTGTCATTCTTTCCATATTAGGGTTTTCCAACTCCCAATTATAATAGGTCTTGAAACCCTACGAAATCCCTAGGGTTTACTACTTTATCAAGGACTTCTAAAGCCTATAAATAGACCCTTAAGCCTCTAGAATAGATATACTTTTGTAAATGGAAGAATAGGAGCTCTTCATGTTCAAGTCTCGGGTTTATTATTTCCCTTCCTTTTCTTTTATTTATGAAGATATTTAACATTAATTTTATGTGTAGCTAATTTAATTAGTGGGGCTAGATTGAAGCCCTAGTTATGTTTAGTTAATATTTCAATATTGGCGCCTTTGTGATGATCTTGTTGTGCTATTTAACTTGATTAATGCCTACTTGCATGAATTCCTCATATGTGTGTGCCTGATCAACAGATACATGTGGTATTGACTAGTTAGTTAAATCAATTTGGATGGCCGAGTCCTGGGTTTAACATAAGTAACAAGAGATATTCACGCCGGATTCTTGGGTTAATCAACATGGGGAACCAGGAGTATACGACATGCCCTAGGCCTCGTGTGTTTGTCGATTTCCGTAGAGTAGATGCTTTCCTAAGGAACAATTTAGTATACATCATGCTAAATCCCTTAGAAAATAAAAGAGTTAGAGTATACGCCATGCCTAACTCGTTGCTTAGGGAAATTTACAGCTTAAGGAGTATACGCCATGCCCTTAGGTTGACAAACATTAGATATGCATATATAACATGATCAAAGCATTGGCATATTGTTATATTAGTTAAATATAATTAGTGGTGGATATCAAAACCCTACCTTTTATTATCATCACTTAGACAATCAATCTTTGTTTTTACTTAAGGAATTTATTTTTAAACAACAATTCAGCAATTGATGTGGTATTTTTGTGACCAAAAATATCAATTATAAAAATAACCACTCACAATAGAACGAATCTCGTAGGATAGGGCTATATTGAGGGTGTCGAACCTCAAGGACTGCAGGGGTTTTATTATCAAAATTTGAAAGATTAAAATTAACTTAATTGAAAAGAGTAATTTGTTTGTGTGAATTTGAAGTGCATAAAATAAACGGAAATAAAAAGAGTAAATAGATGAGAGAGAGAGTAGGGTATTGACTTCACCTCTATTCGCACAACAATGGCTAATCATATTTAATTCTAGCAATTCATTCTATGCATGTTATAAATAAACAAGAAACTACCTTATTAAAGAATAAGCATAATCTATCTTCGGTTGGCACGGATCGTCCACCTAACCACTAAGATGCGGTACGACCCGTCTTCCCTAGGTATAAATTATCAAATTCTTTAACAGGATACACACAATCAATGAATAAGCATTACCCATCTTCGGTTGGCACAAACTGTCTACCTAAATTACACTAAACTAGGGTGTAGTACAATCCGTCTTCCCTAGGCATGGCCTATCAAATCCTATTGATCATATGTCAATTAAACCCATTGTATAACCATCATCCTCATAATCACAGAAAACAAGAATGATTTGATTTCAATAAAAGTAAAATACTTTCTAAGACAAGAGAAGAATTTCACAAATATTGATATTGGAATTTAAGAACAATTGCATTTAATAATTAAGAACATAAATCAATTGTAGCAATCCTCATAGTTATACAATCAACATGCATAAATTGAAAATCTAGAAAGTAAATACAATCAAACCATTGTTCTTGGATAGGGCTACATCAACACCCTATTACAGAATTAGCCGCTCATCGGGGTGCTAGGATGGCCTCCCGCCATGGATTACCTCCTCTTCAACTTGTCAAGGCTCCAAGAAGATTTTTGTATCTAAAACTAAGCACACCTTCTCTTGAAGGTTAAGGGTCTATTTATAGGGAGCAAGCCAGTCCTAGAAGCCCTAGGAAACCTAGAAATTTCGGAGATTTAAGTCAAAGTCCAATTAGGATAAAAAAAACCTAAGTCCAAATCAGAATAGGATTCGCCCAGAATTGCGTTCCTATCTTGCGGGGCGATTTTGATATTGCGGCGGTCCGAATTAGGAAAATTATATTTCACATTGATTTGTAGAAATTTGAGTTAGCTTTCCATTGCCGCTTGCCTCAATCGGATATTTAAACTGAAAGTTATGGCCAAAATACCGAGACGTATGCAGAATCCAAATTTGAATCCAATCCGATTTTGACTCCAATTTGAGAAATTCCGAATTAATCCTTTTCTTTATTTGATTAAACTTAACCATGATTGGTTAAGTTTAACCATATCTTCTAGGTCTTCTCAAAGTGTGCTTTTAAGCCCAAAATCAATGGAATTGATTGCATCTTTATTTATAACCTGAAAACAATAAAAACAAAACAAAATCAAACAAATAACAACGCTAAGGAATTAACATATGCAAATTAAGGGGCTTGAATGTGCAACATTCGGTGCTTATCAGCAATCCTCGTGGGAATGATCCTATACTTGCACCATATACTACTATGTTGACCTTGTGCACTTACAGGTAAAACGTACAATTATTTACCTATTAATTTAGGTAGATATTTTGCACATCGACGACTGCAGAGGTGTGGCGATCTACGGCTGAGATGAAGCCTGTAGCGTCTTTGGCTAGCGTCGGTAGCAGCGCTGGCGAGATGGGAGAGAAGATATATATTTTTTTTTTACAAACTCAAAAAAAAATCAAGTCATTGAAATCAATTTGAAAAATAAGAAATATAAAGGAAAATTGTAATCTAAGATCTAACAATTGGCGTTAGCCTATTTGCTCTAATACCATATAGAAGAATATTGTTTTTGTGTTTTCTGCAAGAGTTTCTATTTGAGCAAAGGTCCTTTATCATTATCTTTATCACAATCAGTTGTTTGTGATTTATCTGTTCCAATAGTCTCTTCAACCTTAGATTTGATCGTTTTCTTCAGCCAAGGCGTGTCTTTCGAAGGGATGTCTACGATACCGTGCTTCTCCAATGCTGCTTGTGTGGGGTTTTTGTTTTTGTTTTTTGTTGTTGTTGTTTGTTTGTTTGTTGTTGTTGTTGTTGTTTTATTTTATGGTCCTAGCCGTTGGGCTGAGGATGTGAATAATGCTTCTGACTTTCGGGTCGAGAGGGGAATGGTTTGGGTGTGAGTATTTTGCTCGTACCTGGGAAATGGCTTCCTATGCTCCCGGAAGGAGTTTGCGTTAGCAGATCTATTCTATAATCTGAAGATCGGGCTGGGATAGCGGATGTTTGACGTTATAGATTGGTTTTTTATTATAAGATCTGTTATGTTTTCGATTTTTTAACATGTAATCTTTTAGTTTCGACTATGATCTGGCAAAACTGTATGTTTTGTGATTGTAAGAGCTTTTATGCTCTTGACCACTATTAATGAAATCAGATTGATTTTCCCAAATATATATATATATACACACTTAACAGCTATAGCTAGCTAGATAGGTTTGAAGCTTGCTAATTATTTCAACTAACATATACACGTACCCTAGCTAGCTATATATATGTGTGAAAGGTCTAATTAAACAAGTAGGATTAATTTCGAAGTAAAAATAATCAATGCATGTGAAGTTTTCGTATATTGTGAAAGGCCTTAATATATATAAATTATAAGCCTATAATTCAAACACATTAAATTTTATGATTTTTATAACATTTTAATGGGTTTTAATATATATATATATATATATATATATATATATATATATATATATATATATATATATTATACTAGGAAGGGACTTGCAGAACGAGTTGACATAAGCGGAAGAATTAAAGTCATAGTGATGAATTTAAACAGAGACTGCTTGTAAGATTCTTGGCTGAAAATGAATAGAATATTTAGAAGGATACACAAAGATATAAACATAAATATGAATATGAAATGTTGAAGATACTTCAATTGGAACTATAAATTTAAGAATATACATAATGAAAAAAAGATATATGAAAATAAGTACTTACGAAAATATGATGCCGCAAAATTAGCTTGAAGAAGTTTTCATTGAATGAAACATTCTGTAATATATGAATGAAACTCTGACATACATATTTTTGAGATTTCACTGATGATCAAAGAGGGAGAAGAGAGAAGACTATTTTCAAGTTCAGAAGAACTGAATTCCTATTACATGAGCGGGGGATGCTATAAATAGAAAGATAAAAAGTTGAATACTGTAGATGAACAGTGATTTGTCGGGATGAATAGTGATTTGTCGGGATGAACAGCGATGAATAGTGCTGTGAACAGTGTTGGCCGACATGAATAGTGATGAATAGTGTCGTACAGTAATGGCCGACAAATAGTAATGACTGCCAAAACAGTGATGAACAATGGTTGTTGTATTTGGGAACATTGATGAACAGTTTTTGCTGTATTTGGGCTTTTCAAACTTCAATCTTTACCAAGATCATAAGGGTCTTGGGCTTTATGGTAAAGAGGCTGTACTTGGTTTGTTGAAGAGGAGGACGAAGCTGGGCTTTGTTCTCTTGGTCCTCAATCCCTTCAGCTTTAAGGAGAAGGCTTCTACAAAGATCCTTGAGGTTTTCTTTGCATTGGACTTGGGCCATGGTTGCTGCAATTTCTGTCTATAAATGTGATCTATTTGCTAGGAATTGGCTTTGAGTTGTGAAGGATGGAAATTCTCTCTGTATTGAGGAAAGTATTTTCTGAATGTTGAATTTGTCCCACTAGCAGACATATCTATTTCTTTTGCAAATTCCTTGATCAATAGCATAATCCCACTTGAAGAGCCAGAGGATTTTATATTTCTTTGCCATATGGAGCAAGGAGGGAAATTGACTTTTTGCTTCATTAACTCTGTAGGCTGTAGAAAACTGCTTTAATGTCTGCAAGCTCTGGGGGTAAAATCTTAGGAGTAATCCCATGACTTTGCCACCATCTGTTGAACCATAAGGGGAGCTGACTGCTAAAGTTGTTATCAAAACAAAGATATCAGGAGTGGCTGTTATTATTGTTTTGATAAAGAAGTACTTTTGACCATGCTTCGATGTAATCATAGTAGCTGTATTGAACTTGGTGGCCCTGTAGGACTTTGAGATCAGATGGGTGGTTACCCTATTCTTTTGCTGAAATAATCTTTGTGATATACATTTTATCAAAAATTATTCTTTTCTGCTCCAGATCAAATTTGTCTCGGACAAAGTCTTCAGTAATTGATGTTGTTTGGAGTAAAATGTCTCTGTAGAAATTGATGGATTTAGATGGGTGAAATGGAATGAAATTCCATTTAGGAGGGAAATATCTTTACAAGATCCAAAGGATTCTTGATGTGACGCTGGTCATGTTCTACAAAGAACATGTTTTTTGTATAGGTTTTTTGGACAAACCTAGCTGATATGGGTAATTGGTTGTTGGTATAGAATTTTTGCTGCTGTATGAATTTTGAAGAGTTCTGTTGGGTAGGGATAATGGTTGTTGTAGGACATTCTACCAACTGGTAAGGATCCGGATGGCTTGGAGATGTTAAAGTTGATGAAAAAGTAGGTCTTGGAGAACCAAGAACCTAATACTTGTTCAACATGTTAATGGGTGAACATGTGTCATAGGGGTTTACATTTCCTGGGCTCAGGGCTATATGATGACTTGGTTGTGACTTGATGGAAGGTGTTTAATTTTTGTTTTTACTTGATTGTGGCTTTTCAGCCATCTTTTCCTTGCAAAAATTCACGAGTGAAGAAATCAGGGATAGAATTTTGATCTCTTTTTGATCTAAATTGTTTACAACAATGCTTAGATGGTATTGTTAGGCTAAGTTTTGATAGACCAAAACTCAACAAACCACCCTTCATGATAAAAGAAACAGCTTTCCAGGATACACCAACAAGCCGTAGAAATTCTTTCTCTTCCCCCAATTATACTGAACCTTTAAGAAGAGATAAAAATTTAAAGTTAAAAAGTATAAAGGTAGAATCACAAATAAGCTCTCCATGTTATACAGCTAATCAAGAAAATTTTGAAGAAGAAGGACAAAATTCTTCAACACAAACAGATATAGAAGAACCTCTTTACACCCACAATTAATGACTATAAGTAAACCATTTATTTTAAACCTCCAACCCTTGATAAAAAACTACAATTCTATCAAGAATGCAGAAAAAAGAGAAAAATATAAGTTAAATTATACAAAAGAACAAAAAATAAAAATTTTTGCAGAATGGAAAAAATTTATGAATGAACATAAGTTACATATAAATTTTTTTGCATTTATCAAAATTTATGAAAACCAAAAATTAAACATGTTAACTCAGTGGGAAAAAGAAGATAAAACTATAACAGAAGCAAGTCACCCTCCAAAAGAACCGATCTTTATAAACTTTAAAGGATCAAAAATTTTAGCATCTCCTTTTGAAACTTCCAAAGATGAAGAAATAAAAAAATTATACAAACCAAAGCCTTATAACCAAAGGAAAACAATTGGACAGAATAGAAAACAAAATTAAAATAACTACACCCCCCAGCTAAAACTCAAATTGAAAAGAAAAGACCCCATTAAGAACAACCCCTTTTAAAAATTTCACAACCTAAAACGTTAAATCTAAAAAATAAAGAAGAAACATGTCTTGAAAATGTCAATAACATGCTAAAAACCCTTGAAAATGTCAAAAATGAAGCCTCGGCCTCTAAAACTGTCCAAGTCATTAAAAAAGATAAACAAATAATCACATATGAAATAACAAGTGAAACACAAAGTTCAGAATCTGAACAAACTACAGATCATGAAATACAACAAATTGAACAACAATTCAATGAATTCCAAGTTAATAGAATCATTAGACCAACTACTAATACCCACAATTGGTACTCTAGGCCTACACCACCAGACATTCAATATGAAGAAAGAAATGTTTTTACCCAATTTTCAGTCTCTTCTGATAAGATCTATGAATGGAATCTTGATGGTTTATTTGAACAAGAAATTTTGAATAAACTACAGCACATGTCAATGGTTACTAATAATTACCTTATAAATCCCGAAAAAACTAATGCAGAAATTGTAGATATTTTAACCTCAAGATTTACGGGAACTTTAAACGCTTGGTGGGAAAAATACATAACTGAAGCAAATCGTAGTGAAATAAAAAATGCAGTTCAAAAAGAAGAAGAAGGAATTCCAATTTATGATGAAGCACATAATAGAGGAATCCCTGATGGAATTAATGTTTTAATTTACACCATAATTAAACATTTTATAGGAATCCCTAGTAATGTTACATCCAGAATTCATGACCAACTAAGTAACCTTAGGTGTCCAACCTTAAGTGATTTTAGATGGTATAAAGATGTTTTTATGTCAAGAGTAATGTTAAGAGATAATTGTAAAATGCTTTCTGGAAAGAGAAATTTATCAATGGTCTACCCAACCTATTTACCCATAAAATTCGTGAAGAATTAAGTAATAAAACTGAAATTATAGAATACGATAATCTCACCTACGGAGACATCATAAGTACAATAAGTAAAATATGATTAAAAATGTGTATAGATATGAAGATAAATAAAAAGTTGAACAAAGAAAAAAGAGAAGCAAAATATGAGAAGGGAAATTTTTGTGAACAATATGGTTTACCTCCTATGAAAAACAAAAACTTTGAACCAAATGAATATTACAAGAAAAATAAAACAATAAGAAAATATTACAAAAAACCCAAAAACGAGAAATATGACAAAAAGAAAGTAAAATGCTTCAAATGTGGAAAGACAGGCCATTACAAAAATGATTGCAAAGTAAAAGATAAAATCAACCAATTGAAAATTTCCAATAAAGAGAAAGAAGACTTGTATAGAATCCCCGAACTCAGAAATTCAGATTCTAGTGAGAATGAGGATGAAATCTTTAACACCTCAACAGATTATGAGTCAAGTCAAAATTCTAGTGATTTAGAAATAGAATTAGGTTGTAAAACAAAACTTAAGATAAATGTATTAACTAAACATGAAGAAATGCTAATCGATTTAATAGAATGTATAGAAGACCCAGAAACTAAAGCCAAATACCTTAAAAAATTCAAGAGCAATTTAATAAAAAATGAAACAAAAAATGGACGAACAAAAATTACAGAACCACAAATTAGTATTGATAAAATCCTCAGCAGATTTAATCAAAACAAAGGGAAGTAACCATTCAAGACTTACAGCATGAAGTTAATCAGATCAAAATAGAATTAAAAGATTTAAAAGCCAAAATCAAAGAGTTAGAACAAGAAGTAATGATTTTAAAGATTAATAAAAAAATTTATGAACAAAGTCAATCTGAAAGTGAACAAGACTCAGAAGACAAAAAATCTACAAAATCATCAACTAAAAGTTTAATCTTCAAAGAAACTATAGATGAAAAATACTTAAACATAATTGACTGAATCCTTTTTTCAAAAATGAAACTTTAGAGTCACAATCATTATTAACAACGAGTTCGAGTTCGAAGTTATAGCTTTGATAGATTCAGGAGCGGATTTAAATTGTATCCAAGAGGGAATGATACCTACTAAATATTATTCAAAAACTACAGAACATTTATCATCAGCCAATGGCAGTAAAATGCAGATAGATTACAAGTTGTCTAAAGCATACGTTTGTCAAGATAATGTTTGTTTCAAAACTTCATTTGTCAAGATATTTATTGAAGTGTCATTTTAACACGTCAATAAATATTGACGTGTCATTTTGACACTTCAATATTTATTGACGTGTGATAGTTTACCACGTCACTGTATTAAATTATTTAAATATAATTTTTAAAAATTAAATTGAATTTAAATTTAGCAATGTGGCAATATTTGACACGTAGCTATTTCTTGACGTGTGGAATGTGACACGTCACTAAATATTGACGCGGCACATTCAACACATCAATAAAATAATTATTGAAAGGTGGGTTACTATTTGCCACGTCAAAAACATACCCTTTTTTGTAGTGTATATATATTGAGAACCGAAAGACAAGCAGAAAGAAGGAATTTTGGAGAAGAAATTAGTTGAAAGAAGAAGGAGAAAGGAAAGAAATTAAGGAAGAGATCTCTTCTAGAAGACGAAAAGAAAAAGAAAGGAAAAAAATATGACAAAACAAACCCCATCAAGCTTATTTGAAAAGGAAGGCTGTGGGCGCACACAGGAGGAGAAAGAAAAAGAGGAGGGAAAAGGACAAAAAAAGAAAAAGGGGTTCAACTGGGCTCGCGCCTTCTCAATGAGGTTTCTTGACGTGTCCACAGTGGACACGTCAAGAAATTATTGACGTGTCACATGTGACACGTCAAGAAAGTCATCATATAATGAAAGCATTGCATAATTTTTATTATTAATTAATAACCATATATATTTTGTTACCTAATATTAATTATTTCCAAATAAATCAAAGAATACAAATTAAGCGCGCGCGCGCGCACGCACACACACACACACACACACACACATATATATATATATATATAATGACCATATATAGTGAAAGCATTGCATAATTTTTATTACTAATTAATAGCCATATATATTTTGTTACCTAATATTAATCAATAACCATAAATTAAAGAATATAAAGCACATATAATAACCATATATTGTGAAAGCATTGCATATAAGAGACAAGAGCATTAACTAGTTTTATAAAATTTTAATGGGTTTGAATATATCTCTTAATATATGACGACATATACCGATTATACATATACCAATTAAATTTTGTTACTTAATATAGGTACCAATTAAATTTTGTTATATAATATTTTTTTTAAACAAATCATTAATATTATTAATTAATTAATTTTTGACATGTGAAATAATGGCACGTCAATAATTATTGACGTGGCAAAAAGTGTGTTACAGTTTGCCATGTCAAAAAACACCATGTTTTTTGTAGTGGAAGCATACAAGCATGGAAGTCAGCCTGTGATCTACCCAAGATCTCGTGATGTCGAAAGATCTTGTTTCCTAGTGTTGAAATAAAGACGAGGATCTAATGATCACGTGTTAGAGTTTGTGCAAAAAACTAAGTTATGAAAATAATAGCAAAAGCAATATAGTGAAATAACACAAAGAATTTACGGGTGGTTCGGCGTTAGACACATAAGTCCACCACTTGGAGTAACCCTAAGGGCTACATTGTGCTCATGAACTTAATTTATCTACAATACAAAGGTCCCTATAGGGTAACAAATAAATACAAGTAGGCTAATCAAATCTCTTTAATTTGATTATAATATCAATATTTGACTACATTCAACTTTTAAATTGAGGATGTTTGACATCGACCTAATTATGGAATATACAGAAAGTATTATATATTTTTCTTATATTCTAACACTCGGACCACAAAGGGGTAGTTGTTGTGGTATATATTCTCATGGTTGGAAATGCTAGGTGCTCTCCTGGTGTTTTCTTAGTCCTAAGTAGATATTATTTTCTAAAAACCAAGTGAGAGAAATAAATGCCACTTTCTTTTTTGTTTTTTTAGAAAATAATATTAATGTTGGACCAGAAAGCGGACACCAAGAAAGTACCTAACATTCCTCTTTAACATCATATTTGTGTTATCTATGATTTGATAACATGTGATGTCACCTGCATGCTAATACACTATATTACCATCTAGGGGTGCAATAGCTGGAAAGAAATCACTGAAAGGAACAAAGGTAAGCTTTTTTTTTTTTTGGTTTTCATCTTACTCTTTCAATGCATCTTGCTGAATTCCTTTGTGGTTGATCACATGTGATGATATATATAGGAAGGAAGAATTGGGCAGACACTTCCATTTAGTAGTGCAGCAGCTAGAAAGAACCGGCCAGCAACTCAGGTAAACATACAGTCAATGCATATTGTTTTAGTCATTGTTTACAGGATGCATAAATTTTCATAATGTTTTACTACTTGCATATTAATCACATGAGTTCCTTTGAGGTTGAAAACATGTGATGCAGGAAGGGAGAACTGGTCATAGTGGTAATTAAGAAAGCAATACAAGCATAACAGGTAAGAAGATGCTAGATGAACACTACTTTTTGTAACACTTGGTTGTACAAGTAGTTGCGGTTAGCGGTTATTGGCTGAAACCACTAATCGCAACAGCTTAAGGCAGTTAACCATGATTAAAATTCAATAGCCACCTTAGGCGGTTGCGGTTGTGGTTGTGATGGAACCCCACAACTAATAATAAAAATATATTGATAATAATTAATGACTCATTTCGGGTAGGAGAAACAACAATTGAATCCAATTAGGGTTGAAAACAAACCACAAACAAGCTTTTGCTTAATAATTATTTATTGAAAATAAACTACAACTACTATCCCCTATTTATAAGATAGAAATCCAAGTAAAAGAAAGGACTAGAAAGACTAATTAATAAAGGACTCCAACATAAACTAGGACTTGGAATATAGACTCCTTATTGTACTAGTAGACCTTTCTCCTTGTCCCAGAAAAAAAAGTAGACAAGTCCCTTGCTTCTCAACCCTCAATTGCCATGTGAGACCTACGTGGCATTGGTCTCCATCAGGTTGCGGTTATTAAAACCAATAACTCCCGGTTGATAACCACTTTTTATATATAGGCTTTTGATAGTGTTTTGGGCATCCTTTGTATCTCTTTTTCGAGGTTATTTTAAATAATTTTGGGGGTTTTTTAAATAATAAGGTTGTGCATAATATATATAAGCATACCTACTTGTTCAAACACTTGATTTAACGTTACTCTTAAGACTAGATGTTGTGTATAATATATATACAACACGCACTAGGGTCAGGCATTATTTTATTTGTTATAGCTTGTTTTTCCTTACTTTGGAAAAGTGATCAACTAGGAAAATGACGCGCCTTTTGCAAACATTCTTCTAATGTTTAAAACCTCTCACTTTAGTGTATCAAACTTTTGATTTTTTTTCCAATTAACCCCTTCTGTTAAAGATTAGAGTTAAATCAAATGGTAGAAGGGGTAAAATGACCTTTATAACCCTGAAATTTTAAAAAATTTCAAATTTATCCTTATTTATAAATAAAAAAAAAAATTATTATTATTATTAAAAACATGTGACCCATCGGTGACCCACGGGGTCACAGGTGACCCTTCGGTGGGTCACCAAGTTACCCCCGGAAGGTCACCAAGGTAGGTCACTTGGTGACCCGCGATGGTCACTTTTTTTCTCTCTTTTTTTTTTTTTTTTTTTTTTTTTTTTTTAATAATAATATGAACCGTGGGTCACAAGGCGAGTGGGTTAGATCTACCAGTGAAATTACAGATCAGGATTTTTTTTTTTTTAATAAAAAAACAAATTATTTATTAATAAAAAATGAGAGCATTTTAAGAATTTTATACCCACTATGTTAGGATTTAATAAAAAATCCTATTAAATAACAATATCCACAGTATGTGTGAGAGGTGATTTGCTTAAAACACCGACATTTCAAATCCAACTTGCAGAAAGCCAAATCCAAATAGAAACCAACATTAGGAAACGCAAATACAAATCCAAAACAACACAAATCTATAATCAATCCAGAAAACACCAAAAAAATTATATTAAATATATAATATAAATATTAACCGTCTACCCGTACCCTTAAAACCACTAACCGCCCTGCAAGTGTTGCAAATGTTAGTGCAGACAAAACTCATAAAGGAACAAAGAAAAGAAAAGGAAGGCATATAATGTATTGTAGAGCATCTCCAGCAGCTTAGCTAAAAGACCACTATTAGCTATATTTAGCTATTATTCGTCTTTTTTTAGTTCCAACAAAATAGCTGGCCATTAGTTAGAATAACTACATTACTATAGTGAATAACAATTTGGAGCTATTCACTGTAGCACACTAGATGAATAAAATATTGTTTATTTTTCTTTTGTTTATTGTTTCTTTATTTCACCTCTTTTCACCCAACATTTTTTATTTCTTCTGAACACCTCTTCACATCTGCTACGTCTCTTTCACAAACACAAATTTTTTTCACACAAAATTTATCTCTCTCTCTTAGTTGAATGAAACAATTGACTGCAAAAAAAAAAAAAAAATGAGGAAACAAATCAATTGCAGTTGGATGAAAAAATTTATTTATGTTATTAATTTTAAGAATTAGTACCTGCATGTGAGATGAATGTTCATCATATGTGTTTATTTTTGTTTTTATGAATGATTTCTATATATGTGTTTGTTTTTCCCTTTAATTAAGTGTTGGCAATAATATAATAAAAAAGAATGAGAAATAATATTTTAAAGCAAGTAGAGAATGAAATAGAGAATCTGTTGGAGTGTGAAGTGAAAAAACAATAGTTAAAGTAGAGAATTATACTTTTTCACTAAGTAAAATGCCTAACGTTGCTGGAAATGCTGTGCTAGTAGACCAATAAAATACCTAAGACAGGCTCAGTTTATTGATGTGGATGTTGATGTCTTAAATAGTGGTACTGCTGCCACTAGTGATTTGAAGAAGAAAAAGGGGATGTGAGCCTTGATTTGAAGAAATCTTTGTCTATATATAGGGCAAAAGTCACAAAATTGAAAGAACTAGTATCTAGTTTGGGAATATTATTGATGTGTATTGGACAAATGTTATTGGGTTAATGACTTTTTTAGTTCACTTCATTAGAAAGGTTTATTATCAAATGGCCACCTCAATTTAAAAAAGTTTCACAAGTGCAATAAACGCAGATCTTCCATCTATGCATGTTCCGTCCATAATGTTAAGGGAAGCAAAAGCAAAAGTGCTCCCCTAGCTATAGGGTAACATTCTTTTGTTTCTTTGATGTTCTCTAGGTTTAGGGGACACCAAAGGAATCTATTTCGAGGGTTTTTAAGAAGTTTTCCTTCCATTTATGAAATGAAATAAGATTTAGAAAAGCTGCCCTTAGTACTCTAAGGGAAACTTCTCTTGCACGCCATTTTTCTCATTTCATTTTTTTGGTCAATTTTTCCAGGAAACCCTTGGCATATCAAGAAATTAATTAATGTGTTGCCATTTTATATTTCACTTAACTGCCCTTTGACTATTTAAAATATTTTTAAACTGCCCATAATTTTTTTAAATTATTTATCTATTTATTACCTATAATCCAAAGAGGAGTGCTACACATCCCAAATTTTCTTCCCAAAAATTAGTTTCCAAATGATGTATCATCATTTCATGAGATTTATTATTTTGGAAAGTGTGTCACCAACTCATGGGATGATGACACATCATTTGAGAACCAACTTTTGAAAAGAAAATTTGAGATGTGTAGCATTTGTGTAATCCAAAACAAGCCTCCAAAAATCTTTCTGAGCCCAATTAAAATTCCTTAACACGGTTGAATTCTCCTTAGTAAAATTAATAGCCTAGCGTTAAATCAGTAATAATTAGAGTTGAAGCTTATAAGATAATATTCGTCTCGTTAAGATACCATAATCTAAAGAAAATTCACTAGAATTAATATTCTATTAAATTTATTTATTTATTTATTTTTTTCAGGGAATTCTTTCATCTTCATTCCATAATAAGAGGTCCAGAGTGTAAAACTCTTACAGAGAAACATAACCAAAAGCTATGAAAAGTACAACATCGTAGATACACTAAAAATCTAACAATCAAAAACGTATTTAATTACCTCCTCCGATCCAACCCATGTGCACACTTCATTTAAGGGCAGATCTGCTCTAGGCAGACTAGATCTAAACACATAGGTAGGTCTTATCCCTAAAGAAACAAGCTTTATTGGCCCGGCTGTGAGACAAACCTCTCACACCGAAACTATCTATTCTTAGCTCAAAGGTTAGGATAACACAACAAAATAAGAACAAAACAAAGAAAACTAGCATCAATGGCAAGATCCAGCAAAAAAATGGCAGAAGAAACCCGACGCGTGAGGTTCACATGCAAAGCGCGTGAGATCCACACGATTCACACTCCAGCTCGCACGAACCACATTTGGTGCGAGCCAAAAAGAAAAGAGAAAAAGTCTAGTGTCTACAGGGCATAGTGACACTGGAGAAAGTGTGAGGTGGTGCATACGGGGTTGGGCTAGCGGCAAAAGAGTAGATCAGCAACACAAAGAGCTGATTTAAGTTTCCCATCAAAATATAGATGAAACCCAAGTGCGAGGAGAAGCCAAAAGACGAGGTGGAAGGGATAGTTGGTGCTGTTGCTGAATCTGGATGTTGCTGCTGGGTTTCAAAATCAAACCATAGTAGGGAAAATGAAAGAAAGAACACAAAAAATGGGGGAGGGATCCCTCCCTCCCTCCTTCAAGGTCTCACCAGAGAGGGACTATAGAGAGGCTAGGACTTTTTCTAAAAAAAAAAAAAAAAAAAAAAATATTATTTCTCGAATTTAAAATATCACACTCTTCGAGATGGCCAATTGATAGCAAGTTTGCCTTTAGTTTTCTCTCCTCAAAACAAACAATTTAAACACAAACTCTTGAAAATACTAAAACAAAATATATATATATATATATATATATATATATATATATATATATATATCATAACACTTTTTTAAATCAAATACAAAAGGAAATAAACTACTATCTTTAACCCATTTAACAATACTCGAGCACGAGCTCGACTCAAGCCGAGCATTTAAACTTGGACTCGACTTGGCTTGATAAGCGCAAATAATTAATCTAACTCAACTTAACTCCATGAATTTTACTTAAAAAAAAAAACAAAAAAACCAAAAATAAAAAAAAAACCTAAAATTTAAATAAACTTCTTGATATCCAAGCCAAGTATTAGTAAAAAAAAAATTAAAATAATAATAAATTCCTCAAGCACAGAAAAATCTCAAACGGCTAAGTATGAGCCCGAGTTGCATGTGCTTTGGCTACATCATGAGTGAGGTGGGATTTGGCTGTCACATTTTCGACAGGGGAACAAGCCAACACCGAAACCAATTTCTATGAAGAATTGTGAGGGAGTGTGTCTTCGATCTTATCGGTGTGGGATACTAGAAATTTGAAAACTCTAGAAGAACTTCATGATCAATTTTTTAATCTTCTCAAATATCTTTTCATTGTTATTTAAGAGTAGATCTAGAGAGACGTTAGTGCTGTGAGAGTGGTGGAGAGAATCTCAACCCTTGAATGAGTCCCCATGCTCTAAGAGGAGGAGGTGAGTCCCCAACAAGGGCCGAGTTTTACGTTTTGACTGTTGACCCTTTTGATTTTGTAATTGAATGGAAACTTGCATCACTTTGCACGAATTTTCTTCTTTCTCTTGTATGTTGCTTCTATTGGCTTCGTCTTATTTTAATTTTATTATGTACTGAGCAGCAACATCTTTGACCACCTATTTGGTGGATCTTGATGACCATTCAACATGCCAGCTCCCTTATGGAAGTATCTGATGACTTTTTGTCTTTGTTTTTTTGGAAAAACTACACTTTAATTTAATGTACGAGGACAAGATTTTTTATTTTTTATTGGGAAGATGGACCGACCTATATATAAATACAAAACCACATATATATAATCTTTTTATATGTGTTTGCGTGTGGTTATATAAAATAAGCATAGAAGTCTTATATTTAATCTCATATCATCGCAAATGCACAATAGTATAAACAACAAGCAAAATAGCTTAGGAAAAAAAAAAAAAAAAACTAGCAAATAGACTAAACACAATCTATTAGGTCTAAGAAGAAGGTATCTTTGAGTGTGAACTTTTTTTCCTAACAATCACCCGGAGCCCAAATAGCAACAATGCTAAGAGTCGAGCCAAACAGTTTTGCAATCATAAATGATTAAATCATTTAACTTGTGATGTCAAAAAAAATACTGTAAATCTAAATGACGGCAAAATAACTATTCAAAAAACTAATTGTTGGGTAGAAGCAACTCAAAGAACTCAAACCATTTAACTTTTCCTCTCACATATTCAATGAGAGTCCCAAACCAAATTAAGTTTTTGATTAGAAGTGAACAAGAATATAGAGGGAAACTAAATGAATTGGGTCTTTTAGGTGAAAGAGGGGACAAAGTTAAAAAAAAAAAAAAAATTAAAAGGGGCACAAGTAATTTTTTTTGGGGAGGGGGAGGGGGAGGCAGGGCAAAAATAAAAAATAATAATTAAAAGGGAGACAAATATTATTTTGGGGGGGAACTAAAAAAAAAAAAAAAAGAATTTAAAAGGAACATAAATATTATTTTGGGGCGACAAATTTATAAAATTGATATATTTGAAAGAAATTTATGAAAAATTGTAAAATTTGGGGGGACGACCCCAGTTGTGGCTCTGCCCCTGCTTGAAACTATCATTAATTTTGTAGTTACATCTCCAAACTACAAAAAGTGATATCGGGGTCTCCTATATCATTGTGGGTCGAAAATTTTGTATTTTTCTCCTTAAAATACACTTAAAAAAATAGCTATTTAAAAATATATATATATATATATATATATATATATATATATATATATATTAAAAAAAATAAGACAAAAAGAAAAACTGAAAGTATGATCCTTTTCACATTAGCCCCCTTAAATTATTATTGTTTTTTTCAAATGGTTATTTTTATATATTTTTTAATAACTTTAAAAGTATTTTGAAAAGAAAAATAAAAAAGCGCCTAATTTCACAGGAGATGGTAGTATGTGAATCCTTAATGTTAGTTTTTAAAGTTTGAAAGCATAATTACAAAATAACTGATAATTTGAGGAGCCAAAGTATATTTAGATATATTTTTTTTAATACGAAGAGAAAGGACAATAATTTCTTACAAACTCCTTACATGTCAAATGCACTAAAGAAACTTCTAGCTAGGAATATTTCTAGTAGGTTTCAAACAAGAATCAAAAGCTCCACAAGTCGTCCGAAAACCAAGTCATTACAAAACTTTGAAGTTTCAAGAGTATTCGCGAATATGCACAAGATCAAAATGAAAATCTTCTATTACAAACATTTACTTCTTTGATCTCCCTAATTAATATAATGCTCGATCTAAAAGAGTTAGAAGTCTAGAATTTTCTTCTACCATGCATTATAGTCTTATAGATGTTGTTATTCAATAACTACTATATATATATATATACAGATCGAGTTAACAAGAACTTATTCATGAACATTAACCGAGTCAAACTTATTCAGCCAACCCATTTTTGAATAGAATAATAGTCTAGCAAAACCCACTACAGTACTCCCCTATATATACCCACCAGCATTGCTCTCTTCAACGTACACATCTTCAAAGATGAAAATGAAGATCTACTGCCTTAATTCTCTCCTTGGCTTTCTTGCTTGGAGCCTACGCAGAACAATGTGGAAGCCAGGCCGGCGGAGCCGTATGTGCCAATGGGGAATGTTGTAGCAAATATGGGTGGTGTGGCACCACAGCAGAATACTGTGGGACTGAATGTCAGAGCAATTGTAAAGCTGGCGGAACTCCAACCCCGTCCGCCACTCCTAGCGGCAGCGGCAACGACGTCGGTAGGATCATCAGCTCCTCCCTTTTCGACCGGATGCTTAAATATCGCAACGATCCGCGATGTAAGAGTAATGGGTTCTACACGTACAATGCTTTCATTACTGCTGCACGATCTTTTAGCGGCTTTGGCACAAGTGGTGATGTTAATACACGTAAAAGGGAGATTGCAGCTTTCTTGGCTCAAACCTCTCATGAGACAACTGGTGAGAAAACATTTTTTTTCTTTTTTTAATTTTGTTTTTCGTTTAATTTGTTGAATTTAATTGCGAAATTAAGATGATTAATTAATTGTATTTTGTGTAGGAGGATGGGCAAGTGCACCAGATGGCCCGTATACATGGGGTTATTGCTTTGTTACGGAAAACAACAAGCAAGACTACTGTACGCCGTCCACCCAGTGGCTGTGCGCTCCTGGCAAACAATTTTATGGCCGGGGACCGATTCAACTCACTCAGTAAGTCTCTCAATTAAATATGAGAAAAGTTTGCTTTTATTTTCTTGCACCTTTTCTCTGCATTACAAATCAACTATTGAATTTATGAGGCTTATACATGACTCTCACATATTTAATGATGAATTTGTAAAAGAGATGGTCAAAAGATTTACAATAGAATGACACCAAACACGCCTCCAGAATCACTTTCGATAAACGTACCCATGGCTGTGCAAGCTTCCACTATCGTCCGTGCCGCAATAGCCTCCGCTGTGGTCGGGTTAGTGACATTTGGTTTTGTAGCTACCATAGACACCACGACCCCACCTGCATGATCACGCACTATGAAGCCAATACCCATTCTTTTCCCCACAACATCAATGGCGGCGTCCCAATTAATTTTGAGAAACCCAGCCTCTGGTTTGCACCACGTCATTGCAGCTGCAACGATCAGTTTGGCACTGGTGGTCCTACTCTCTTGCTCCGCTTTGCCAAAACTTTCAATCTGTGACTTTGCCGTATTCATAATATTATCAAGCGATGACAAGTCATCCCTAAAAACCATTCTGTTACGCCTCAGCCATATAAGACGGGCCACTACAGTCACCCTCTCAAGCTCTTCTGCTTCTAATTTCTCCGCCAAACTCATGAAAATAGTTGCAAAACCTGCAGGCATAATGGGACACTTTTGAACTTTGTTACTACACGCTGCCCATACATCCGGAGCTGCTTCACAATTCCACAATGTATGCTCTACTGTCTCCTCCTCCTATCCACACGTGGGGCATAATGCATCCTTCGTAATTCCTTTCTTGTGGAGATTGAGTTTTGTTGAGAGTATATTGTTACATGCCTTCCAAATAAACATCTTCACAACTGGAGCCACCCTTAAATTCCACACATACTTCCAAAGATCGCCACTAGCATCAGGGTTTGAGCTGCTACCTTTTCTATCTTCAATGCTGTTTTTTGCTATATGATAAGCACTTCTCACTCAAAATTCCCCATTTTTCGTCCCCACCCAAACCAAACGATCCTTTTGTCTTTGTGGACATATCAGTATGTTGCAAACAAGAATAGCTTCTTCCGGGATGAGTAGCTCATTTAACAGGGGAGTGTTCCACCAATTGGTATCTGGGTCAATGAGAGAACTCACCTTTGCTTGTCGATCAAGGATTGATATGGGTGTTTGGATCTCATAGGATGATGGTGAAGGGATCCAACGGTCGCCCCATATCCTTATAGACTGTCCATCACCTACTCTCCAAATCAAACCTTGCTTTAGCAGACTTTGAGCGTTCCAGATGCTCCGCCACGCATAAGAAGGGCTTTGTCCTAGCTCAGATTTAAGAAAACAGCCATTCGGGTAATACTTTTGGCGAAACACTTTAGCAACCAAGGTCTCCGAATACTGTATCAGTTGCTAATGAGTACCAAATATTACATATTTGGACCCCTTAATCTGCATTTGCTAAGCCTTTAATTTTATTATTTTCTGATGTTTTGGTTAGTTTTGGTATTTTAGTTTTTTGTAGGTTGTTAAGGGAAAACTGCGCCTTTAAAGGGAAAATCTATTAATTCTAAGGCTTAAGACACTTTAGGGAATATTGGCAGCAAATTTGGATTGAGCGATCATTCACACCCGATGAGTCTCATAAAAAAGGCCATATATAGAGTTGTAGAGCTCGGATTTAAGTGATCTTGGTGTCATTGGAAAGCTAACTCAAAGATCCACAAAGTCATGTTCACAAGATTTGTCTAATTCCAAAGTGAGTGCGCTCGAGCACACATTTAGTGCGATCGAGCACACACGCGCCCATCGAAAGTGGAAAGTGATGCACGAGTTCGATCGAGCGCATCTCGAGTGCGATCGAGCGCACTCGGCCAACCTAACAGCACTAAAACCCTAAAATTAGAATATAAATATCATTCTTTTCTATTGTAAACATATGGAGACACGCCGAGGGCACCGTACTTTGTCAAAATTCGTGTTTTCTGGGTTTTTGGAGCTTTGAACTCCAATTCTATTGTAAGTTTTACGTTTTTGCATGATGTCAATTCAATTTATTATTGTTTTTGTTATCATGAGAGGCTAAAACCTTCAACGAAGGTTGAAGATGAAGCCTCGTCATTGATAAACATTCTTGTTCTTGTCCTTTTATGTATATAATGTGATTTTTAATTAAATTGTTGTTCAAAGTCAATTCAATTGTTTGATTAATCTCATTTGATTGAATGATGTTCTTTCATTCATGCTAAATTTTATATTCGTTGTGTTTCATCCAGGGGTACATCGAATGATTGGATTGAGACTAATATCCATTGTGATCTACGGATACACTAGATGATTTGATCTCAATTAAATATTCATTGCCATTTTTTTAACGGATAGATTCATTGAATGATTTAATATGCGTATTTACAACTTTTGAACAATGTATAAACTTTTTGGTTATTGTATGCCTAAAATGCAAGAACATGTTGTTTGATTTGGCGAGGCAGATTCGGATAACCTTAGTACTTTTCCATTAATTGTTTTCAAATCATTTAGTTTAGTTTATGTTTTTGCATGACAGAACTACGGAATTTGGAACTAGGCTGAAATAGGGTTAATTTAAATTGGAAAATTGGTTTTTGCAACATAACTCATTGTTCGACCTCGCACTTGCACACACTTTATTGCAAACAACTTGTGCACTTGAGAGTACAATTAAATTTGTACATCAATCGCCAACCCTGCTTTGCTAATAAAGCCAGATTGAAACTCTCTATGCCCCGATAACCCATCCCTCCTTTGTTTTTTCCCCTCCCCAACCTCTCCCAACTCATCCAAGCAATCCTTGTCTCCTTATCTTTTTGCCCCCACCAGAAATTTGACATCATAGAATTTATATGCTTACAAATTGTTTTAGGCAACTGAAATACGCTCATGGTGTATGTTGGAATGGCTTGGATAACAGCCTTCAAAAGTACCTTTTTCCCTGTTTATGATAAGAACTTTTCTTGGCCATTGATTCGACCCCATATTTTACCTTTTAAACCGGAAAAGCTTCCACTTTTGATCTTCCAATCATCGCCGACAAACCAAGATATTTCTCATAGCAAGTAGTGGAGCTGACTCTTGCCACAACAAGAATATGCTTTTTTGTCCTCCCCCCCCCCACCCCTCTTGGTATTACTATTGAAAAATATGGACGTCTTCTCCCAGTTTAGCTTTTGCCTAGACGCAAATTGATACACTATAAGGATCTCCTGAATATTGACCCATTCCATAATGTTTGCTTCGCTAAAAAGGAGGCTGTCATCCGCAAAGAAGAGATGGTTTAATCTCATTCCTCCTCAGACAATTGGAAGCCTCGAAATCCTCCATCACGTTCTGCCTTTTGGAGCAAAGAACTGAGTCCCTCAGCACATAAAATGATGAAATAGGGCGATAATGGGTCCCCTTGTCTGATCCCTCTAGTTGGAGTGATATTCCCAAACGGCAGCCCATTAATAAAAACTGACTAGGTTACCATTCGGATACAGGTCATAAGTAAATTTACCCATATGCCATCAAACCCAATCTTCTTCATAACCGCCTCCAAAAATTCTCATTCAACCCTGTCACATGCTTTACTCATGTCTAGTTTCAACGCCATATAACCCTCCCTACCCTTCATCCGTCCACTTATAGTATGCAAAGCTTTAAAAGCCACTAAGATATTATCAGTGATGAGTCTCCTAGGGAAGAACGCACTCTGGTTCGGGGGAATTATATGGGGCAGCAACTTTTTCATCCTGTTAGCTAGTACTCACTACAAGAATTTAGGTCTTTAGGGGCGACTCTAAGTCGACCCTAAAAGTCCTAAAGTGGACGCTGTTGCCAACAACGTTGACTTTTGGACCCTAAAGGTGTCGACGCTAATAGTCCGACCCTAATGCTCATATGTGTGATCATCAGCGTCCACTTCAAGTCGACCCTAATGATAACTTTTAGCGTCCACTTTATCAACCCTAAAAGTCACATTTTTTGACCCTAAAAGTGATGTAAAAGAAAGTCATAGTCGACGCTAATGGTTAACCATTAGCGTCGACTTAAAGTGGACTCTAATAGTTAACCATTAGCGTCCACAAAGTGGACCCTAATGGTCCTAAAAAAAATTAAAAAAAAATTAACTATTAGCGTCCAAATAAAAGTGGACGCTGATTAGTTAACCATTAGCGTCCACAAAATGGACCCTAATGGTCCTAAAAAAATAAAAATAAAAAATTATCTATCAGCGTCGGCTTAGGGTCGACCCTATTGATAACTTTTAGCGTCTACTTTATGGACCCTAAAAGTCACAATTTTTTGACCCTAAAGGTGATGTAAACGGAAGCCATAGTCGACGCTAATGGTTAACCATTAGCGTCGACTTAAAGTGGACGCTAATAGTTAACCATTAGCGTCCACAAAGTGGACCCTAATTGTCCTAAAAAATTTAAAAAAAAAATAATCTGCGATCGATCGCACAATGTGTACGATCGATCGCAGTACCAGAAGGTGTTCGAGATTTTGCGATCGATCGCACAATCGTGTGCGATCGATCGCAGTACCAGAAGGTGTTTGAGATGTTGCGATCGATCGCACAATCGTGTGCGATCGAGCGCAGACCCAGACCCAGGGAACCAAATTACTTACATATGCAAACCAGTTTCATTTCTGAATTTAAGATCAAATTTCATACAAATTTATTAACTTTAGTTATCAAGAATCTCACCATAACTAACTACTGAAACTAGAAGAAATTATTAACTGAATGACAAACCCGCTCCAAACTATCTAATAACTGGGATGCAAAAGAAACTATTTTCTGCCAAGAGGTTTAGTAGATTCAATCCTCCAGCTTGCAATTAATAGAAGTAAATGAGCACTATGACCCTTATTCAAATCTATAAGAACGCGTTCAAGACAAAGCAGTGACAAGTATTAAGAAAAAAACAAAAGAAATATTAAACCAGGTCATACCCTGATCATTAGTTCATGCAAATCAATTACATTAAAATAAAGCGCAATAGATTATACAAGAAAGGTGAAAATAGTGCTTAATTTTAAAAATTAGCTTGCATGAAAAGAAGAATATTCACTGCTTATGCAAGGAAAGGAAAAGGTAGAGTCACATACAGAACTGTTGGTATAATTGCCATAATACTCCTAAATTGCAGAAAGCTTTGTTTTTTACGGATTCTAGTTATAAATCAATCTAACAGTAATGGACGCTACCAACCCAGTTTGTAATGTAGAGAGCCTCCACCATCTCAACGGATCCGTTATGTACTACAGCAGCCACCTGGATATGCACAGAAGTCAATAATATAAAAGAGACCAAAAACAAAACTGGAGCACGTTATAAATTGTCTCATTAGAACATAAAATTTTATTGTAAACAGTATTACAGGGAGAAAGCATGAAAAATGTTTGCATATGTATGCATAACCAAATTAGATATCAAGTTACACCACAAAAATTAGAAGCTGCTTATATAATGAAAGACAACCAATTATGGCTAATTAAGTAAATCCCAAAAGAGTAAATAAAACACAACGTCAAATAAAGGCATACCTTCTTCCAGTCTTTTCCATATTTCCAATAGGCTTGATAAAAATGCTCAAGCTCCTCCTTGCTCCATTGAGGTCCTAACTTATCAGAATATTTCCTTTTCTGTGCATAAAATACAGCAGCCAAATGCGGACAATGCGGCCCCATCAAGAACCAAAGCAGAATCACATGGACTTTCCACCACCTAAAAAGAAATCAAACTACTGCTTAAACATCCCAAATTGAAAAAACAAAAAAGACACAAAATTTAAATGAAGATAAGGATGAGGAAAAGGCTAACCTTGGGCACAGCTCCAGAGTAAACCTTGTTGAGCACATTGCAGAGAATGATCCCACCTCTCAATCCTAGCCTGAACTCCTGCTCCAACGGCTCCGCCGGCAAATCCTTCGCCCCCACTACTCCCACCATCTTCCTCAGCCACCCCGCCGTTTCGTTCCTTCTCGACGCTATCAATCACCAAAACAAAACAAACCCATCAACCACTCTCTCCCATTCATTCACCACAACTAACACATCTTATACCTCTTTATCCTATAATTATGAAAATGATATAATATAAAGGGCAAACATATCATGAATAATGGCTTAAAACTACAAAACGACACCTATCATTGGAAACAGAAGCCGAAAACCACAAATATTGGCAAAGTTTAAAAGTTTAACACCTTTTAGAGAAGAGTACTATGCATTAACACTACTTCACCACATCAGACAACAATCTTCAAACTAATCTAAATGCTCACAAGCAACGTTAACTCAAAATGACTAACCTTATCAAAATCATCAAAAATATGTGAGAACTGCCCCATGAACCAAACCTGCCAAGGGAGAAAACTATTAAATATATGTTTTACAATCTATGGCCAGGAAAATTCCAAAACCCAAAATAAAATACTTATCTGCATCCACTTCCTTGCCAATTCATCCTCATAAGCAATTTGAGTAATCTACCACAATGAACCAATATATGATATCAAGACAATAAGAATGAAACCCAACATGATAGAGAAAGAAATACTAAAAATGTGTTTGTTCATGAAACATATTAAAGTAAGAACCTGCTTGGGTGGTTTAACTTTCTTGTACTCTTATCATCCTGCATACACTTAAAAATAAAATTTAGAAAGATATTATTACTCCCTTGCATTGTTTACTCAAAGCTCTTTAACCTTGATAAACATGTCAAGGGAGATTTACTAACTCAAAAGTTCGTGAACCAAAAATTTTGCGAATATCTTAACATAATATAAACCAAATAAAAAGTACCAACAAATATACATTACCAAACAGATCACGATCAACAAATACTCAAATACACAATAGCAAATAGAAAGTACCAACAACTATCCAAATACATAGTATCAAAAAAAATATATCTGAAATAGATGGTATCAAAAAGTACATCATAAATAAATGGTTATTCCAAAGCTCCCTCAATTGTTGGCTTCACTTGATGCACCTCCAAGCAAGCTCCCTCCAGACCTAAGAAGAATAGAATTTCATATAATGATTAATAAGCTTTTTAACGATTACTTAGTATGTGTGTTTTTGTAAAATTAATGCATAGATATAGTTTCACTAACCCTCCAATACGTGACATTAAGAACTCAACAGTGGCTTTCAATTTGTTGGTTTCCTCAACGTTGGCTTGCAAATTCTCCCTATACTGATGAAGTTCGATTCTAGTCTGTTGAAGCTCGCTTTGAGTATCTTCTTGTCTTTTCCTACACTCGTCATGGTTGTTGAAGTGGGTGAACGCTTGAGATGAAGTACTTAAAGGGGTAGGAATAAGACCGCATCCCATTCCTCTAACGTGACCAGATCGTCGGCCCCCTAGCACTTGTGTGACTATTTCTTGCATTCGGTCCTCGACACTTGTCCCCTCCACACTGCCTTCCTCTAAGGCCTCACTGATTGTTAATTCTTGCATCTAAAGCTGCACAAGTCATAGTTGGCTTTAGTTTAATATATACTTCATGCAAGTTTACTATTCATGTACTTCACTAATCAACTTAATGATCGGAGCGTAAACATTTACTTACATATAGAGTTTTGCATTTGTCGTTCACAAACTCTTTATCCTTTTTTCTTGTATGGGTAGCCTCATATAGTTCAACAGGATTGGGCTTCACTTTTGTTTCTTGTTCCTACACATAATACATATGATCAAAGTTTACACTAAATAATGTTACTTTAATTAAATTATAAAAAAGAGACACTTACCTTTTTGTAAATGACGTTAACAAATGAACAAGTGCCAGCTGTGTGATTTGTTTCCAATTTGCTTCTGTTTTTTATATTTCGTGCAGACTTTTTCTATAAAATTTGGAGAAAAAAAAAAAACACAATTATTCATAAAATGTCCTCAAGTGCATGCAAATTATATCAATTTGAATTTTCTAATCAGTATAATAATATATATTTACCTTCCATTTATCGTCATCAAATGAGTCGCATATTAGGTTCCACTGTTCAGGACCATATCCTGCTGGCACGTTTTCCCTCCCAATAGCCTTAGCCTTGGCAATCCCCTCATCATCGTCTTTATCAATGCCTTCAAAATATTTTTTTGTAGTGGTCTCTATACAAGTTCGAACGAATCCTAGCATATGCACGACCCAATTTATTTTCAACAACTTTGACATGCTCGTATCGTTCCATATTCAGTGCGAAATTTGACTGATACATAATAGATAAGAAAACAATGGTAAAAATGTGTCACATTATTTTTTTCATACAAAACATATTCATAAACATTACATTGATATTCATACTTGAACATGAAATAATAACTTGCTCTTTTCCTCAACTGGGACCTTTTTCCATTCACCGTGATGGAGTTCGCACATGTTACGAATAATCTCCCCAATCTTGCTTGCAAACCATGATGCATTATCGCCTACGGGTGCCCGGTGTCTATTTGGGATGTTTAGCACTAAGGGACCATGCTTAAGTACGTGCTCACTCAACTTCTTACACTTGGCCTTACCCCTTACACTTCTGACAGACGTGGTAGCTGTTACGCAAAACATGGTAACGTAGTAAGTTATATTGTCAAATGTCTATAACAAACCAAAATAATACAAAAATAACATTTCATAAACATATAATTCATGAACTTACAAGATGCAGTAGGGGTGCCTCCCTGTGAATCCAATCCTGCCACTGAGTGAATACGATCATTAGACTCGTGCAAAGGATGCCTATCCACTGACTCGAGGAGGAGGGGGGCGAGGGCGCCATTTGCATATCTGTATCACCAATCCCAGAATTGGGAGTCGGACTCTCATGCTCGTCAATAAGGCCCCGACCTTGACCTTGGCCTCGGCCTCGTGCTGCTGGAACACGTTTACGTCCTGTTGTTGTCATTGTTATGATCAATCTGCAAACAACTCAAAAATGAAAAAAATTATATTAGTCAAATTATAACCATATAGTAAAAAAAAAAAACAAACACCACAATACATGTATATATATAGAGAGAGAGAGAGCATCAACTTCATTAAATATGCTAATACACTTTGTACTTACACCAAATGTGAGCTTATGTTCAACACATATCATCATTAGATTCATATTCAAAATCTGTATCACTGTTACTTGAAGATGATTGTTCGTGTTCAGAGTCTATATCGTTGTCGCTACATAACTCCTCTTCCTCATCAAAGTTTGTATCATAGTCCTCGTTCGGCAAGTTATCGTTGGCAAACATGCTTGCATCAAGTTGAATATATAATTCATCAATTGCTATTGTCGCATCATCTCTACGTAATTGAGTGGAGGCTTCAACATTTGCTTCATCAACAAAGACCATATTACCCCCAACACATTCACCTTCCTGGTATACGTCATCACTGAGTCTTTCGTCATCTTCTGTATTATCTCCCTTTTGTACTGTTGGAATATCATAGATGTCCCTATTGATCCACTTCTGCACCACTTTCCAATTACCACCCAATTTGGGATCATCCAAGTAAAACACTTACGAAGCTTGACATGCTAAGATGAACGGGTCGGATTCACACCATGTACGAGAAGTATTAACAATCGTGAAGCCTTGGTCCATTTGTACTCCTGTTGCACTCCCAGTGTCCCACCAATCACACTCAAACAAGTACACGAGATTTTGGCCAGGGTAACGTAACTCTAGAATATTTTTTAACTCACCATAATACTCAGTTATTGAGGTTTCTTCCTCACCTGAAACAGAAACACCACTGTTCTGGGTAGTACGAGTTTCTGCACATTCTTTCGTGTGGTACCTAACCCCATTCACGATGCAACCTCTGTACGATCTAACATGACGATCAGGCCCGAATGCAAGATTATATAATTGTTTTGAGCCATTGTCTGCAGTACACCCACTATTGTATAAACATTTATGGAACCAACGTTCAAAGTTAGCCTCATGCTTTTTATCAATGTCACGGCCGCCTTCTCTTTTGATCATATTATAATGTTCACTGCATGAAAAATAAACGTATTCGTAAATGATCATCAACGCTAAAATTATAACATGTCGTAACAGGTAAAACACAAAGACCATTACTAAACTTACTCCAAATATGAGGCCGTTTCGTTACAGTTGGTAAGCACATACCATCGTGCCCTACCAAAATCATTAGCATTCAGTGTTACTAATTTAGCTGCTCCTAACGGCCGAACTCGTTGGGAGAACACATCCAAGCGCTGGCTCATTTCTACTTCCTCAACGTCAACATTTCTCCGTTCACGGTTCCATCTTGTCTCAATCCCCCGAAGATACCTGGAACAGAAGGTCAAGCTCTCCTCAGCTAGGTAACACTCGGCAATAGACCCCTCTGGACGCGCTTTGTTACGCGTCCACTTCTTATATCTTCCAAGTTCTCTTTCGAACGGATACATCCAACGGTTTTGTACAAGACCGGCAACCTCGGCCTCCCGAGGTAAATGAAGTGCTAGATGGATCATAACATCAAAAAAAGCTGGCGGAAATATTTTTTCCATTTTGCATAAAATTATTACAATATCGACTTTCATTTGTTTCAGGATATCAACTTTCAACGTCCGTGCACATAACTGCGTAAAAAAGGTACTCAACTCGGTCAATGTTGTTCGTATTTCCGACGTAGAGAAATTTCGAATTGCAACAGGAAGCAAGCGCTGTAAGAAGACATGACAATCGTGGCTTTTCATACCCGAAATTTTACCAGGAAGCTTGTTCACACATCGACCAATGTTAGATGCATACCCGTCAGGAAATTTAACACCTGACAACCACTCACATAAACTCTTCTTCTCATCTCTTGTCAATGTGTACTTCGCAAGTGGCATCCTATAAGTTTCACCATTTGGCTGCACATGCAATTCTTTACGTATACCCATCAACTGTAAATCTCTTCGTGCCTTGACTGTGTCCTTCGTCTTCCCATCAATATTCATCAACGTACTTAAGATACTTTCACATATGTTCTTCTCAATATGCATTATATCTAAATTGTGACGTACTTTCAAACTTGACCAGTAAGGCAACTCAAAGAAAATACTTCTCTTCTTCCAATTCAACACAATATCTGTGTACTTTCTCTTTCTCCCGCTTGTTTTTCGAAATTGTAAACCCTCAGCATCCCTTAGCTGTTTCAACAATTGACTTGCAGACAATTCTTCAGGTTCCAATCTATGCTCCTCTGTACCATCGAACAAATCTCCTCTTTTGCGCCATGGATGCTCTTGAGGAAGCCACCGACGATGACACATGAAGCACACCTTATGCCCATACTTCAAATACCTGAACGATGTATCCTTATTACATACTGGACATGCAAGATTTCCATTTGTAGACCACCCAGATAATTTTCCATATGCGGGAAAATCATTTATAGTCCATAGTAATGTCGCATGCAATTGAAATGTCTCTTTCTTTGATGCATCGTACACGCGTATGCCTTCATTCCATAAATCTTTCAAGTCATCAACCAATGGGCGCAAATATACATCAAGATTCTTTCCGGGATCTGAAGGCCCAGGGATAATAAGGGACAATATCAAATTTGGACTCTTCATACACATCCACGGAGGGAGATTGTACACCGTGAACATTACTGCCCATATGCTATATGTTGTACTCATATTACCATATGGGTTGAAACCATCACTTGCTAAACCAAGCCGCACATTGCGGGAATCACTTGCAAACCACTCATGTCTTTTATCAAACTCTTTCCATACAAGAGAATCGGCAGGGTGTCTGAGAGTATTGCCATCATCTTCTCGACCTTCTTTGTGCCACCGCATTTCCTTGGCCATTTCTTTTGTCATAAACAACCGTTGTAACCTTAATTTTATTGGGAAATACCGTAAGACCTTTTGAGGAATATTAATTTTTTTGCCTTTGCCATCAATCCATCTTGAATTGTTGCACTTTGGGCATACCACTTTGTCTGCATGTTCTTTCCAAAAAAGCACACAACCATTCTTGCATGCGTGTATCTTATCGTAACCGAATCCCACGTGTCGCCTAAACTGTATTGCTTCTCTATACGAGCGTGGCAATGTCTCTCCATCTGGGAGGGCCATCTTTATCAAGTCAATCATCATATCAAACGCCTTGTTACTCATGTTGCAGAACGCCTTTATATGAAGCATCTTCAGTACAAAAGCAATTTGTGTAAATTTCTTGCAGCCTGGATAAAGTTCTCGCAAACCATCTTCCCAAAATCAGTAGAAGGAGCTTGTTTGTTCGTGATCATCAGTTGGGGGGCCCTGTGAAGTAGAGGATTCTCCGATGTTAGCATCAACAAATGTCCCCATACATACATCGTCTAACAATTCTTCAACTGCATCAACCTCCTCCATCATTTCAGTTGTATGTGTGTGCATGTTTGTAGAAGTGTTTACCCTAAAATGATCTTCTTCCCCGTGAAATATCCACCGAGTGTATGCCGGAGTAAATCCATTCATATACAAGTGACCCTTCACCTCGCTAATATGAGAATAATATCGATTTGCACAATCACGGCATAGACCCTTTGTCATATCACGTGAATCAACTGATTTAACTGCCATTCCCATGAATTCTTCCACACCTTTTTGAAATCGCTCTGAACATCGAGTACTTTCCCGCATCCAACTCCTATCCATATTGATGTCCCTATTAGAGGTTATTCGTTGCGTACATGTACGCACACAAGGGAATTAGAAGATCAGATTCTTAAGAATTAATAGAATTAAATGGGAGGTCTGTTCTCAAATATTGATGCTAGCTCAATGCCATGTTACCTAACAAAATATTCTAGAAGTGGGTTAGTAGATTAGAACAAATTTCTATTTGTAATTTATTTACTTGTTTAGCTCAATGACAGTTTTACATTTGTTACCATTGTTGTTAGCTTTGATATTTATTATAGAATGTTGTCTTGCTTCAAGTTTACTGTGCTACTTTCTTATTGAACTTAAATGGAAAAGACAATACAATCATGTACTATACCAACTTTGATAACATAAGTTGATGTGAACTAGAAAATTAATAACATAATCCTAATATAAGAATAAGACTTAATACTAATAAACAAGTAATAATAAGAGAAGAAGCAAGGTTTAATAGGTTACAAGAGAAGAAGAGAGGTTTAATGCAACCACAAGAGAAGAAGGGAGAGATGCAGTGGGAATACAAGTTTTCAGACGATCACGTGTGCGATCGATCGCACCACTAGAGAGTAAAACCTCTCTGGTTGTGCGATCGATCGCACTATCAGGGGCTTCAGCATGTGTGCGATCGATCGCACCACCAGAGAGTAAAACCTCTCTGGTTGTGCGATCGATCGCAATATCAGGGGCTTCAGCATGTAGTGCGATCGATCGCACCACCTAGGGCTGGCAATTTTGACACGACCCGACAACCCGACACGAACACGACACAAAATTAGCGGGTTTGGTTTACCTTAAACGGGTTTGGGTCATAAACGGGTCGACCCGTTTATGACCCGTTTATGAGTGCCTGGCGGGTCGTGTCGCGGGTGACCCGCCAGACCTGTTTGTATTTTTTTCTTTTTTACCTAAAGGCTAATTGGCTAAATAGCCTAAACCTAAAAGAAATTAAAGAATTAAAGAAAATCAGAAAAGACTCCAGAAGACTAGAAGAGTCCAGGCGCACCATTCCTCCATTCCAGAAAACAGAAACCCATTCGGCCATTTCAGCCCATTCCTCCCTCGAGCTCACCGGACCTCACGCCGTGCCACCGCCCACGGCCACGCCACTGCCGGTCTCTCTCTCGCCGCTCCTCCACTTGTCAGCATCAGACTCCTCACGCAGCTTGCAACCACGTCCCACTGAAACGGAAACCCATTCGACCCATTCGGCCCATTCCTCCCTCGAGCTCACCGGACCTCACGCCGCGCCACCGCCCACGGCCACGCCACTGCCGGTCTCTCTCTCGCCGCTCCTCCACTTGTTAGCATCAGACTCCTCACGCAGCCTGCAGCCACGTCCCAACTCCCACAGACCCACGCCACACCACCGCCACTCCTCGCCTCCTCTACCGCCGCTCTCTCTCTTCCGCCGATGTCACATCCGGTATGTATCTCTCTCTTCAGTCTCTTGCTCTCTCAAATCTGAATATTGATGCTCTGATTTTGTGGATTGTTGGGTTTTGCTTCATTTTAGGCTTTTGTGTTTGTTGTGAAAATTTTGAAGTGATTTTGTGTTTGTTTGTGAAAATTTTGAAGTGATTTTGTGTTTGATGTGGAAATTTTGAAGTGAGCTGCTTTTGACCAAAGCCCATGAACTGAATTGAACCAATTTCGGAATTGCCCATAAATATTATTCAAACTTCAAAGTAACATGAGCAGATGAGCTTCACGGTCTTCACCCTTCTAGCCTTCTTCTTCGTTCAAGCTTGTTTGCCCATTCATTGAAAAAAAAAAATACTTTTGATAATGGATTAATCAATCAGGACTTAGGAGCCAAACTTGTGTATGTATTGAAAGATGGATGTGGCTTAACTGATCAATTTGGTTGGGTAAGAAAAATATATTTTTGGTCTCATATAGGCTTAACTGATCAATTTGGATGTTGCTTTTGTGTTTGTTGTGGAAATATTTAACAATATGTTATACCTAGAGTTGAGCACTTAAAGTTGTTACTCTTTTGAGACTCAATATCTTATCCTCGAATACTTATAAAAAAAAAAATCTCATCCTAGAACATGCTAGGAGGCCTCCAATTTATATATATATATATATATATATATATAAAATTGCTAAACACAATTTGACAACAAACAATGTGTTTGATGAATGACAAAGAATTAATGCCTACTTAATTCTAGTTTTGTGATAGCATTACTAAATTTGGTTTGATTATTACTTTTGAACTTATCTTTAACTAACTTACTAACGATTATGTGTGTAGGTGATTAACGAAGATTCGGTTATATTAGATGATGATGTGGTTGAAATAAATACAATAGGAGATGAAGATCCTTCTGTTCATACGAATCCGATGACAAACAAAAGGGTCCAGAAGAAGCGTAAGAAGACCTCAGTAGTTTGGACCCATTTTGATGAAATTCGTTCTAAAGATCCAAATGACTCAAGGATATGGGCAAAATGCAAGTTTTGTGATCATAAATATATAGCTAACAGTTCACATGGAACTGGAAATCTGCAGAAGCATATGAAGGTTTGTGGGGGGAAAAATGATCATGATATTCAGCAATTGCTCCTATCTAGAGATCAAGGAACTGGAACTCTGTCAGTAAGTACCTCAAAATTTGATCCAAAAAGATATAGAGAATTGTTGGTTCCTACAATTATTAAGCATGACTTGCCATTTTCATATGTTGAATATGATGGTGTAAGAGAGTTGCATAGATACTTGCGTAGTGATGTACCATTAATCTCTAGAAATACTGCTAAGGCAGAATTGGTTAAGATGCATATGTTGGAGAAACAAAAGGTTAAGTCTTTGTTAACTGTTTGTCCTGGAAGGATTAGTTTTACATCTGATTTGTGGACTTCTTTGAAAACTGATGGATATATTTGTCTCACTGCTCATTTTATTGACAAAAATTGGGTATTATCTAAAAGGGTGATAAGTTTTTCATTTATGCCCCCACCACATAATGGTGATTCTTTGGCTGACAAGATAGATAGTTTGCTACAAGAGTGGGGGATTGATAAAAAGGTTTTCTCTATAACATTAGATAATGCTTCTGCAAATGATGGTTGTGTTGAGAAACTGAAACAAAAATTAAACATGAGGAAAGCCCTTCTTTGTGAAGGTGAGTTGTTTCATATGCGTTGTTGTGCCCATATTCTTAATTTGATTGTGCAAGATGGATTGAAAGAGATTGCTGATGCTATCCAAAATATTCGAGATAGTGTTAAGTATTTTAGAGGATCACAAGTAAGAAAACAAAGTTTTCTTCATGCTGTCAATCAAATGTCATTGGACAGTAACAAGGGGTTAAGACAAGATGTGCCAACCAGATGGAATTCGACATATCTTATGCTTGAGAGTGCTATTCACTATAGGCATGCTTTTGCTTATTTGGAGATGACTGATAAAAATTATAAATTTTGTCCTAGTTCACTTGAGTGGGAAAGGGTGATTGATATCAGTACTTTTTTGGGCTGCTTCTATCGTGCTACATTTGCTTTTTCTGGTACCAAATATCCCACAGCCAATTTATACTTTCCTGTAGTTGCATTGATTTATGTGAACTTGAGGCAAGAAGTGGGCGAAGATGGGTATAAGAAATTAATGGCAAATCAAATGCTCGCCAAATTTGAGAAATATTGGTCAGAATTTAATGTAGCGTTAGCCATTGCAGTTGTCTTGGATCCTCGTTACAAGCTTCGCCTTGTAAAGTACTACTATACGAAGATTTATGGAGCTGATTCTAAAGAGTATAATAATGTTTTTAACAAGTTAATCAAACTTTTTATGGAGTATAGTACTCCTACAACTTCAAGCTCCACAGTCGTTCGGCCACTAGAAGACCCAGATTGGGAAAAGGTGAACAATATCATAAGTTTCTTAGCTCGTTAGTAACTTACTTAGTATATTATATATATACTCATAACCATTTACTAATTTTATGTTTATATTCTCTCTGTTCATGTAGGAATTTCTAGCATTTGATGGAGTCGATTCTGATGCAAACAAGACTCAATTAGAACTTTATTTGGATGAGCCCAAGTATGTGGAAAAGAATGCGACATTTGATATCCTTTCATTTTGGAAAGGAAATGAATTTCGTTATCCTGAAGTAGCTGCCATGGCTCGTGATATTTTGAGTATTCCTATTTCGACTGTTGCTTCAGAATCCACATTTAGTGTTGGTGGACGTGTGATTGATCAGTATAGGAGTTCACTTAAACCTGATATTGTTGAGGCATTAATTTGTACTAGAGATTGGTTATATGGAGAGCAAGGTAATATTAGTTATTTGCATATTTAATTTTTTTCATTTACTTGTAATTTTTTTATCTTACTTTAATGACATTAATTTCTCCTCTTATTTTTTGATATAGAACAAGCTTTAATGACGGTGGATAACGAAAAAGAGGATGTTCTGACATTGGATAGTATCAGTTCTTGTGAGATTCCAAGTTCATCTAGAGCGTGTTAAAATGAGCATGTTGATCATTCAACTATTCAAGACTCAAGAATGGACAACAAGTGGCAAAAATGAGAACTCATTTTGTATTTGTAAATTTGTAATGATGTAGTTTTTTTTTTTTTTTTTTTTTTGGGGTTATTTGATTGGACAATTAAGCATATTAACTTATAACTATTAAGTGATTTGGTGTGGCTAGCCTGCTAGGAGTTTAATTTTAAGAGATAATTGCTAAAAATATTATTATTTTATTTAAAAACAAGAAAAAAAATTATTTTTTAAGTTAAACGGGTAAACGGGTCGTGTCGGGTCGTGTCGACCCGGCACGACCCATTATTTTAAACGGGTCTCACGGGTCGTGTCGTGCGACCCGTGAAAAACCCGGGTTCGAGTCGTGTCGGGGGGTCCGACCCGTTTAATAAACGGGTCGTGTTTGGGTCTTTGTTAAAGGGGTCGCGGGTCCCCACGGGTCGTAAACGAGTCGACCCGCGGACCCGTTTTGACAGCCCTAGCACCACCAGAGAGGTTTTACTCTCTGGTGGTGCGATCGATCACAATATCAGGGGCTTCAGCACTTAGTGCGATCGATCGTACCACCAGAGAGGTTTTACTTGTAGTGAGTGTGATCGATCGCACTATCAACTATCCCACAAACAAGTTAGTTTATGATTTACTCCAATCAACACATATCTCTACAAACCCCACATTTATACAGGTAAACAATTAATGACATGGCTATACATGACCGTGTGTGCACCCACCCACCCGTGCATATGAATACATACACATAAAAACATGTAAAAACCACTAATCAAACATTTACTTCTATACGTACATTTTTCCTTCTGCCACTATCCAACAATCTGAAGCCAACACTTGTTGAGATTAAGACTCTCTATATTTTCTACCCTAAAAGTGCTGCAAAGGGTAATATAGCTCTTATTACAAGACCCTCTATATTTTCTACCCCAAAAAGAAGTGACATTCTCCACACAAAGAATGTCACTTTTAAAGGACCCTCAACATACTCAAATACTCTTCCGGAGAGAAATGAGAACTCACAAGAATGGATAACACATGATAGAATGACTTCAGTTCAAACTTTCACCTTTTGGTGGTGATCCAACAAATTCCATCCTCTCCTCCTTGCTCACTCTATTAGAATACACCAGCTCAAAGAAAGAGTATTTGAGTTCCATATGTTACGGAAAAGTATATGTTCCAATGTACATTTCTTTTTCGGAATTGTATATAATCCACCACCCACGCATCCTTACAATGTGCAATACTAAACAAATTCGGATAGGAAATCTCCAAGGGTTGCTCCCCCCCACACTAGAAGTCATGCCAAAACCTCACCTTGGACCCATCTTCCACCTCAAATCTAGAGAAAAAATTATCATCTCCTCCTTATATATTTCCACACTCCCACTCCAAAGAGCCCCCACAACTTAAAAGCTATCCCAGCCAATAACCTGTTTTTATTCTCATTTTCAGTTCTGATGATTTGCTAGAGAATAAAACCATAGCCACAAAGACTAAGGCCTCAACATGACTATAGCAAATCTTACTAGCTTCCCCTTTTGTTTTTCTAATTAAGTTATTAGGGTTTTCGTGCGATTTCAATTTTGACAATTAAATCTTTAATTTTTTTATCTACTTTTAAATGTCTCTCTGTCAATATGTCATCCAATTAATTAACCATATGTTACATCAAACTAATCAAATAATACAACATGGCTCTAGAATGTTAATTTATAGGTAATGTCATAAATTTTATTTTTCATATATCCTCCCCAATTTTCAGTACTATTAATTACCCTGGCCATGAATAGTTAGGGGTGGCAACTTCTTGTGTTTCGAGTTCGGGTTGTGTCAAGGTATGCGTATAAGACTATACGGATCAACGCCAAGTTTACACATTTAATTAAACGAGTCAGACTTTTTAATTATAACTCGCTAAATCCATGTTGAGTTTGTGTCGGGTTTGCAGGTCGTGTCATAAATGAATGACCTTTATGAATGGGGATAATAAACAAAGTTTTAGATGTGTATTTTTCTTATTGCTTGTCTTGCATACTACACACTTTGTTCAAGAATGATCAATTTCTCTCTTCTCTTCCTACATTGTTGCTCTTCATTTGGTGTGTGATCCATGACTCGGATTGCAACATTTGGTCACCGTTAATCCACGTACCTGTACCACAAATTATCTTGCGTCGGATTTGGAGCCAAATACTTGTTTTCATATTTCTTTTTTTGCTTTTTTGCTTTAGCGTGATGAATCATTGTCGTGTGATTTTTTATATTAATCAATCATTTAAAAAGACAACAAAGAAATAGTTCAATCTGCATTTCATTTGAAATGAAAGAGAATTGTATTTTATGTTATAGTGGATTCATGCAATAAATTATTGCTATCGAATGGAAAGATATACTTGGTGTCTTTGTAGAGGGCGAAAGTGTGGTCGTTGTGCTTTTTGTTTTTGTTTTTTCTCTACTTTGTTGCGGATATATTGTATGGTTTTGTCTTTTTGAGGTTACTGATGCGTGTGGGGGCGAATATTTTCAGGGTACTGCTGCAAATGAATCGACAGCTACAAAGATGTCAAGAAGAAAAAAGGTACGTTCTCTAAGTTATATAAACCGTTACATCCTGACACAAATGTAATGAATTTGAGATGTTCTGATACGAAGATCATTGAAATTTTATAGACACTTGCTGAGCTCAAGGAGCAGGAGAGTTCTCTGTTGAAGGAAAGGATACACTTGAAAAAGGTGTGTCATTGGTGCTTCTTATTGATTATTTGGGCCCCCTTTAATAATTTATTGTAACCTTTATTTAATCTTGCGTTCACTAAACAGGAGATAGCAACACTTCGTGCAACTTTTAAGGAACAGAGGGCCAAAAATGAGAACTTCAAAAGAATGAAGGTACCCCTAAGTGTTCTTTAATCCTCTTATTTACTGATTTGGTTTGCATGCCTCGTATATCCTGCCTTTTCTATGTATATAATCACTATGGATGAGTATAAGAGTATATAGGTTAAATCTTGTCCGACCCTAAATTGTTAAGAGTATATAGGCAACAAAATGAAGAGCAAAATTGAATAAATTTACACCCAACACAAGCTTGAAATGATCAAATATTAGCCTCCTACTATGTTTGAAAATATCCCAATACTAAAAATCACAGGAAACAGTATAGAAACCACAAAAATCAACCATTTTAGATGCAAAACTGCAACCCATGAACATTGCTGCTGCCCAATAGAAAGAGAAGAAGAGAGGAGAAACTCATACCGGAGAGAAAGCTGCAGGAGAGCGTTAAGTGCGCCGGAGTGAGAGCTGGCAGAGAGAGGTGCGCCAGAAAGAGAGCTGCCGGAGAGAGAACCTTGCGTCAGAGAACTGAGTGAGAGAGAGCGATCGAGAGAGAGCGATCGAGAGAGAGAGAGTGAGAGTGAGAGTGAGAGTGAGAGTGCTGAATCCTGTATTTCCTCCGAAAAATATGAACTGAGTTAGCTGCAGCTCATGTACGTTTAGGGTATCTCATGTATTTCCTCCGAAAATTTGAGCCCCCGCCAGTTTTTAGCAGATGGCGGCAAATTATTTGGTGTAGCTCAATTAGTGGCTATTTGGGGCATTGTTCTTAAAAAAAAAAAAAAAAAAAAAAAAAAAAAAAAAAATTAGAAAAATATTAAAAAAAAAAAGGCTCCAAAATAAATGAGAAAAATATAAAAAAACATGAAGCAAGTTGTAATTTATTTTTTGAAAAAAATTTCGTTTTTTTTTTCAATTATTTTATTATTTATTTGTTAAAATAATAGGGGTATTATATGAATATTAAAAATAAGTGGCATTTTTATACAATTTAGTTGTTCGGGAGGCTACTTTAGTATCTTTTTATAATTTTCCAAAAAAAAAAATTATACTACCAATTTTTTAATTTTTATTTATTTATTTATTTGTAATTTTTCTCTTATAATATGTTTTTACTATTATAATATTAACTAAAAATTTCCATTCATAAAATTTTTATGATAAAGATCATTAAGTTGATATTTCTCTTATAATTAGTTATAAAATAATACAAAATCCAAAGATAATATAAGATCAATATAATTAAGGCACTAAGATAATATAAAAAGCTAATAGTTCAATTGAATGTTGGATTGAACCTTCAATTGAATGTTCGATTGAACCTTCAAGTGTATCTAGTTTGATCTATCAATTGATCATACCACAGTCAATGGAACTAATTCATTAGGATCGCTCGGATGTTTGATCGAACATTTAATCCTATCACGATCAATCGAACTAATTCAGTACGATCGATCGGACATTTGATTCTATTATGATCAATCGAACTAATTCATTACGATTGATCAGATGTTTGATCGAACGATTGATCCTATCGCGATCAATCGAACTAATCTATTAAGATCGATCGGATGTTTGATTGATCATTTAATCATATCACGATCAATCGAACTAATTCATTATGATCAATCGGATGTTTGATCAAACATTTGATCCCATTACGATCGATCAGACTAATATGTAATAGTATCGATCAGAATTGATTTTATCAAATGTTTGATTGAACCTTCAATCATGTCAAGTTGTATTGATTGTATCCCGATCAATTTAAGTAATGCACTAATATAATATAAAATGCTTAGACTTCAATTCAATGTTTGATCGAACATTTAATTTGTTTGAATTTTGTTCGATCATTTGATCTTATCACGATCGATCGATCGAATGCACTAGGCAGGACCAATCGGATATTTGATCAAACCTTCAATTTCAATTGTTTCAATCATTTGATCTTATCACGATCAATCGAACTAATTCATTATGATTGATCGGATATTCGATCAAACCTTCAATTTCAATTGTTTCAATCATTTGATCTTATCATGATCAATCGAACTAATTCATTATGATTGATCGGATATTCGATCAAACCTTCAATTTAATTGTTTCAAGTTTCATCGATCATTTGATCCTATCATGATCGATTGAACAAATGTACTATGATCAACCGGATGTTTGAATGAACCTTTAATTTCAATTGTTTCAATTTTGATTGTCACTTGATCCTATCATTTCATTGTATCACTATCAAAGTTGTTGTACATTATTCAATAAAAATTAAAATAAAATTAAAATAAAAAAAAAAATTAAATTCTGCCTCTCTTTTAACATTCTGTTACTGCGATCGATCGCATCTTGGGTGCGATCGATCGCAGTCACAAAATGTACACGTTTGTACATTCTGTTACTGAGATCGATCGCACCCAAGGTGCGATCGATCGCAGTCACAGAAAGTACACGTTTGTACATTCTGTGACTGCGATCGATCGCACCCAAGGTGTGATCAATCGCAGTAACAGAAACAACACGCCCATGCCATATGTTGGCCGAGTGCGATCGATCGCACCATTTGTGCGATCAATCGCACTCGGCCAGCACATCACGTGACCTATTTTAGGTCACTTTCCCCCCACACCCACATATTTTTCTTCTCCAACCAGCACCCACTTCCAGCACTCCTCCACCGTTTTTCACCACTCCACCGTTTTTCACCACCTCTAATTTACACCCCATTCTCCATTCCCATCAACACCCCAACCCCGATTACTTCCCCAACATTTTCTTTTTTCTCATATTTCTGCAATTGTGGGTGTTCATCCACCCACATTGCTTTGTTGTGGTTGGATTTTGTTGTTTTTGCAGGGGGTTTTGAGCGGAGTTGGTTTGTTCTTCAATTTTGGCTATCTCTAGTGCACACCAAGTGTTTGTCAAAAGTCCCCAATCAACCTCATCATGCCAAGAGCTGGAGCTTCATCCTCCCGAGGGTCCGATACCAGAGCCATTTGTCCCCCGCCCACTTTTGAGGAGCGGGAGCTGCTATTTAAGACCACCTTCGCCATTCGCGAAGACTTTCAAAATCTTGAGGCGACTCAATGGGCGGTCGCCGAGTTCAAGCGACGGGGGCTCAACAAGCTTTTCAAGCCGGTCACCACCACTGCCTACAGAAAATTGGTGATCGAGTTCTATGCCAACCTGTCGCATGACTGCAACAACGTGGCGGCCCTCTCTTCCAAAGTGAAAGGCAAAGCTATTGACGTAACATGGGCCGACATTGCTGCTGCCCTTCAATGCAATCATGAGCACCGTCCAGAAGCCGCACAACTTGCTGAGCAACCGGCCAGATTCTACGTGGCGGAAATCATTGAGGACATGTGCGATGGGCAATATGCTAATTCCCATCATAATGCCGGCAGCCAATCGAAGCTACCTCAACGGCTTTGGTTTGTGGACTCCATATTACACCGTAATGCTTTTCCCTTGGGGCACAAATCTCAGAGGCGGGATCAATTTCTTCAAACACTCTACGCCTTCCATAAAGATGCTTGGTACTCCATTCCCGACATAATTTGGAAGCAAATTCAGAAATTTTGGAATGGGGTGCACGTTGGAGGAGCGGAGTCCACACATTCATGGGGGTTGCCTTTCCCATACTTAATCTCGTACATCCTCCGGAAGAAAGGCATCAAGGGTACCGCAGCTGATGAGTCAGTCACTACTACTCCCATATTTGGCATTCGCCAATGGAACAAGAGCTTGTCCCACATGCCCCGGGGACCAGCACCTGGTGCGAAAGAGAGTGAGGCCGAGCCGATGGCCGAAGATGAACCTGAAGTTGAGCCAGAGGCATCTGAGGAGGAGGAACAAAACTGCTCACTTATTGAAGAAATAGCGGGCCTTCGGAGAGAGTTGGCTGGCCAAAGAAAGGAGGCATCCAAAACTTTCAAATTGATGGACAAACGCCTAGGCACCTTAGAAGAATTGATGCAGTCCATTCTCACCCGGTTGCCACCGCCATCTGCAGGAGCATCATCTTCTGGACAGCAGTGAGCAGGGACCACTGTCTGGCTGAAGACGTTAAACTTAGCGCTCGTGGGAGGCACCCCCTAGTTTACCCTTTTTATTTTGTTTAGTATATTTTAAGTTAATCTTTTTATTTGTCTTTAGTTTTGTTTCAATATATTCATCATATCATATATATACACTATTAGATATATAAAATTTAATATGTAAAATTTAATATGAATTATGAAATGGGAATTAAGAATTAAGAATTAAGAATTAAGTTTTCATTCGGGGAATTAAATCCCATTTGGTTAGGAATCATTTGGGGAATCCACTTAAAACTGAAGTCTTCAAATTAGTCCGAATGAAAACTTTATCCTCCAAATGAAACTCCTAACCAAATGGCAAATATATACAAATTAAAATCTTTCTTTAGGAGGATGGAATTGAAATAGAAGTATTTTTCCTTTTTTTTTTAAAAAAAACATATATATATATATATATATATATATATATATATATATATATATATATATATATATATTGAAACAACTGTACATATGGAATATTAAGTGAAAGGGAGAGCTTTACTTTTACGGTTAAAATTTTATTTTGTTATATTTAACGGTGCATATTGTGTCACTTTATTTGAAAATTTTAAACAATGCAGTGCTATATACAAAATTTTAGTGGATACTATTGGGCATAAACATTTTTTTTTAAAAAAAATTTTTTTTTTAATTTTCCTCCCTACTCTTTAGGGTCGACAAAGTCGACCCTAATGATCACCCTACAGCGTCCACTTTGAGTGGACGCTATTGGTGAATAAATTTTTTTTTTTTTTTTTTTTTTTTTAATTCCTCTACATACTCTTTAGGGTCGACTTTGTCAACCCTAATACTTTTGCATTAGGGTCGACTTTCAAAGTCGACCCTAATGATCACTCTTCAGCGTCCACTTTAGTGGACGCTATTGGTGATTGATATTATTTGTTTTTATTTTTTTTAATTCCTCCACACACTCTTTAGAGTCGACAAAGTCGACCTTAATACTTAAGCATTAGGGTCGACTTTCAGAGTCGACCCTAATGATCACTCTACAGCGTCCACTTTGAGTGGACGCTATTGGTGAATAAAATTATTTTATTTTTATTTTTTTTAATTCCTCCACATACTCTTTAGGGTCGACTTTGTCGACCCTAATACTTTGGCATTAGGGTCGACTCTAAAGTCGACCCTAATGATCACTCTTCAGCGTCCACTTAAAGTGGACGCTATAGGTGAATAAAATTATTTTTTATTTTTATTTTTTTAATTCATCCACATACTCTTTAGGGTCGACTTTACTTAGGCATTAGGTCGACTGTAGAGTCGACCCTAATGATCACTCTTCAGCGTCCACTTTTGAGTGGACGCTATTGGTGAATAAAATTATTTTTTTTAATTTTTTTTAATTCCTCCACATACTCTTTAGGGTCGACTTTGTCGACCCTAATACTTTGGCATTAGGGTCGACTCTAAAGTCGACCCTAATGATCACTCTTCAGCGTCCACTCAAAGTGGACACTATTGGTGAATAAAATTATTTTTTTTTATTTTTTTTAATTCCTCCACATACTCTTTAGGGTCGACAAAGTCGACCCTAATACTTTGGCATTAGGGTCGACTCTAAAGTTGACCCTAATGATCACTCTTCAGCGTCCACTAAAAGTGGACGCTATAGGTGAATAAAATTATTTTTTATTTTTCTTTTTTTAATTCCTCCACATACTCTTTAGGGTCGACAAAGTCGACCTTAATACTGAGGCATTAGGGTCGACTTTAGAGTCGACCCTAATGATCACTCTTCAGCGTCCACTTTGAGTGGACGCTATTAGTGAATAAATTTTTTTTTTTTTTTTTTTTTTTTTTTTTTTTTTTTTTTTTTTTTTTTTAATTCCTCCACACACTCTTTAGGGTCGACAAAGTCGACCTTAATAAGTAACCATTAGCGTCGACTTGTAGAGTCGATGCTAATGATCTTTTTCCCGCCTTTTGAATATTTCCCGCGAGAATATTAGGGTCGAGTTATTAGCGTCCACTGTAGAGTGGACGCTATTATTCATCTTTTGGGTCGACTATTAGCGTCCACTTGGATGTAGACGCTAATACATAACTATTAGGGGCGACTTTCAAAAGTCGCCCCTAATAGTTGAGTATTAGGGGCGACTATAAAGTCGCCCCTAATAAGTCGCCCTTGATGAGTCAGTTTCTTGTAGTGACTTTAGCACTGAGCTTATAGAGCGCATTACAAAGACTTATGGGACAATAGTCAGTCATCTAGAAGGATTCTTGATTTTTGGAATGAGTGCTATATAAGTAGAATTAATGGCAGGATCAAAAATACCATGGTTCAAAAAATCAAGAACAGTCTTACATACCTCATTTTTCACTGTGTCCCATGATCTTTGATAGAAGCAAGCCGCAAATCCATCTAACCTTGGGGATTTTAGGAGGTGCATCTGTCCAAGGGCTACCTCTATCTCTTCCACTTTGAACGGCTTCGAAAGCTTGGATTTCATAGCCTCCGTAACTCGTCCCTCCATATCTTCCAAACAATTATGCACCCCATGAGTGTCCCCTATCATGAATAGCCCTTGATAGAAATCAGCAAAAGCCTTGCCAATCTCCTTCATTTTTTTCTACTCCTGGCCCGATTCATCTTTTATTTTCCGGATTTGATTTATTTTCCCTCTATGGTCTGCTCATGCATGAAAAAAAGGGAGTGTTTCAATCTCCGTTTTGATACCAATTCTGCTTAGCTCTTTGCTTCCATTTGATGTTATCTTGCTCTAGAATGGACTCTATCTCCCCGTGTAATCTTCATATTTCTTCCCAATTATGAGCCCCCTCATTCTTTTGAAGCACCTCCAACTGTTTTGTTTTCTTTTTGAGCTCCTTCTCCACGTTACAAAATTTCTGTGTGCTCCAATTAGTGAGTATTGTTTGACACCAAGCCAGCTTTTGCTCAACAGGTTCCTCCCTGGATATGCCTCCTTCCGAATCCTTCTAAGCCTCCTCTACAATGTCATCGTGCTCCTTATCATGCATCCAACTCGCTTCCACCTTGAATTCTTTTTTAAAGAATACCTATGGATGTTTTGTATCTTGAACCCATAATAACAGTGGCTTGTGATCCGACGAACAAGTGGCCAAAACACTAACTTCCACTTCTTGATGGATGCTACCCTAGGCCGTGTTGGCTACTGCATGATCCAATCTCTCCTATATAAGACCCCGATCTTGCTGGCAATTGGTCTAAGTAAATTTAGCGCCCTTATAACCTAAGTCGCTTAAACCACACTTTTCAAGCACCGATCTAAAGTGCCCCATTTGCCCTTCACGTCGTATTGCTCCACCCCGCTTCTCCGTTCAATCCACAACCTCATTGAAATCCCCAATACAAAGCCAAGGCTCCAGAGTAAATAATCTCAGATGCTCAAGTAGGGTCCATGATTCATGTCGCTTCGTCCAGTTAGGATGGCCATAAACCATGTAAATCTCCAAGGAGTAGAATTTTCCGCCAATCTTACTACCGCATTAATATGCCTTCGAGTGTAATTCTGGATTTCAATTTCATCTTTTTCCTTCCACGAAAGCTCCAAACCTCCACTTCGTCCAACTGGGTCAACCACAAAAAGTCCTTCAAACCCCAGCTTTACATGTAGTCATTTCATTTTGTGTTTCATACTCTTTGTTTCCATAAGAAACTAAAAGGTGGGTCTCTTTTCATTCACCATATGGCAAAGGTCATGAATTGCTCGGGCGTTCCCAAGCCCCCGACAATTCTAGCTTAGTAGAATCATGGCGAAGGGCTGTTTAAGAGCCTCCGCCATAATTTTGTCACAATCCAGATGCTTCTTCACGCTCCTCCATTTTTAGCCCCTCCATCTTGCTCAATTCTTCAGTCCCCTAAATTCGCCTTTATTTTACCAAGATACTGTTCCCCATAGGCATTGAGTGCAACCTCACTATTTTGATTTCTTACCTCCTTGTAGTGACCCAAATAATTAACTAAGCTTAGGTAGCTTAGTTAGGGGATTAATTTGGGCTTTGGGTCACTAAGGACACTAGAAGGGTAATTTGAACTTTTGGACTAGACGTACGCTAGTGTTAGTGGACGTACGCGGGGGGACCAGCATACGTACGCTCTGTAAATAGTACACTGACGTACGCGGAACCACACAAACGTACGCTACTTTTTGGAATACCCTTTGGATAATACCTGGACGTACAAGGCAGCCTTTGGACCGCTGTGTAAATAGTATCGGACGTACGCTAGGGTTGGCGGACGTTCGCTGCTTTTATGGAGAGTTGGTAGAGCCCCTCAGCTATAAGTACCCCCTACCCCTCATGAATTCTCACGTTCTCTCAAGCCCCCAGGCTGCGAAAATCCATCCTTGTGTGTGTGTTGTGAGGTTTTGTGAGTTTCGGTGCTAACGGTGAGGAGATTCTTGAAGTTTCGCTTCAAGGAGATAACGTTGCTTTACCTAGTCGTTAGTTCTTGTGTTGGCTTAATTCAGTTTCAAAATGCAGATGCTACTGTTCATGGCTCAAACACTGATATAGAATGCTCAGAATCCAATCTCCACCGTTCATAATTTAGATTCATGTGTTATGAACGTCCCTGCAAAATTTCAGCTCAATCGGACCACAAACGCCCATCGATCGGAGCTGTTGATGAAGACTGGACAGGCCGGGTCTGGACCCCAATTCCCCGGGTCCGGACCTCATTTCCAGAAACTAAAATCTTGCTCCGCAAAGCCGTGTCCGGACCGCCCATTAACGGGTCCGGACCCCCCGTAAGTTTTAGGCCCAAAAACGTGTTTTTAAGTGGGTTAGGTCTAGGGTTTTGTCGGGGGTATATATACATCATTATAGAAGAGAGAGGCACGAATTTTCACCCCCAGAGAGTTCGTGTGAGGCTGTGCTTGAGTGATTATTTTGTTGTGAGCCAAATTGATTCCTCTTAGAGGATTTTTGTTAGTATTGATCGTGTGCTTAATTGAAGTCTATCGGAAGGGTCCGATAAAGGAGAATCGCGTTGAAAAAGATTGTGAGCGAGGAGACAAGTTGGAGGCTTGTCGATCTTACAGAGTCAAGGTCTTGCAAAGGGTTGTAAGTGTTCCTAGTGCCTGTAATCTCTGGATAATCTTTTGATAGTGATTTCCTGGGTTTGGCTGCCACGGAGAGGTTTTACTTTTAGAACGTTTTCTAAAAGGTTTCCTCTTCGTCACCAAAATCTTTGTGTGTGATTGTTCATATTTTGGTGAATGTTTGTTTTGATATATATCTGTTAATTCCGCATAAAATTGTAATATTTATCTGTTTAGAATTTTTCAATTGGTATCAGAGCGGGTTCACTCCGTGAAGGATTAAATTCCTGAGTGTGATCTTTGTTTCTTGTTTAAGATGTCTCAAACCCTTAACACTGTGCCTAATTTTGATGGATCAAATTATGGCTATTGGAAATCCCGTATGAGATTTTTCTTAAAATCTATAGACGTTTGGCATGTCATTGAATCTGGATTTAAAGCTCCAGATAAGCCGACGGCTGAATGGTCTAATGTTGAAAAACAAACTCGTATGGCGAATGACAAAGCTATGAATGCTCTATGCTTGGCAATTTCACAAACTGAGTTCTCCAAAAATTTCAAATTGTGATAGTGCCAAGGATGCATGGGAGATCCTAGAAACTACGTATGAAGGAACTAATCTTGTTAAAGCTTCAAAACTTCAAATGTTAGTTTCTCAGTTTGAGGATATTAAAATGTTAGAGGATGAGACATTCAATGAATTTTTTGGTAAACTTAGTGAAATTAGAAATTCCATGATAAATCTAGGAAAGAAAGTTTCTGACACTAAGCTTATTAGAAAAGTTATGAGATCCCTCCCTGAAAGATTCAGGATGAAGGTAACTGCTATTGAGTCATGCACTGATCTTAATACCATGAGGATAGAAGAGTTAGTTGGTGCTCTTCAAACTTATGAGTTTTCCTTGCCTCAACCTAGGAAAAATAAGGATATTGCCCTTAGAACTCTTAGGAAGAACTCTGATGAGTTATCTGATGAGGATTCACCAGATGATGAGGAACTTGCATTGATAGCTAGAAGGTATTTTAAGAATGAACATAGAATTTCCAAGAAATTTGGAAAACAAAAAGAGAGTACTCAGGGTAGAAATGAAAGAGACCCACGTGGTCCAAAATGTTATGAGTGTTCTGGCTATGGTCATGTGCAAAAGGATTGTGCTAACCTCAAGAGTAATAAGCCAAAAGGTCAAAAAGCTTTCAATATTACATTGAGTGACACTGATGAGGAAGAGACTCCTAATTATATGGCTTTTGGTGCATCTTATGATTCTGATGATTCTAATCAATCAGATGTTCAGTCTGCCCCTGATAATGAATCAAATAGGGTTAATGATCTTCAAAACTCCTTTAACAATTTAATGGAAAAGTTTTCTATGCTTAGAAATACTAACTTGAAAATTGTTAAGGATTTTAAGAATCTTGAGCTTGAAAGGGATAATTTGTTGAAATCTTTGAGTGATTCACATGTTGTTTGCAATACTCTCAAATCTGAAAATCATGTGTTAATTGCTAAAAATAAATCCCTTCAAAATGATCTGATTGCATTTAGAAATCACTTGAGTAAATTCTCTAGTGAAAAGCTTGATAAAATGTTGCATATTCAAAAGCAATCTAGCGACAGATCTGGCTTAGGATTTGATAAAACTGCTTCTTTGTCTTCTAACCGTGCTTCTACTTCAAAGACTGTTTTTGTTAAACCAGTGAAAGTAGAAGAATCTTCAAGTGAAGAAAAGCAAGTAGTTGCTCCGACTCCTCAAGGTAATAAAGGTAAGAAAATCTACATTGAGCCTCAAGCATCTTGCCCTACACCTAGAGTCATGCATCCTCCTAGGAAATTACCTTCACAAAGGTTTGTCCCTACATGTCATCACTGTGGCAAAGTGGGTCACATTCGACCTCACTGTTTTAATTTGAAACTTCATGTGCATATAAATAAAAATTCCTATTCTAGGAAAGAAAGTGAGGGTTTGGTCATAATGATGAGAGAAGTGCTATCTAGGCTAGATAAGTTTAAGCAAAGTCATAAGTCTAGACCTAAGATTTCTCAAGTTTGGGTTAGGAAGGATGATACCATTCACCCCTTGAGGGGGAGTGGTGATGATCTCACCTTATGTTAGGTGAGTCACCCACATGTCTAGGATTGTCTTTCATGCATATCTTTGCATATCCTAGAGCATGTTGTTTTTCGTTTTTCATTGCATTTTTGTTTTATTTTGTTTTGAAATTGTATTTTGTTTGTGTGCATTTCTTTTGTGAAAAATAACAAAAAGATAAAAATATTTTACTTTGGTTGTTTTTTTCTTTCTTTTCTTTATTTTGTCTTATGCACCGAGATAGTTCATTAATTTCTCATGTTGTTTTTTATGAATTTAATTCCTTACGTCTTGGAATGTTCTTAATATGCATGAGATGAAAATTTGTGTCAATGAACTTGTTTTTGTGGTTACCTAAAGCCTGAGCTTATGTGGTACTTTTTGCCTATGCTTTATTTCTTGTGCACAGTTAAGCTTAAATTGAGGTTTTGTTTCACTTTATTTGTGAGGTCTGTTAGGTAGCCATATGAGGTTTTTGACTAGTCATATTTTTCAAATTGACCATATGCTAGTTGAACCTAGGGCTTAAAAATTCCTGCTTTCTCTGTTGTGATAAGCACCAAAAGTTTAAGGACACTTTCTCAAAGAGAAAAATAAACAAAATAGTGAAACAAATAAAATCAAAAGATCATATTCCAAAAGGAATTTATTTCACTGTGTCAAACTTGTGCAAAATATTTTACAAAGAGAATTGTATAGGATGAGAGTGGCTAGGCCCTAGTATGATAAGGTTTGACTTTTGATTTGATATACTTGTCAAAACCTCATGGTGGTGAAACTTTCTCCTCATTTTGTAAATTGAAAATTTTTCTCTTTGGATGGCTTACCCACACACCACACAAGCATAGGTTGAATGGAACATTTTCTTGGCTTAGGTTAAGCAATATGAGTTTCTAGCCATTTCTAGTCTCATGTATATTTTGCATATTTGGAGCATGTTTGGATATTCATTGTGCAATACATGAGTCATTGATGTGTTATCATGTGTGTTCATTTAACTTTTAAGGGAGAGAAACATGCTTTGCATTTCCAGTTTCCTGTTGTTAATTGAGTCATACATTGAGGGGGAGTTTTGCTGATGTTTCTTTATAATCACGCATTCTACGTCATTTTTTTTTTATCATGAGTTTTATTTATGTCTTCTTGTTCCACATATGCCTTGATGTATTTTGTGAAGTGTTTCAGGAAACATGAAGACCTTTTGTCATTCTGTGACAAAAAGGGGGAGTAAATATGGGGAGATGATGGGATTGGCTCGACATTTTGGTTTTGTCACTGAATTGCCAAAGGGGGAGTTTGTTAGTTCTTGTGTTGGCTTAATTCAGTTCCAAAATGCAGATGCTACTGTTCATGGCTCAAACACTGATATAGAATGCTCAGAATCCAATCTCCACCGTTCATAATTTAGATTCATGTGTTATGAACGTCCCTGCAAAATTTCAGCTCAATCGGACCACAAACGCCCATCGATCGGAGCTGTTGATGAAGACTGGACAGGCCGGGTCCGGACCCCAATTCCCCGGGTCCGGACCTCATTTCCAGAAACTAAAATCTTGCTCCGCAAAGCCGTGTCCGGACCGCCCATTAACGGGTCCGAACCCCCCGTAAGTTTTAGGCCCAAAAACGTGTTTTTAAGTGGGTTAGGTCTAGGGTTTTGTCGGGGGTATATATACATCATTATAGAAGAGAGAGGCACGAATTTTCACCCCCAGAGAGTTCGTGTGAGGCTGTGCTTGAGTGATTATTTTGTTGTGAGCCAAATTGATTCCTCTTAGAGGATTTTTATTAGTATTGATCGTGTGCTTAATTGAAGTCTATCGGAAGGGTCCGATAAAGGAGAATCGCGTTGAAAAAGATTGTGAGCGAGGAGACAAGTTGGAGGCTTGTCGATCTTACAGAGTCAAGGTCTTGCAAAGGGTTGTAAGTGTTCCTAGTGTCTGTAATCTCTGGATAATCTTTTGATAGTGATTTCCTGGGTTTGGCTGCCCCGGAGAGGTTTTACTTTTAGAACGTTTTCTAAAAGGTTTCCTCTTCGTCACCAAAATCTTTGTGTGTGATTGTTCATATTTTGGTGAATGTTTGTTTTGATATATATCTGTTAATTCCGCATAAAATTGTAATATTTATCTGTTTAGAATTTTTCAACCTAGTCTGTTTTTACACTGTTATGCTGCCCTAAGGTTGTCTTGTGTTGTTAGTTGTAGCTTTAGCTTTAATTATGCTTTAAATCTGGTTTAGAATAGCGTTGTTTTGACTTAGCATGATCGCGTTTACATGGAGGTTTCATTTTGAGTTAGGAGACCTTAGGAAGCCCATTGATAGCCATAGAATTTGGTTTTAGAGAATAGGGGGACGAGTGGACAAAATGAGGTTGTCCCTGAAAACCTTGAAGTGGATGTACGGTCTCGCGACCGGACGTACGGTTCGAAGTATCATAGCGGACGTACAGTCCCAAGCCCGGACGTACGGTCCAGAGTGTGACAGAGGACTGTATTTTAACCAGCCTTCCGATAGCTCCTATTTTCTTGTTTTATAGTTGTTTTGATAGAAATATGACTAATAGAAAGTTTTCCACAGATTTGGGAAACCCGAATCATTTAGAATACTATGAGACATTAGACTCAGGTGAGTTTTAACTCACATAATGCTTGTTGTTATTTTCCATGCACTGCATGACTATTTTATGTACTAAAAACATGCATGTTTACAACACTCACAATTTATACTTGCTGCACATGAACTCTAGCATTATTAAGAAAAATGTTGTGTTGAATATGTTAAGAAAGTGATACTTGTAAAAGCATGCATGTAAAATAGAGACAAGATAGTTTTGCATCATATGACATGGTACACCGGTATATGCGGGATAACGGCCATGGGCATATTATATATGTTAACTTTATGGTCAAAAGTGTGTGTGTTATATAGGCCTTGGATCTAATGGTTGTTTTATGGCCAGCGTAGCCTTAACGGGCGATCATTACAGGACGGACATCATTAGCGGTGTGGTCCACCCAAGGTCTGACTCGGTCATGCCACTAGTGTTATGTATGGTAGCATACAATATCCGGGGCGCCGGTGTTGTATTACAAGTCCCTCGGGACAGCACCAATCCTGCTGGGAAGGGGTAATATCAAGGGTAGACTATACTGTTGAACTATGACTGTCACTCTATATCATATGCATGGATTATATATCTATTTCACATCCATGTAAAATTGTCATGATGAAACTATTGCTTTACTAAAATTTAGAGTTCATCACTAAACTGGCATGGACATTATTTGTGTTAATATTCACTAAGTCTTAGACTTACCCCCATTTTTATTTATGTTTTTCCCTATCATTATGAATATTTGTGCAGTTTAGCTATCCTAGAAGAGGATGTCGTCGGATCTGACTTGGGTGATTGCACAGGATCTGATTTGGGGTCATTTTTAAGGACATGGACCTGGTATGGTTGAAGTCTAGTGCATGTTGTGTGGATGTTAAATTTACTGCTCTCTATTTCCTATAGTTTTCGAAAGTCTTCTGCTGAGATTTTCTCGTTTCAACGAGAAAGGTTGAAATCCCTAAGTCTTGTCCCCCGAGAGATAGGGCTAGGAGACGAACCATGGAGTCAATTACTAGTTAATTGATTTGACCATTGGGGTCGTTATACTCCTGCTTCCATTTTTTTAGATTAGTCCCACTCTTCAGCTCCCCATGGTTACCTTCATGATCTGGGCTTTACGTTATGTCCATGCGAGTAACCACTTCCACACCTTCTTCTTGTTCTATCTCTTCCTCACTAACGTGGTGTACCTCCTGCACGGATACAGGTCTCAAAATAAGGCTTACAATCTCCAGCCCTTGCTTTTCTTTCAGCCCAACACTTGGCCCACCCAAATTAAAATCTGACGTGGCTGTATCTTCATTATTACCATCCATCCCTATATTTTCTTCACGCCCCCCACTTCTTCCAGGCTTTCCACATATATTCGACCCTTCACTAGTACCCGAGATTTTTGCCTGCGAATCCACTTTTTTGCTTGATTCAAAAATCCCCTCTTTCACGCCACGATTCACGTAAGATTCTGATTTCCCTTCCCCCGCTTCCTCCCAAAATTTATTCCTTCAGAGAAGGTTTAGCATGGTTTCTGGGACTTGCCTTTTGAAGCAAGTCATGATAATCCTGCGCGCTGCTTGATTGCTTCTCCTCTCATGTAGATGGTTTCCCCTTCACCTCACTTCCCTTCGCCGGTGTTCTCCTTCTTGGTGCCTCTGCTCGGAGCCAGACTCCCCACTGCTTCTCCGTATTCTCTGAGTTCAAATGCAGATGGGGACTCTCCGGACATCCTTGCCTTCCATGCACAATTTACCCACAATGAAAGCAAAACATTGGCAGTTTTTCATATTTGAAAGTAACCCAATACGATTTTCCTCCTAGATTTAGAGCCCTCCCTCGTTCTAAAGGTTTAGTTAGATTGATAAAGACTCGAATCTGCAGACACCTTCCCCATCCCACTCCATCGCTAGCAATATCCACCTCCTGCAATTCCCCCAATGATGTCCCAATTTTGGTTCCCACTCCTTTTGTCATACAGATAAAGGGCATATCATGAACTTGCACCCAAATCGGTGAATGATTAAACTCTATCTGGGAAGGAGGAGTACCTCCATTGAAATTGTTAAGCACAATAATTTGGCGATCAAAGTCCACAGTTTACCTGCCATAACTCTTCTCTTATCTTCAACCTCAGTAAACTCAAAAAGCCACATATTGTCCTGGACCTCTTTGAAAATAACCCTCCCCACCGTGTGCCATAGTTTAGTCAGAACGGTCTTGAACGCCTCCCTGCTTATTCCTTTCTCTACCCATATCTTTGCTATTAGACAACGATATCCTTGTGCTGTGATGTCGGCTACATCTCCCTCTATGACAGAGATGCCAAACTTCTCTCCCTCTGTCAATGATATTTTCCCACATTACTTCTCCAGTTCCGTTGCCATCCTTTTACAGACGAACAGTGAAAGGATAAGAACAAATAGCTGAATAACACTGAAATTTGATAATATGAGCTGTTCGAAAGGCTCTCTTTCCTGAAGGCATTGTCTACAATATTCTCCAAAATCTCCTCCTTCCCTTACAGACTCATGGCATATAAAGCCAATTCTGGTAGAAGATTCTAACAGAATTACAGCTATAAAATGCTCTCTCAAAAAGACTAAAATAACAAGTAAAATGCATAATGGAATACAAAACACAAGGAAGTCTATTTAAAACGCAGAAATTAATAACAAAGCAATAAACATAAATGGTTGACAGTTGGTCCTTGGAACTTCTCAAGCCTTCCAGCACTGTAGTCATGTGAGGTCCATAACAAGTCTCCCCCCATTAAAGAACCTTGCCCACAAGGTGAGAATATTGACTTTGCAATTTCCATAAACCTTCCCAAGTATCTTCCTCTATAGGAGCCGCCTTCCAACGGATGAGAACCTCCTTAAAAGCGCGGCCATTCTTCTTCGCCATCCTCTGATCTACAATATGCTCAAGTTCTGGTTTGAGTTCCCCATTAGAATCAATAGGTGGTAATGTTGGGAGAGGTGTGATGTGCTGACCCACTTTTTTCTTCAAACAAAATATATGAAAAACTGGGTGAATGCGAGCTTCCTTTGGTAAGTCCAGCTTATAAGCAACGGTTCCAATTTTATGCAAAATTTGGAAAGGGCTAAAATTTTTGCGCATAGCAATGGTTTTCTGGCGATAGGGCTGTAGCTAGAGATAAACCGAATCTCCTTCATTGAATTCGCGCTCTGTACGGTGTTTATCTGCCTGGAGTTTCATACGGTTTTGAGCCTGTTGGAGGTGTTCCTTAAGCAAGGTAATGATCGTGTTTCAGTCCTTCAACTAGGTGTCTATGACAATGTTGGCTGATGTGCCAGGGACATAAGAGATTAGAGATGGGGGTGAATACCCATATAAGGCTTCAAAAGGGGTAAATCTAGTGGAAGAATGGTGGTTCGTATTATACCACCATTCAGCCATAGGTAACCACACACTCCACTCCTTAGGCCGAGCCCCTGCATAGCATCGAAGGTAAGTTTCCAATCACTTATTCAAGGCTTCGGTTTGACCATCCAATTGAGGATGATAAGTCGAACTAAAGGCCAAAGAAATTCCCTAGAGATGAAACAACTCTCTCCAAAATGAGCTGGTAAAAATGGGATCCTTGTCCGAAACCATTGTCTTTGGCATGCCATGTAATTTGAGAACATTAGCCAAGAAAAGCTGGGCCACTTTAGAGGTTGTGTAAGGGTGTGAGAGGGGTAAGAAGTGGCCATATTTGGAAAAACAATCAAACACCACAAGGATGACAGTGAAGCCATGTGAAAGGGGTAGTCCTTTGATGAAATCCATCGATATGTTGGACCAAACTCTATTTAGAATTGGAAGAGGCTGCAGTAACCCAGCAAGGTGGACTGTTTCATGTTTGTTTACCTGACAAACCTCACACTCCTTCACATACTTCTTGATATCCTTCCTCATTCCCTTCCAATAGAAATCAGATTTAGCACGTAGAATTGTCTTATGGTAACCTGAATGACCTGCTATCGGGTTGGAGTGGATGTACTCCAACAATTGACGTTGAAATGGTGAATTCTTGACAATCCAGATTCTGCCCTTCCTTAAAATTAAACCTTGTTGTAAGGAGTAACATTTAGGAATGGTTTGCTCTCTCTGTAGAGTTAATAGCAACACATTTGTACCTTGATCCAGCAAGTAAGAAGCCTTCAATTCATCAACCCAAGTGGGGATGGGAAAAGAGATGAGTGAAATAGACACCTTTTCTAGGTCTGGAGATGTCTCAAACTTCCTTGATAAGGCATCGGCCACCTTATTATCTTTATCCTTCTTATATTCAATGACAAAGTCAAATCCAAGTAATTTGGATAACCAACGTTGCTAGGACACCATACCCACTTTTTGTTCAAGAAGGAATTTTAGGGATTGTTGATCAGTTTTGACCTTACAGGGTTGACCTAACAAGTAAGGTCGCCATTTCTGGACTACCTTCACCAAGGATAAGAGTTCCTTTTCATAAGTAAAGAGGTAAAGGGCTTGCTCTTTCAAGGCTTGATTAAGGTATGCAATTGGCTGCCCTTCTTGCATAAGCACCGCTTCGATGCCCGTCCCCCAAGCATGACATTCAATTGTGAAAACTTTGTTGAAGTCAAGAAGGCGTAAAATTGGTGTGCTGGTCACAACTTTCTTGAGATTGAGAAAGGCCTTTGTGGCCGTGGGAGTCCAATAAAAACAATTTTTCTTCAAAAGGGCTATTAAAGGAGAAGCAATCACACCATACCCCTGATGAACTTCCTGTAGCACCTAGTGAGTCCCAAAAACCCTCTCAAGGCTTTAATTGATTGTGGTAGTGGCCAGTTAACCAAAGAATCTAGCTTCGAAGGATCTACCCGAACCCCATGAGTAGAGATTAGGTGACCTAGATATTCAATTTCAGCCACTGCAAATCCGCATTTAGAATGCTTAGCAAACATTCAATTGTCTTGCAATATTCCCAAAACAGATTTCAAAAATTCCACATGATCTTCTAAGGTTCGACTGTAAATGAAGATTTCATCAAAAAAGACCAATACAAATTTCCAAAGGAACGGTTTGAATAAATCATTCATCAAGCCTTGGAATGTGGAAGGTGCATTGGTAAGGCCAAAGGGCATGACAAGAAATTAACAGTGTCCCTCATATGTGCGGAAAGCTTTTTTATGAACATCCTCGGGTTTCATCCTCATTTGATGAGAACCCGACCTTAAGTCCAATTTGGAAAAAATCACAGCATCATGCAGCTCATCCAGTAATTCATCAATAACTGGAATAGGGTATTTGTCTTTGACGATCTCATGATTCAAGGCTCGATAATCAACACACATTCTCCAACTTCCATCCGACTTCTGAACTAACAACATGAGTGAGGAAAATGGGCATTGACTAGGCCTTCTAACCCCGGAAGACAAGAGTTCATGAACAATCTTCTCAATTTTGGTTTTTTGGAAATATGGATATCGATAGAGTCTAACGGTAATGGGTTGGGAGTTCTTGAGAATGATTTGATGGTCATGGGTTCGAGGAGGTGGCAACTCAGTAGGTGTAGAGAAAACAGAATCGAAGGCATGGAGTAGAGCTTGGATAGTTTCTTGGCTGGGCTGTACCATATCCATGGTTTTAGGGGCAACAATGTGCAATAAAATTCCCTTAGTGCGAGAGACAGAGGGTTTAAGGAATTTATGACCATCCTCCATAGTGAGACCCATAAGTTTAAGACCCTTCAAAGTAATCAGAATGGTTCCCTAGCTATACTCCATAGTCTTGAGGGAAAAATCACACAAGATAGGGCTAATGTTCGCAACCATTCCACTCCCAACACAATGCGCAACCACCCAAGGTAATAATATAAAAATTAGTGACAATAGTATTACCCTGCACCTTTAATGGTATGGAATTAATTCTTCCTTCACTCTAACTGGTAGCCCCATTGGCAACATTCATGTGGAGTGTTGGTGTAGTAGTCAATTTTAGCGGAAGCTTCCTCGCGATGGCAGGATCCAAGAAATTATGGGTGCTTCCAGAGTCTATCAGAATAACAACTCGATGATAATGAATGAAGCCGACCAGTCGCATGGATTTAGGGCCTAAGGAACCAGAAATGGCACTGATGGAAATTTCAAGTTCCTTATATTCGATAATTTCAAATTCTGGCATCGGTTCTCCCGCCTCGACTAAATCATAAAACACTTCCTCTGTATTCTCTTCAGCTAACGATTCCATACCGGACAAAAGGTAAAGCTTTGGGATCTTACATTTATAGCCTGGGTCCCATTTGTCATCACAAGTATAACAAAGGCCCTTTTCTCTTCGCTCTTTCATCTGACTGGTCAAAATTTTATGGACAAAAACATTAGATGGTGTCCTAGAGAAGGAAGACGCTGGAATAGAAGAAGCAACAGAAGCCTGAGTTGTAAAGTTTCCAAATTGCCTCCACGTCTATTGTCTGCCATACGAGTAGGTGCTGCTAGAAGGATGAACTGAGTGTCGAGAGCTGAGAAGATACTCTTCTTGTAGCTTAGCCAGGCCGATAACTGCTACAAGGTTGATGGGATTCAACATCCGAACAGGTAAGCAAATGTCATCTTTGAGCCCACTGAGAAAGCAACTCAGTATATTTTTGTCCGATAAACCCCGCAGACGATTGGAAAGAGCCTCAAACTGCAATGTGTACTCCGCAACTGTGGAAGATTGGCAGAATTTCATTAATGCTTCCTTGGGGTTGTCAAACACAGGTCCAAAACGGATGAGCAAAGCTTGAAGAAAGGCATCCCAAGTAGGAAACTGTCCTGCTTCATCGGCATCCTGGAACCAAACTAGAGCTTCCCCCTCCATGTGGAAGGAAGCCATTTGTATACGTTGATATAGAGGGGTTTGGTAATAATCAAAAAATTGATTCACCATGTATGTCCAAGCCGATGGGTTCTCACCGTCGAATCTGGGAAAATCTAGGCGCATAGGTCTCGATTGTAACCAACGCTCCCCCCGGTAGGTTCATGAACCTCGGCCTCATCTAGATGTCTCCGGTCATCTCTGTTGGCCCACCCTTTTGGTTCAAACAATCGTCTCTCCTCTCTGCCAGCTCTGCATTCTGGGTCTGGGTATCGGCACTCCTCGCCAGCCGAAATAAACAGAGGTTGAAGCACACGGTCTTCCTCTACCAGTGTGGTCTCTCTAGATGTGGGCGATTCTGGTTGTCAACCAGTGTACACAACATTTTAGAAACTTCCGTCAACTGTTGCTAACAAGAAAACAAAGAAAACAAAGAGAAAAACTGATTCTCTTATTCAATGAATGAATTGTGATTATATTGAACTCTATTTATATACAAGATGATTAAGCTAACAAATCAGCAACTAACCTAACTGCTTTCATTGCATGTGATGCACACGTGCATGAATATTAACTAACCAGCTGTTATCTAATTATCTTCCTAAACTGTAAAACTAACTAAATAGATTAGTTTAATACAGTTTGATACGCCCCCTCAAGTGGAATGTTCAGCAGGATGGAAAATATTGATGACATTCAACTTGGACAACATAGAATGAAAATCTGTGCGAGAGAGAGGCTTGGTGAGTAAGTCAGCCAGCTGATGCTTGGACTGAACATGCAGTGTGCGAATCAAACCAATAGCAATTTTCTCTCTCACAATGTGACAATCAATTTCGATGTGCTTGGTGCGTTCATGGAAGACAGGATTGGCAGCAATATGAATAGCTGATTGACTATCACAAAAAACCAAAGCTGGTTGATGAAGTTGCAGCTGCAAATCTTTTAGTAAAGCATGTAACCAAGTAAGCTCACAAGTGACAGCAGCCATGGATCGATACTCTGCCTCAACAGAGGATCTTGAGACCGTATGTTGCTTCTTGGATTTCCAAGAGATTAGAGAATCTCCTAGAAAAATACAAAACCCTGTGACTGATCTGCGACTATCAAGACATCCGGCCCAATCAGAATCACAAAATGCCTTCAAATGTAATTCTGAAGAAGCTGAGAAGAAAATGCCCTGTCCAGGAGAAGATTTAATGTACCTAAGGACCTTGTGTGCAGCATCAAGATGAGGCTGACGAGGAGAATCCATGAACTGACTTAATAATTGCACAGAATATGATAAATTTGGCCTTGTAATTGTAAGATAAACCAGCTTTCCCATAAGTCTTCTGTAAGTGGTTGGATCAGAAATCAATTCACCTTGTTCTCTTGACAACTTGAAATTAGCTTCCATAGGAACAGAAGAGGGTTTGCATGCAAGCATTCCACAATCATCTAAAACTTCTAAGGCATATTTCCTTTGTGATAAGGAAATGCCCTTTGCACTTCTTGCAATTTCAAGCCCTAAGAAAAACTTCAATTCTCCAAGGTCTTTTAAACTAAAAGTAGAATTGAGAAATTGTGTAAGCTCTTCTATAACTAGATTGTCATTACTTGCTATGACAATATCGTCTACATATACAAGTAGAATAATAAAAGAGGTTTTCTTTACTTGAGTAAAAAGGGAGTAATCAGACATGGATTGAGTAAAACCATGTTGTATAAGAGTAGAAGAGAATTTAGAAAACCATTGTCTTGAGGCTTGTTTAAGACCATAAAGTGATTTCTTAAGCTTGCAAACTTTAGATGAATCTTTCAAACCAAAACCAGGAGGTAACTTCATAAAAATCTCCTCATCAAGGGAGCCATGCAGAAATGCATTATTGACATCCAATTGATGAAGATGCCAATTATGAATTGTTGCTAAAGCTAGAAGACATCTCACTGTGGTTAATTTGGCAACTGGGGAAAATGTATCACTATAATCAAGACCTTCTCTTTGTGTATACCCTTTTGCAACCAAACGAGCTTTATACCTCTCAACTTCCCCATTGGCTCGATATTTGATTTTATAAACCCACTTGCAGCCTATAGGGTGCTTATCAGGAGGCAGATCAGTAATTTCCCAAGTATCATTTGCTTCAAGGGCATTGATTTTAGTTGCCATGGCCTTACGCCATTGAGGAGAAGATGTAGCTTGATGAAAAAACTGAGGTTCAATTTGGGATGAGACAGCCAAACTAAAGTGTTTGTAAGAATCAGAAAGCATATTGTAATCAAGGAAAGAATTGAGTGGAAAAGGAATACCTGAAACAGAAATATCACTCTTAGGATCAATTGAATTGAAAGATTGAGTAGCTAAGTTACAATGATACTGCTGCAAATATCCAGGTTTACATTTCTGCCGAGTAGACTTTCTGGAAGGAATAGAGGTAGGAACTGAAACACTGGATAACTCAGGTAAAGAAACAATTGAATCAGGTAAAGGATCAATTGCAGAAGATGAAACAGGAGAAATAGAAGTTCTAGATAGACTTTCTGCTGCAGACACAGGAATTGAACTAGTGGGAGTTGGAATATCAGACAAGGAATGTTGAATCACAAAGGAACCATCAGAATTGAAGTGATGAGGATAAGCAAAAGGAAAAACAGACTCATGAAAATGAACATCTAGAGATACAACCTAAGTTTTGGAAGTAAGATCATAAAGTTTATATCCCTTAATGCCATTAGGATATCCAATAAAAATACAAGGCTTTGCCCTAGCATCAAACTTATTTCTATTTCGATGTAAGGTAGAAACAAAACACAAACAACCAAACACCCTAAGATGATCATATGATGGAACTTTGGAAAACAGAAGCTCATAAGGAGACTTATTAGAAAGATTTGGAGTAGGAATTCTGTTGATAATGTGAGTGGCTGTTAAAACACAATCACCCCAAAATTTAAGAGGTAAATGAGCTTGAAAATGCAATGCTCGAGACACATTCAGCAAATGCTGATGTTTACGTTCCACAACAGCATTTTGTTGTGGAGTTTCAACACAGCTAAGTTGGTGGATTATTCCATGAGAGTTAAAGAAATCATGCATGGAAAACTCAGTGCCATTGTCAGATCGAATTGTTTTGATTTTGACCTTGAATTGAGTAAGAACTAAGTTGTAAAAGATTTGAATGATATTGCTAGTTTGAGATTTAGAATGAAGTAAGTAAACCCATGTATATCTGGAAAAATCATCAACTAAGGTAAGAAAATAGTGGCTTCCATTTATTGATGAAACAGCAAAAGGTCCCCACAAATCACAATGGACCAATGCAAAAACAGAACATGAACTTGAGGTACTAATAGGAAATGAAAGCCTACGTTGCTTAGCTAAGGGACAAACAGTACAAATGGTAGGAGAATTACATGGTATGGCAGGGATAGAATCATGTAAAAGTTTGATTCTGGAATTGGAAATGTGGCCTAACCTAAAATGCCAAACATCAGCAATTGAATTTTTAAAAGGGCTTAAAGCAGAAACATTAGCTCTAGGTGGAATGAAAGTCTGGGCAGCAGGTGAATGTCTCCTTGATGTAGGCAGCAATAGATGAAACAAGCCACTCTTCTCTTTACCCAAACCAATCGTCCTCCAAGTGAGTAAGTTCTGTATGAAACAATGTCCAGAAAGAAAAATAATGCAGCAATGAACATTGTGAAGAAGTTTACTAACAGAAATGAGGTTGAATGAAAAAGATGGAACACACAAGACATTAGTGAGAATGAAAGAGTCAGAAATTTTGACAGTCCCTATGTGAGTGACTTCAACAAACTGACCATTAGGCAACTTAACATTTCTAGACACTTTTGCAGTAATAGAAGTGAAAAATGATATGGAACTAACCATATGATCTGTAGCTCCTGTGTCTATAATCCAAACAGAAGTTTGAACATGCATTTGTGAATGCACAGGTGAAAAAACAGAATATTGTTGGTTCAAAGAACTACAATATGAAGATGAAATATTACCTGCCATGTTTGAAAACAAATGATCTTGAGTAGATGAAGCAGGACCTACATGATTGGCATAACTCACATCATGATTCTGATTTTCTTGTGGTTTGATCAGATCAAGCAACTGACGACACTGATCTGGAGTAATATGCAGTATAGGTTCTGCATGAGATGTTTCTTGAACTTGATTAGCAGAGCTAGCTGAGTAATTAATTTGGCTTCTTGGTTTGTAACCCGGTGGATAACCATGTAACTTGTAACACTTGTCAATTGTGTGGCCAGAGAAACCACAATGAGTACAAGTGGGGCGTTCCCTGCGGTTATATGGCTTAGAGAAACGAGATGGAGGTTTAGGAATGGCTTTGGAAATCAAAGCAGTAGGCTCAGAATACAAAGGAATGGTACGAGAGAAAGCAACCAAACGTTGTCTTTCTTCTTGAAGAACCATAGCAAAATTTTTATTAATGGATGGAAGAGGATCAATCAGAAGGATTTGACCTCGAACATTGGAAAAAGAATCGTTTAATCCCATGAGAAACTGAAAAATATATTCTTGAGAATGAAAATCAAGAAGAATTTTCAAACCACCACAAGTACAAGTAGAAGGAGGACGAAAGCTAGAGAGTTCATCCCACAAACTCTTAAGCTGAGTAAAATATGTACTTATAGAATTTGTACCTTGCTGGAGAGAGGATAATGATCTCTTCAATTCAAATACTCATGGTCCATTGCTGTGGTTAAATCTCTCAGTCAGATCACTCCAAACAGCAGATGCAGTGTTGAGAAACAGGACACTGTTTGCAATCTCTCGAGAAACAGAATTTAGTAACCATGACAAAACCATATTATTGCAACGCACCCAAGAATGTAGGTTAGGATCACCTACAGATGGTTTGGGAAGACTTCCATCCACAAAACCAAACTTGTTCTTGGCCACCAGCGCCATATCCATTGATCGTTTCCATGTGACAAAGTTGTCACCATTCAATTGTTGAGAAACAAGAACAGTTCCAGGACTGTCTGCATGGTGAAGAAAATATGAACTTTCTATAGAAGTCTCATGAGGGGCTGCAGATGGTGCAGAAACCAAAATATCATCGCCCATTGCAGGAGATTGTTTGAGAGAAAAGAAAAAAATGAAAAACAGAGGAAAAGCTTTGAAGGAAGTTTAATGGAGGAAGAATTGAAAAAAAAAAACAGAGGAAGGCAGGAACTCTCACTGCTCTGATACCATAACAAGAAAACAAAGAAAACAAAGAGAACAACTGATTCTCTTATTCAATGAATGAATTGTGATTACATTGAACTCTGTTTATATACAAGATGATTAAGCTAACAAATCAGCAACTAACCTAACTGCTTTCATTGCATGTGATGCACACGTGCATGAATATTAACTAACCAGCTGTTATCTAATTATCTTCCTAAACTGTAAAACTAACTAAATAGATTAGTTTAATACAATTTGATAGTTGCTGAAAGGTGGTATTCTAGGTTTGCTGCTAGATAATAGCTTCTTGACACTCTTTCAGATTCATAAATCTGAAAGAAACGAGAGCCGTCAGGCATGAGAAAAAAATAATTTGGATTTTTTTGGGTTAAATGGAAGCAAGGAAGAAGAGTCGTAGGCTCTGGATACCAAATGTAAGGGATGTTCTAGGTCGGGAAAGAATTTTACTGACAAACTGTGAAAGGATAAGAACAAATAGCTGAGTAATACTAAAATTTGGATAATATGAACTTTTCGAGAGGCTCTCTCTCCTGAAGGCATCGTTTACAATATTCTCCAAAATCTCCTCCTTCCCTTACAGACACATGGCATATAAAGCCAATTTCGTAGAAGATTCTAACAAAATTACAGCTGTAAAATGCTCTTTCTCAAAAAGACTAAAATAACAAGTAAAATGCATAATGTAAAGGGAAATACGAAATGCAAGGAAGTCTATTTAAAACGCAGAAATTAAATAACAAAGCAATAAACATAGATGGTTGACAAATGGTCCTTGGAACTTCTAAAGCCTTCCAGCCCTATAGTCACATGAGCTCCATAACAAGTACATTCAAACAGATTAGTGCATATGCAAAACACACACACACACACACACACACACACACACATATATATATATATATATATATATATATATAAGGAAAACAATTTTTTTTAAGAAAAGAAAAATGTTTAGGGAGAGTTCTAAACTTTTGGGGGGGCCTGTGCTCACCTCGGTCCACCCCTTTTGGCATGTTCAAAACTAAAATTTGATTCACATTCTTTTTGTATTTCTCTTATATCTTATGTTCTTTTATCGTTTCTAATATTTTGTTTCTTGGTAATTCTATCATTATTTGTTTTCTTCGATATTTAATATTTATACCTACTCTTAGACGTCGTTGATTTTACTTGGTCGTTGTTACGAGTTCTAATCACTTATGATCACTATGTCGTTGTATGCTATCTAATTAAATCTTAGGTCTCCAAGGGATAACTCAATTGATTAGGGACCTCGTCTCATGAATCGGAAGTTACTAGTTCGAATCCTCTCTCCCCCTCTTGTACGGACATATAAAAAAAAAAAAGCTAAATCCTAATTACAATCCCCTATATTACAAGAAATATCAAATGGATTAGCTACATTATCTATATAGACAAAAATATATTAATAACGTTATGTGTTATACACATTTTAGCAAGGAAGCTTCTACATCATTTAATACAAAAATTACATATTTTTTTAATTACAAACAAATCTCTCTTTTTTTTAATTTTATTTTTTATGAGTAAGAAAGAGAGAGGAAACATTGAAACAACATCAAGGTGAGTCTTTTCTATTGTCCAGGCAAAATACTGCAATGGGGGAGAAAGAAAGGGAATGCTTTTATATTCATTTTTATTTTTTATTTAAAAAAATTTAATTTATTTTTTCTTAAAAAATTAAAGTAAAAAAACTTGGAATCGCTAGGTATCGAACCCCGTTCCTTTCATCCAAGCACTAATGCAGACTCTACAATTGTTCCCATGCTGTCCCCAAGAGCTAGCTCAATCGGCTGGGATCACGCCTAATAAAGTGGAGGTCACTAGTTCGAATCCCCCTACCACCTCTTGTGCGGACATGTCAAAAAAAAAAATTGTTCCCACGCTTCAAAATTGGGCACGATTATTAAATAAATAATATTTGTTTGTACTCTTTGCAAAAGTAGGTAAAAGTTGTTTTTGCCAAATAAAATAATTATAAAAATAGGATGACTTTAAAGAGTTTATCCAAATCCTCGATGGACAGGTGGCTGAGCTTGATCATGTCCAAGGGTTAGATTCTCTCCAAATAACAAATAAAAATATAATATTTACATTACTCAAATTATATATCCAACCTCACTACTAACAAAATAAAATATATGACCTATAATATCTAAATGACATACCATGCCACCTCCACATAGGGGCAGAATCCAAATTTTTTGTTTGGGTCCAAACCTATATATATATATATATATATATATATATATATATATATATATAATCCTTCTATATGTTTGCTGGCGCATTTATTGAAAATAAAAATAGACAATTCTTATACAAAATTTCATACTAAGGACAAGTTTGGGTGTACGTTTGAAAGGTCTAGAAGTGCGTTTAATACTAAAAAATCTGTTTAAAGAAAAAAAATACTCGTTTGGTAAAAAAAAATTGAAATAGCTTTTAAGGGTCCAAAAAGCCTAAAAATGACAAAACTGCATTTTGGACAAAAGCTTAAAAATAAAGCTTTTGCCAAAAAGTGTCTTTTGACTTAAAAACGCTATTTCTCAAACATAATTTCAAACATGCTCTAAAAGTCTGTTTGGATTTATGATTTCAAAAAGTGTGATTTAAAAATAATGATTTTAAAATATAATTTTTAAACACGAAGTTAAGCGTTTGGCAAAATCGCGGTTTAACCTTTAAAATCGCAGTTTAGACTTGATGCCATAAGTTAGACATAACTCGTCCACTGCACCTAAAAAAATGCTTATGCCTTGTTTAGTTCTTTAATTTTCAAGTATCTCAATTTCTTGATTAGCAATAATTAATTAGCAAAGCCTCCAAATTGTTTAGTTGTCACACTAAAAGGCTAGTACTTCATCCATGTTTTAGGAATAGTTGCAAAAAATATCATGGTAGGTTTGATCAAAGTGATAAGTTACATTCAAGTTTAGTTTTGAGGTTAAGAGGAAAGGATAAGGGGCAGTGGGAGAAGTACCTCTTGGTAATCTTGTAATTGCGAAATATAATGCTACAAAAATAAGGGAAGCAATTACTAAGATGATAATTGTGGATGAGTTGCTACTTAGGTTTGTGGAAGGTGAAGGGTTTCAGGATTTCATGAAGATATATAGTGGAGCCTAGGTTTCTAATTCCTTCTTGTTATACTGTGATGAAGGATTGTGTTAAGCTCTTCATGTTTGAGACGGAAAATTTGAGGGCAATGTTCATGACAACGGGTGCTCGGGTTTGTCTTACCATAGATACGTGGACTTTGGTACAAAACCTTAATTATATGTGTATCACCTCCCATTTTATTGATAGTGATTGGAACTTAGACAAAAGAATTTTAAACTTTTGTTTAATTCCTAATCATAAAGGCAAGACCATTGGGAAGAAGATTGAGTCATGTATACTTGAGTGGGGTATTCATTGCATTTTCACTATCACAGTTGACAATGCTACTTGCAATGATGCGGCTTTGGAGTACATGAATAGGAGAACTAGTAATAAGAAGAATGTCGTATTAGAGAATCAGTTTATACACGTGAGGTGTTGTGCACACATACTAAATCTTATTGTGTCTAAGGGTTTGAAAAAGATTTATGAATCTATTGTGAAGGTTAAAGGTGCGATGAATTATGTGAAGTCCTCGACTTCAAGGTTTGAGAAGTTTGAAGGTTGTATGGAAAGAGAAAATCTTTCTTTCAAGGGTTTATTGTGTCATGATGTTTTAACTAGATGGAACTGTACATATAAGATGTTGGAAGGTGCTGACAAATGTCAAATTCACTACAAAAAAAATAGCATTTTCTGACGTGGCTACACTATATGTTTTGTTGCCACGTCATTAATTTTCTGACGTGGTAGTTCACCACGTCATAACACTATATTTATATAAATAATTATAGATATATAATTATGTAGATATATTTTTTTTTCGAAATAGTTTCCTGACGTGCCTTGTGTGGCACGTCAAAATTTCCTGACGTGCAACACATGGCACGTCAAAATTTCCTGATGTGCCAAACATGGCACGTCAGGAAACTTCCTCGAGCCCTCCCCGCGCAAACGCGTCCCATCCCCCCCAGCTAGTGCACCATGGGCAGGATTTTGAAATTTTTTCCTCAACTTTTTTCCCCTTTTTATTCTTCCCTCTACATTTATTTCCCCACACTCTCTCTCTCTCTCTCCTCTCTCAATCTCCCTTCTCTCCATGGCAGCTCCCTTTAGAGGAAGAAGAAAAAGAAAAGGTGAAGAGAAAAAATTGAGAAGCAGCAAATCGAATAAAGAAGAAGAAGAAGAAAAAGAAAAGGAGAAGAGAAGAGAAGAAGAAAAAGAAAGGGAGAAGAGAAGAAGAAGAAATAAAAAAAAAATTAAAAAAAATTAAAAAAAAAATGAGAAGAAGAAGATCGAAGAAGAAGAGAAGATAAGAAGATTTTTTGGGTTTTCGAAGATTTGTTGGGTTTGACGTTTAGGTTTTAGATTTTTCAGATTGATTTTTTGATTTGGGTTTTTGATTGTTCGAAGATATTTTCGGTGTGGGTTTGAGTTTTTGAAAATGGAGATCGAAAAGACGAGAGAGAGAGAGAGAGAGAGAGAGAGTGAGAAAATGGAGAAAAGTGAGAGTTGACCGGAGAAAAGAAGAGAGCAAGAAAAAATTGAGAAAAGAAGAGAACCCATGCCGTGCAGAAACGAGAAAATTTTTTCGTTTCTCTGCATCACTCGAGTGGTGCAGAGAAATTACAAAAAAAAAAAAAAAAAAAAAAAAAAAAATTAATACATTTTTTAATTGAAAAAAAAAATTCCAGAAAAAATTAAAAAAAGATTTATTTTTTTAAGTAATTTTTAAATTTCCTGACGTGTCAATTTTGACACGTCAAAAAATTCTGACGTGCTAAATAGTAACACGTCAGGAAAAAACAATTTCCTGACTCCGAGAAATGCTATAATGCAATAAAATGATCATTTTTGGCCCATAAAGTGTTAGGTGGCAAAAGATCATAGGCTCCATTTATAATTGTTGTGGCTCCACCCACTGATAAGCCTATGACCTTTTACCACATAGGACTTATATGGGACAAAAATGGTTATTTTATTGCACTATAGCATATCTCACCTGACTCTTATGCTTCTGACATTCATTACACGTCAGAAGCGCCACGTCAGAAAACTCCAGTGAGAAAAAAATTGTTTTTTTGTAGTGATTGCTTTTCAACTTATGCAAGAGTTTGATAGCAACTTTGGCTACTGCATGAGTGAGGTGGAATTTGACTTTCACATTTTTGACAGGGGGACAAGCCAACACCGAAACCAATTTCTATGAAGATTTGTGAGGGAGTGTGTCTTCGATCTTATCGGTGTGGGATGCTAGAAATTTGAAAACTCTAGAAGAAGTTCATGGTCAATTTTTCAATCTTCTCAAATATCTTTTCATTGTTATTTAAGAGTAGATCTAGAGAGACGTTAGTGCTGTGAGAGTGGTGGAGAGAATCTCAACCCTTGAATGAGTCCCCATGCTCTAAGAGGAGGAGGTGAGTCCCCAACAAGGGCCGAGTTTTACGTTTTGACTGTTGACCCTTTTAATTTTGTAATTGAATGGAAACTTGCATCACTTTGCACGAATTTTCTTCTTTCTCTTGTATGTTGTTTCTATTGGCTTCATCTTATTTTAATTTTATTACGTACTGAGCAGCAACATCTTTGACCACCTATTTGGTGGATCTTGATGACCATTTCAACTTGCCAGCTCCCTTTTGGAAGTATTTGATGACTTTTTGTCTTCGTTTTTTGAAAAAATACACTTTAATTTAGCCCTCGGAACCAGGGCAGAACTAGGATTTGTAATGTAGGGGACAAAATTTTTTATTTTTGGTTGGGGAGATGGACCCACTTATATAAATACAAAACCACGTAGATACATATAATCTTTTTATATGTCTTCGTGCGTGTTTATATAAAATAAAACATAGAAGTCTTACATTTAATCTCATATCATTGCAAATATATAATAGTATAAACAATAAACAAAATAGCTTAAAAAAAAAAAAAAAAAAAAAAAACCTAGCAAAATATATTAAACGCAATCTATTAGGTCTAAGAAGAATGTTTCTTTTTATTTTTTTTTTATTTTATTTTATTTTTATTTAAAGCGGGAGAGAGAGAAAAGGGGAAAAAAGAAGGTATCTTTGAGTGTGAACTTTTTTTCCTAACAATCACCCGGAGCCCCAAATAGCAACAATGCTAAGAGCCGAGCCAAACAATTTTGCAATCATAAATTATTAAATCATTTAACTTGTGATCTCAAAACAAATATTGTAAATCTAAATGACGATAAATAATGACTCAAAAAACTGATTGCTGGGTAGAAGCCATTCAAAGACCCAAACCAATTAACTTTTTCTTTCACATATTCAATGAGAGTCCCAAACCAAATTAAGTTTTTGATTAGAAGTGAACTAGAATATAGAGGAAAACTAAATGAATTGGGTCTTTTACGTGAAAGAGGGGGCAAAGTTAAAAAAAAAAAAAAAAAAAAATTTAAAAATTTAAAAAATTAAAAGGGGGCACAAGTAATTTTTTTTTTTGGTGGGGGGGCAAAATTAAAAATAAAAAAATAATAAGAATTTAAAACAGACACAAATAATATTTTGGGGGAACAAATTTATAAAATTGGTATATTTGAAGGAAATTTATGAAAAATTGTAAAATTTGGGGGGGACATTCGTCCCCCCAACCCCATCTGTGGCTCCGCCCATGCTCGGAACTATCATAATTTTATAGTTACATCTCCAAACTTCAAAAAGTGATATCGTGGTCTCCTATTCTATCACTGTGGGTCAATTTTTGTATTTTTCTCCTTAAAATAACCTTAAAAAATAGCTATTTGAAAAGAAAAATTAAAATTATTAAAAAAATAAGACAAAAAGGAAAAATGAAAGTATGATCCTTTTTATCTTAAATTATTATTATTTTTTTCAAATGGTTATTTTTATATATTTTTTAATAACTTTAAAAGTATTTTGAAAAGAAAAATAAAAAAGTGCCTATTTTGACACGAGATGGTAGTATGTGAATCCTTAATGTTAGTTTTTAATGTTTGAAAGTGTAATTACAAAATAATTGATAATATGAGGAGCCAAAGTATATTTAGATATATATTTTTTTTTTTCATACGAAGAGAAAGGACAATAATTTCTTACAAACTCCTTACATGTCAAATGCACTAAAGAAACTTCTAGCTAGAAATATTTCTAGTGGGTTTCAAACAAGAATCAAAAGCTCCACAAGTCGTCCAAAACCAAGTCATTACAAAACTTTGAAGTTTCAAGAGTATTCGCGAATATACACGAGATCAAAATGAAAATCTTCTATTACAAACACTTACTTCTTTCATCTCCCTAATATAATGCTCGATCTAAAAGAGTTGCAAGTCTAGAATTTACTTCTACCATGCATTATAGATGTTGTTATTCAATAACTACTACTATATATATATATATATAAACACTTGTTATGCTTTTCGGTGCATATTTGCTACGTACATGTTTGCGTGGTACTACCGGAGGGAAGCCAAAACTCAAGTCGAACTCTACGATGGAATAGCTTCTTCCGCAATATATGGCAAAGCAGACGGCTCATGACATCACCAAGCTCAGCCATTTCGATGATGAATTTTTTGATCACCGACTCACCGATATCGTCCATGTTCCTTCATGATCATGATGAAATATTGTGGCTCTCAGCTAGCCAACCCATTTTGAATAGAATAATAGTCGAGCAAAACCCACTACAGTACTCCCCTATATATACCCACCACCATTGCTCTCTTCAACGTACAAATCTTCAAAGATGAAAATGAAGCTCTCTACTACCTTCATTCTCTCCTTAGCTTTCGCTTTCTTGCTTGGCAATTGCAAAGCTGGCGGAACTCCGATCCCGTCCGCCACTCCTGCCGGCGGTGGCGATGTCGGCAGCATCATCAGCTCCGCCCTTTTCGACCGGATGCTTAAATATCGCAACGATCCGCGGTGTAAGAGTAAGGGGTTCTACACGTACAATGCTTTTATCACGGCTGCACGATCTTTTCCCGGCTTTGGTACAAGTGGTGATGTTAATATACGTAAAAGGGAGATTGCAGCTTTGTTGGCTCAAACATCTCACGAGACAACTGGTGAGAAAATTGAACAATTATTTTTTTTTCTTGCTTTTTTATTTTGTTTTTGGATTAATTTGTTGAATTTAATTGCGAAAGATGATTAATTAATTTTATTTTGTGTAGGAGGATGGGCAAGTGCACCAGATGGCGCGTATGCATGGGGTTATTGCTTTGTTACGGAAAACAACAAGCTAGCCTATTGTACGCCGTCCAGCCAGTGGCCGTGCGCTCCCGGCAAACAATATTATGGTCGGGGACCGATTCAACTCACTCAGTAAGTCTTTGAATTAAATATGAGAAAAGTTTCCCTTTTATTTTCTTGCACCTCTTGTTGGACTTTGTACAAATCAAGCATGCATTGAATTTATGGGACTTACATGTGGGTGGTCTTATAGATTGAATGCTAAATTTGCAAAAGAGATGGACAAAAGATTTGCAATAGAATGACATCAAACACATCTCGCTAAATAGTTAAATATATAATTACGTGTTGCAATCAAGTCACGTCGAAGTATGAGTACAAGATTATATAGGTTAGCCATAACTCGACCTATTTAATTAAATGAGTTATATCCCTTAACCCTAACCCAATAATTTTGTATTGGCTTTGTGTCGGATTCACATGTACTGTTATTAGCTTTAATATCATGTGTCAGGTTTAGGTTGTGTTGAGAAATGGTTATGAGGCTAGTTACATAAGTCAACCCTAATCCGACCCCTTTAATTAAATAAGTCAAACTCTTCAATTTTAATTCGTTAATTTTATGTTGAATTCGTATCAGTTCGCCAGTCGTGTCTAAAATTGATAACCCTACATATAATATCAAAGACTACTTCTAACGCTTTGATTGTTTGGTTGACTTTGACAGCAACTACAACTATGGGCAAGCGGGTAAAGCCATTGGAGTTGATCTATTAAAGAATCCAGATCTAGTAGCCACAGACCCAGTAATATCATTCAAGACAGCCATATGGTTTTGGATGACTCCACAGGGAAACAAGCCGTCTAGCCACGATGTCATCATCGGAAAATGGACACCGTCCGCTGCGGACAGGTTAGCCAGTCGAGTTCCAGGCTATGGTGTGATCACCAACATAATCAACGGTGGGCTGGAATGCGGGCATGGTGCTGATAATAGAGTGGCTGATAGGATTGGATTTTACAAAAGGTACTGCGACATACTGGGAGTAAGCTATGGGGACAACCTAGACTGCTATAATCAGAAGCCTTTTGCCTAGGCTAACTAGCTGCTATGGTTCAAGGCAAATAAAGGTTCAAACACGTATAATAATGAAGGAGACAATAAACCCTATATGTAATTGGAGAGATTTTCTTGTCCAATGAGAAGGTTTCTACGTTACAGCTAAATAAATAAAGAAGAAATTAAGAAGTTTGAATAATATTGGAGGTGCAGCCCTCATATCTCTTGTATTGATGTGGTGTCCATATTGCAAAACACACACATATATAATAATAATAATAATAATAATAACCATGACCAACCCAATTCAATTTGGCCGGATCTCAACTCAACCCAATTCAGTTAAGCCGAATCTGTTTCCGAATACGAATTTTCCTCCTCTATCACCTTCATCTTCATCTTCATCCAAATCAGATTCCAAAACAAATTCTTGTGTGAAAGTTAGATTTATAGAATAAAATACTTCTTTATTTTTTTATATTCAAAAGTTTCATTTATTTTTTCTGAAAAATGAAAAAATATGGAAATGCAAGGTATCGATCCCTATTCCTTTCATCCAAGCACCGATGATGGCTCTACCAATTGAGCTACGTTCCCATGTTATAAGTGTGAGCATGATTACTGAATAAATAACATTTACATGTACTCTCTGGAAAAATAGGTAAAAGTTCTTTTTGGCAAATAAAAGAATTATAAAAATAGGATGATTTTTATCCAAATCCACGATGGTGTATTATTCTGCCCTATTAACTTAAGTTAAGGGTAAGGGTAGACTGTAGGTGTATAATATGGGCTAAGGTATATTATATATGGTTGTGTGATATAGAAATTTTTGGAAAGGGTATTAACCTACAATTTGGAAAATTTTGGCATTTAATTATTAGGTACTGCATGAAGCTAATATTATGACCAGACCAGATTCATTAATATACTTATTCCACGTTTAATGGTGCTATGACAATCTATAGGAATTAGGATCCCTCGGACAGAAATTTCCTCCAAACCGGTATGGAGGAATTATTCTAAAATCCATGTAAATAGTGTCAAGTGTCTATAAATATTTAAAAGTTACATTAAATTCTTAACCTCATTAATAGCAGTTTACTAATTTATACTAAATATAATGTGCCTTTTAAATGTTTATAGACACTTGGCACACTACAAAAAACGAATTTTTTGTTGACATTGGTTTTCTGACGAGGCATTTTTGACATGTTTCAAGCGCTAAAATTTTGGGTGTCAGAAACGGAAAATTTCTGACATGTGAGATGTAACACATCAGAATTTTCTGACGTGTCAAAATTGGCACGTCAGTAATTTAAAAATTATTGAAAAAAATAATAATTTTTCTTTTTTTAAATTTTTTCTGGATTTTTTTTTTCAATTAAAAAATTTATTAATTTAAATTATTTTTCAATTAAAATAATATATATATATATATATATATATATATATATATATATATATATATATATATTAATGAAAAATTATATATATATATAGTTTATATATAAAAAAATTGATTTATATATATATATATATATATATATATATATATATATATATAAATCAAGAAACCCAAACGTCAAACCCAACAAATCTTCTTATCTTCTCTTCTTCTTTTTCTCTTCTTCGATCGTCTTCTCTTCTCCTTTTTTCTTTTTTTCTTTCTTCTGCTTCGCTTCTTCTCTTATCCTTTTCTTTTTCTTTTTATTGATCTGCTTTTCTTCTAGCTCTGCTGCCGTGCAGAGAGATTGAGAGAGAAGAGGGAGATTTAGAGAGGGAAAGAAGATCTGGAATTAAATAAGAAAAGAAGATCTGGAGGAAAGAATAAATAATAAAAGAGGGAAAGAAAAGGGAAAATTAAAGTTGAATGTCCCGCTATTTGTTTTTTTTTTTTCTGACGTACTAAACTAGCACGTCAGAAAAAAAAAAAATAGTGTTTTACTACATGCAGATAAATAGTTTTTTTGAGTGAAAAAAAACAAATAAAAGAAATAGAGCAGAAAACATATATATACATATATATATATATATATATATATATATATATTTTAATTTCTATATTACTGCATGGAGAATAATAAATCAAAGAAATTCAGAAAAGCTAAGAGCAGTTATTTAATAAAGATCTGGAAAGATTTTAAGTCTCATTTTCATTTAAAATCCTTCCTAATAAAAAACAAAAATTAGATGAAATATATATAATATAAATAAACCTGATATAATATATATATATATATATATATATATATATATATATATATATATATATATTGACATGTCAAAATGACACATCAAGAAATATTGACGTGTCAAAGTGACACGTCAATAAATATTGATGTGCCAAAATGACACATCAATATTTCTTGACGTGTCTAATTTTAGCACGTCAATAAATATTTAAATATTAAGTTATTTAAATAAAATTTTTAACAATTAAATTGAATTTAAATTTCCTGACATGTCAAATATTTCCTGACGTGTTGAATGTAACATGTCAATAAATATTGACGTAGCATATTCAACACGTCAAAAAAAAATTTGTTGATGTGCCACTTTTGGCACGTCAATAATTACTGACGTGACAAAATTTGGTTACTATTTGTCACGTCAAAAATCATCAAGTTTTTTGTAGTGGCACTATTGTGCATGGGTTGAAGATATTTCCTTTATATCGGTTTAGAGAAAATTTATGTTGGATCATCTCCATTTTAAATGAATTAGATAGTTAATTATAGTGAAGATGTATTTTTATCCCCTCCAATCCATAGTGCCTTATTCCGCCTTTTTGTATAAATTTTTGAAAAGGGTATTACCCTAAAATATGTAAACTTTTTGCATTTAATAGGTGCTGCATGAAGCTAATATTATGACCAAATTAACTCAGAATTAATGGTGCTATGATAATCCATAGTGCCCTATACTACCCTACGGATTATAGGGCACTATGAGGAAATATCCACACATAAGGAATTTCCGACGAGAAGATAATGCGGACCTTGTAAGAGAAAGGGTAATATTCCTGCTATACTTTTGATGGGAATTATTAAGTGTAATTTTATTCTGGATTGCATTAAAAGCTTTTATATATATATATATATAAAAGTTGTGTCGACTAAATAACATTACTCAATTATTAAACATTGTGAGAAAATGAAATAATAAGTGAATTATAGCAATACTTTTTCAAACTTAAAATTGATAGGAAATATTCCTTGATTACGGATTGCTTGGATTATCTACCCCTACAAAATAAGAGATGGTTATTTTTAGGAGTAACTTTCTATCTCAATTGTATATCTTGTAAATATTTAGGAGTTATTATTATTATTTTTTTAATAAATATTGATCTAAAGGCTCATAGGCACTACCGCATCATCCTAAATTACAACATTATATATAAGGTGTGTTATTGATTTTTTTTTTTTTTTTTTTTTTACATGTCCGCATAAAGGGTTGAAAATGGGTGAAAGAGATTGAAACTAGTGATTTCTACTTCATGAAGCATAATTCCCATGTGACTGAGTTACATCTTGGAAACATGTGAATTACTGATTAAATATTAAGGCGTAGTCCACACTTAACTGAGCTACAGCTTAGAGGCAGGTGATTCACTGATTAAATGTTTAGACATGAGATTTATATAGCAGAAAAGCGTGAGCCTAAAATAATATGTATTATAATCTGTGCTTTGTTTAAAACCTTTTATTTTCTCTTGGTAAATAATTAATCAAAATTTAAAACATGGATATTGATGATCGATGTTGAAACATGCACAGCCAATTCCATGTTGAGGAGGACCTGAAATCACTTAAACGAATAGTTTCGAAGCTTGCCGGGATGACCTTAGGAATATTTTCAATGCCTAAGTTAGTTTCGACGTTATAAAACTCATTCTCCCCACAGAGAGAGAGAGAGTGAGAGAGCGAGAGAGTGTTCTTGAAGTAGTATGTCCTTGAACGAATTGATGAATTGCCTACTTTCTCTTTTGATCCTTGTTCCTTCAAGTTGAAAGCCATTCATTCCTTTTACGATCCTGTCACGTGTTGCCTTTTGATTAGGTTGCGTGTAGTTTGTCAATGAATCAAGGTCATTAAGCTATGGGGACAACCTAGACTGCTATAATCAGAAGCCTTTTGCCTAGGCTAACTAGCTGCTATGGTTCAAGGCAAATAAAGGTTCAAACACGTATAATAATGAAGGAGACAATAAACCCATAAACCGTATATGTAATTGGAGAGATTTTCTTGTCCAATGAGAAGGTTTCTACGTTACAGCTAAATAAATAAAGAAGAAATTAATAAATTTGAATATTGGAGGTGCAGCCCTCATATCATTTGTATTGATGTGGTGTCCATATTGCAAACACACATATATAATAATAATAATTATAATAATAATAACCATGGCCAACCCAATTCAATTTGGCCGGATCTCAACTCAACCCAATTCAGTTGAGCCGAATCTGTTTTCGAATACGAATTTTTTTCTTTTCCTCCTCTATCACCTTCATCTTCATCCAAATCACTTTCAGATTCCAAAACAAATTCTTGTGTGAAAGTTAGATTTATAGAATAAAATACTTCTTTATTTTTTTATATTCAAAAGTTTCATTTATTTATTTTTTTAAATAAAAAAATATGGAAATGCGAGGTATATCGATCCCCGTTCCTTTTATCCAAGCACCGATGGAGGCTCTACCAATTAAGCTACGTTCCGATGTTATAAGTGTGGGCATAATTACTGAATAAATAACATTTATATGTACTCTCTAGCAAAAATAGGTAAAAGTTCTTTTTCGGCAAATAAAAGAATTATAAAAATAGGATGATTTTTATCCAAATCCACGATGGTGTATTATTCTGCCCTACTAACTTAAGTTAAGGGTAAGGGTAGGTGTATAATATGGGCTAAGGTATATTATATATGGTTGTGTGATATAGAAATTTTTGGAAAGGGTATTAACCTACAATTTGGAAAATTTTGGCATTTATTAGGTGCTGCAAGAAGCTAATATTATGACCAGATTCATTAACATACTTAACCCACGTTTAATGGTGCTATGACACTCTATAGGAATTAGGATCCTCTCGGACAGAAATTTCTTCCAAACCGGTATGAAGGAAATATCTTTCAACCCATGTAAAATAGTGTCAAGTGTCTACAAACATTTAAAAGGCACATTAAATTCTTAACCTCATTAATAACAGTTTACTAATTTAGACTAAATTTAATGTGTCTTTTAAATGTTTATAGGCACTTTAGCACTATTTTGCATGAGTTGAAAGATATTTCCTCCATATTGGTTTGGAGGAAATTTATGTCCGATCATCTCCATTTCAAATGAATTGGATAGTGTCCTCAATAAGTAGCTCAATCGGCTGTGAATCATGCCTTATGAAGCAGTGGTCACTAGTTCGAATCCCCTCTCCCCCTTCCCTTGTGGACATGTCAAAAAAAAAAAAAAAAAAAAAAAAAAAGAATTGGATAGTTAATTATAGTGGAAGAGTATTTTTGTCCTCTCAAAAAGTGAAAAGACAAAATTACCCCTCCAATCCATAGTACCCTATACTGCCTTATTCTATAAATTTTTGAAAAGGGTATTACCCTAAAATATGTAAACTTTTTTCATTTAATAGGTGCTGCACGAAGTTAATATATATTATGACCAAATTAACTCACAATCAATGGTGCTATGACAATCCATAGTGCCTTATACTACCCTACCGATTATAGGGCACTATGAGGAAATATCTACACGTAAGGAATTTCCTACGAGAAGATAATGCGGACCTTGTAAGAGAAAGGGTAATATTCCTGATATACTTTTGATGGGAATTGAATTATTAAGTATAATTCTATTCTGGATTGCATTAAAAGCTTTTATATATATTTATAAAGTTGTGTGGACTAAATAACATTACTCAATTATTAAACATAGTGAGAAAATGAAATAATAAGTGAATTATAGCAATAGTTTTTCAAAGTTAAAATTGATAGGAAATATTCTTTGATTACGGATTGCTTGGATTATCTACCCCTATAAAATAAGAGATGGTTATTTTCAGGTGTAACTTTCTATCTCAATTGTATATCTAGTGAATATTTAGGAGTTATTATTAGTATCTTTTAATAAATATTGATCTAAAGGCTCATAGGCACTACCGCATCATCCTAAATTACAACATTATATATAAGGCATATTATTGATTTTTTTTTTTTTTTTTTTGACATGTTCGCATAAGCGGATGGAAATGGGTGAAAGAGATTCAAACTAGTGATCTCTACTTCATAAAGCATAGTTTCCAAGTGACTGAGCTACCTCTTGGAGACATGTGAGTTACTGATTAAATATTGAGGCGTAGTCCTCACTCGATTGAGCTACCCTTAGAGACAAGTGAGTTACTGATTAAATATTTAGACATGAGATTTATATGATAGAAAAGCATGACCCTAAAATAATATGTATTATAATACGTGCTTTGTTTAAAACCTTTTTATTTTCTCTTGGTAAATAATTAATGAAAATTTAAACCATGGATGTTGATGATGTTGAAAATATGCACAGCCAATTGCACGTTGAGGAGGGCCTAAAATCACTTAAACGAATAATTTGGAAGCTTGCCGGGGATGACCTTAGGAATATTTTCAATGCCTAAGTTAGTTTGGACCTTATACAAAGTCATTCTCCGCCAAGAGAGAGAGAGAGAGTGTGTTCTTGAAGTCGTATGTGTTTGAACGAAAGAGTGTGTTCTTGAAGTAGTATGTGCTTGAACGAATTGATGAATTGCTTACTTTCTCTTTTGATCCTTGTTTCTTCAAGTTGAAAGTCTTTCATTCTTTTTACGATCCTGTCACGTGTTGCCTTTTGATTAGGTTGCATGTGGTTCGTCAATGAATCATGGTTATTAGCTCTAACAAAGGGTGTCCTTGATGGAAATGGAGAGAATCCGGTTAGTACAAGTTAGGAGGACAAAATGGTCTTTTCAAAGGAAATGGAAAGGATCCTTTTGGGTCCTTAATGACTCTGTCTCTCTATCATACCAGCCAACCCATTTTGAATAGAATAATTAACAGTCAAGCAAAACCCCCTACACTCCCCTATATATACCCACCACCATTACTCACTTCAACATACACATCTTCAAAGATGAAAATGAACCTCTACACCTTGGTTCTCTCCTTAGCTTTCTTGCTTGGAGCCTGCGCAGAACAATGTGGAAGACAGGCCGGCGGAGCTGTATGTCCCAATGGGCTATGTTGTAGCAAGTTTGGGTGGTGTGGCACCACGCCTGACTACTGTGGGACTGATTGCCAGAGCAATTGTAAAGCTGGCGGAACTCCAACCCCGTCCCCCACTCCTAGCGGCGGCGGCGACGTTGGCAGCGTCATCAGCTCCACCCTTTTCGACCAGTTGCTTAAATATCGCAACGATCCACGGTGTAAGAGTAATGGGTTCTACACGTACAATGCTTTCATCGCTGCTGCACGATCTTTTCCCGGCTTCGGCACAAGTGGTGATGTTAATACACGTAAAAGGGAGATTGCAGCTTTCTTGGCTCAAACCTCTCATGAGACAACTGGTGAGAAAACATTTTTTTTCTTTTTTTAATTTTGTTTTTCGTTTAATTTGTTGAATTTAATTGCGAAATTAAGATGATTAATTAATTGTATTTTGTGTAGGAGGATGGGCAAGTGCACCAGATGGCCCGTATGCATGGGGTTATTGCTTTGTTACAGAAATCAACAAGCAAACCTACTGTACGCCGTCCACCCAGTGGCCGTGCGCTCCGGGCAAACAATATTATGGCCGGGGACCGATTCAACTCACTCAGTAAGTTTTTGAATTAAATATGAGAAAAGTTTGCTATGTGGGTCTCGCTGGTTTAATGATGAATTTGTAAAAGAGATGGACATCAGATTTGCAATAAAATGACACCCAACACATCTCACTAAACAATTAAATATATAATTACGTGTTGCGTTCGAGTTTTGTTGAAATATGAGTATAAAATTATATATGTTAACTCTAACTCGATTTATTTAATTAAATGAGTAAAATTCCTAAACTTTAATCTAATAATTTTGTATTAGGTTTGTGTCGGGTTCACAGGTTGTGTTACTAGCTTTAATATCATGTGTCAGTTAAAATCGAATCGAGAAATAGTTATAAAGTTACATAAGTAAATCTTAAGGAGACCCATGGAGCAATTCTTAGATAGAAAGCACTAGCTCCTGGTGCGACTTCATAAAAAGCAATCAAAGATAAGATCGAAGAGAATGAAACGCACGTAGTGGGCCAACCCCATTAGTTAAATTAAGTCATATTCTTCAATTTTAATCTGCTAATTTTATTTTGAATTCATACCAGTTTGCAAGTCGTATCCAAAATTGACAAACTTACATATAATATCAGAGATTTTGACCTTGACTTTTGACATTTTGATTGTTTGGTTGACTTTGACAGCAACTACAATTATGGGCAAGCGGGTAGAGCCATTGGAGTTGATCTCCTAAACAATCCGGATCTGGTAGCCACAGACCCAACAATATCATTCAAGACATCCATATGGTTTTGGATGACCCCACAGGGAAACAAGCCATCTAGCCATGATGTCATCATCGGAAAATGGACACCGTCCGCTGCGGACAGGTCAGCCGGTCGAGTTCCAGGCTATGGTGTGATCACCAACATAATCAACGGTGGGCTAGAATGCGGGCGTGGTGCTGATAGTAGGGTGGCTGATAGGATCGGATTTTACAAAAGGTACTGTGACGTATTTGGAATAAGCTACGGCGACAATCTAGACTGCTACAATCAGAAGCCTTTTGCCTAAGCTAACTAGCTAGTATGGTCCAAGGCAAATAAAGGTTCAAACACGTATAATAATTAAGGAGACAATAAACCCTATATGTAATTGGAGAGATTTTCTTATCCAGAAAGTTTCTACGTTACTAGCTGAATAAAGAAGAAATTAATAAATTTGAATATTTGATGTGATGTCCCGCATTCAAACAGATTAGTGCATATGCAAAACACCCACGTACACACACACACACACACACACACACACACACACACACACATATATATATATATATATATATATGAAAAAAGTTAGGTATTTTTCTAGTGTCCTGTGATGTGACTTTTAAAATTATTGTTGAGTTTAAGATTATCATTATTGACTTTTAATCTATTGGTGATTTTAAAAGTTACATCACATGCATTTAGGAGGACACCAAGAGAACACTAGAAGAACACTTAGCATTTCCCTATATATATATATATATATATATATATATATATAAGTAAAAATAAAAAATAAATAAAAGGAAAACAATTTTTTTTTTAAAAAAAAAAAAAAAAAAAAAAAAAAGAAAACCCAAGGTAGTAGTTTTTAAAATTTTTAGGAGTATATCTTAAAAAAAAAAAAAAAAAAAAAAAAAAAAAAACCAAGGTAGTAGCTTTTAAAATTTGTAGAATAAAAAAAAAAAAAATAAAAGTTTAGGGAGAGCTTTAAAATTTTGGGGTGCCCGTGCTCACCTGGGTCCGCCCCTAGCATGTTTAAAATCTTAAAAATGTTCAAAACTAAAATATGACTCACATTCGTTTTGTATTTCTTTTATTCCTTATGTTCTTTTATCGTTTCTAATATTTTGTTTCTCGGTAATTCTATCATTATTTTTTTATTTGATATTTTATATTTATACCTACTATTAGACGTCGTTGATTTTAGTTGGTCATTGTTACGAGTTCTAATCATTTATCATCACTATGTCATTGTATGCTATTTAATTAAATCTTAAGTTTTCAAGGGATAACTCAATTGGCTGGAGACCATATCTCATAAAGCGGAAATTACTAGGTCGAATCCTATCTTCCCTCTTGTGTGGACATGTCAAAAAAATAAATAAATAAAAAAAATCCTAATTACAATCGCCAATATTACAAGAAAGATAAAATGAATTAGCCATATCATCTATATAAACAAAAATATATGAATAACGGTATGTGTTATACACATTTTAGCAAGAAAGGTTATACATCATTTAATACAAAAATTACATATTTTTTTAAATTACGAACAAATCTTTCTCTTTTATTTTATTTTATTTTTTATGAGTAAGAAAGAGAGAGGAAACAACATCAAGGTGAGTCTTTTCTATTGTCCAGGCAAAATACTGCAAAAGGGGGGGAAAGAAAGGGAATGTTTTTATATTTCTTTTTTCTTTTTCTTTTTTTTTTTTAAAAAAAAGTAAAACCTGGACGGTATCGATCCTCGTTCCTTTCATCCGAGCACTGAGGAAGGCTCTACCAATTGGGCTACGCTCTCATGCTATAAAATTAGGCATGGCATTCACTAAATTAAACCAGACAAAATATACAATTCTTGTCAATTCTAACCGCCTCTACAACAACACCATCTTTCCAAGTAAAATAAATCTCACATTGCAGGCCAAAAGGAGAAACATCCAACCAGCCAGAAAAACTAGAACTAAATAAAGAAGCTTGAAAACGAGCAGAGTAAACCTTAGTTTCAGAAAGAAGAAGGATATCAGGCGGATGAGCTCTGATTAGCGCCCTCAGAGCTCAAATTGTCGGGCCACGGGCTAGACCACGACAGTTCCAAGCAAGGGCTTTAATTGGCCAAACAACAGTCCCTGCGTAGCTCAATCAGAGATAGCAGCTGAAATGCAGAGCACCAACCACTTCAAATCCCCAAAGAGCAAGTAGGGGATGTGTGAAAAAGAGAACCAACCCACGGAGGAATGGGTTTAAGGAACCTGAGCCAGCAAAGAAGAGAAAAAACAGATCTAGAATACCGAATCTGCTAAACAGAGCTTCAAAAAGAAGGTTTAGATGCTGGGTAACAAGAGAGAAACCCAAAAAGATCGACTCTCGCACAAGGCGGAGGAAATCTCACTGGGAGATGGGTATAGGCCTTACTAGGAGGTGGGTAGGTCTGACAAGGAGGGGATGGTCGCCAGAGCAAGAAGCTTGGGCGGGGGATTTTTCGTTTCTAGTTCTTGGGTTTGAGTAACCGCATCATCCTAAATGCAAGTGAAGAGATGGTGGGTAGAATGCATTGTAGCATTCCTCTCATCCTAAATTACAACATTATATATAAGGTGGGGGAGAGAAATGGATGAAAGTGATTCAAACTAGTAATATCTAGAAGCATAATTATGAGGTGATTGAGTTACCTCTTGAAGACATGTGAGTTATTGATTAACTATTCGGGGTGGCTGTACATTTTCTTTTTTTAAAAAAAAAAAAAATAATAATTAAATATAATTTTTAAAATCTTTTAACTTTTTTTAAAAAATTATTATTTTTAATTAATTATATAGATACGTGTCAATTTGTTATTGATGCTAGTGTGATGTTCTGTCAAATTTTAGATGAAATTTAGACAGAGGTACCATTCCCGTCTTTAGGCAAATTAGAAGTACTTTATGTGATAAAAATTAAATTTTAAGGAACAAAAAATAAAAAAGTTAAACTAAGGTATTTAACCCTTCAGAGAATAAAAAATAAAAAATAAAAAGTTTAGCGTGAGCTTTAAAATTTTGGGAAGCCTGTGCTCACCTGGGTCCGCCCCTATTAGCATGTTTAAAATCTAAAAATTGTTCAAAACTAAATGTATTTCTGTTATCGCCTATGTTCTTTTGTCGTTTCTGATATTTTGTTTCTCGGTAATTCTATCATTATTTTTTTCTTTGATATTTTATATTTATACTTACCATTAGATGTAGTTGATTTTAGTTGGTTGTTGTTACGATTTCGAATCACTTATCATAACTATGTCGTTGTATGCTATCAAACTAAATCTTAGATCCCTAAGGGATAACTCAATGGTTGGGAATTACACTCTATGAAGTGAAAATTATTAGTTCGAATCCTCTCTTACCCTTCTTGTACGTACATGTCAAAAAAAAAAAAAAAAAAAACTAAACTAAACTAAATCCTAGTTACAATAGCCTATATTACAAGAAAGATAAAATGGATTAGCCATATTATTTATATAGACAAAAATATATTAATAAGGTTATGTGTCATACACATTTTAATAAGGAAGGTTATACATCATTTAATACAAAAATTACATATTTTTTTAATTACAAACAAATCTTTCTCTTATTTTATTCTATTGTCCAGGCAAAATACTGCAACGGCCACATAAAATATGAGACCCATAAATATATAAATATATATAGATACATATAATCCTTGTATATGTTTGTCCGCGCATTTATTGAAAATAAAAATAGACAATTTTTACACAAAATTTTATATTAAGGGCCTGTTTGAGTGTGCGTTTGAAGTGTTTAAAAGTGCGTTTAGCATTCAAGAAGTCCGTTTAAAGAAAAAGGTATTTGTTTGGTAAAAAAAATTTGAAATAGCTTTTAAAGGTCACAAAAGCCTAAAAATGGCCAAAACGCACTTTTGACAAAAGCTTAAAAATGAAACTTTTGTCAAAAAAACGCCTTTTGGCTTAAAAACTATATTTTTCAAATATAATCTCAAACATGCTCTAAGAATCCGTTTGAATTTGTGATTTCAAAATGTGTGATTTCAAAATAACGATTTTAAAACGTAATTTTTAAAAACACAATTACGCATTTGGCAAAATCGCTGTTAAACCTTTAAAATTGCAGTTTAGACTTGATGCCATAAGTTAGACTTGACTTGTCCACTGCACCTAAAAAAGATGCTTAAGCCTTGTTTAGTTCTTTTTCAAGTATCTCAATTTCTTGATTAGCAATAATTAATTAGCAAAGCCTCCAAATTGTTTAGTTGTCACACTAGAAGGCTAGGTACTTCATCCATGCTAACACATTTGAGGAACAGTTGCAAAAAAATCCTAATAGGTTTGATCAAAGTGATAAGTCAAAGCAAAGTTTAGTTTTGAGGTTAGGAGGAAAGGATAAGGGGCAGTGAGAGAAGGATCTGTTGGTAATCTTGTGATTACGAAATACAATGCTACAAAAATAAGGGGTGCAATTTCATCTTGAAGTTTGGCGGAGACGGAGTCATCGGTTGCTTTAGCCGTTTGGCCGCCATATGAGGATGGAGAATTTTCATCCCATCTTTAGGTGAACCGTACCTGTCAAAAGTTCCTTGTTCTTCCAAGGTAGAGGTTGCTGGATTGTGCCTATTGCTTGAGACGCGAGAGCAATGCCTTAGAGATCGCTCAAATCAGGTGGCAGAATTGGTGGCCGACGTTGAAATGAAGGACCATCAAATAGTTTTAAGAGATCGCCAGTTGGATTTGCGGGATCATCGGATTGCCAACCTTGAGGCTCAACTTATCAGTGTTCATGACGATAGGTTGAAGCGTGCCTCTGGCGTTTACTCTGCTACCCATCTATTTTTGAAGGAAGAGGAAAGGTGCAGAAGACTCTGGAGGAAACATTGACTTTGGAAGGCAAGGGCTCTTGAGAGTCGTAGTCCTCCAAGTGAAGGCCATTGGGAGTGACCTTCGATATAAACGGCAATGGCCTATTTGGGGTCGATAATTTTTTGTTCATCATATTCCTAGGTGTTTTACCCAAATATGATTCTTTGCACAATGTCTTCTCGGACGTCGAGTACTAGATCGAGCCCCGTTGCATTCCTTTTGGCTATTGTTGTGGCTGAATCTTCTTGTAATGAGCCTATTTCTTTAATGAAATATTTCTTTGATTCCTTTGATATGTTTGTTTGCTAAAATTATAGAGTGCTCCCGACCTTGATCACATGGAGTGTTTCCGACCAAGGGTTTTTCTCCCTGTTTGGCTGAGTCCTTTTTTTTGTCTAGGGTTTTCTCCTTATTTAGCTGAGTCCCTTTTTTTTTTTGTCAAGGGTTTTCTCCCTGTTTAACTGAGTCCAGGGTTTGCACCCTTCTTGTTTTTTGTCAAGGGTTTTATCATTGTTTAACTAAGTCCAGGGTTTGCACCCTTCTTGTTTCGAGAGCGCTGTTTTGTTCCTTTTCCGTGAGCATTGCTCTACTCTATTTCCTATAGTATTACCATGTTCCAATATTTTTCCAAGGGTTATCTCCCTTTCCTCCGTGCAAGATGAAAAGCTCATCATTGGGCGTGGTCGTCAAATTGACCAAGGGTTCTTTGACGCTCAAGTCAGTTTTTATTTATGAGTTGATAATCTAAAAAGGTGAAATAAAAGAAATTACAAAAGTTAAAAATAACTGATAATATTTCTTTAAGTGGTTTGCATTCCATGGTCTCGACAGTGGTCTTTCTTCCACATCTTGTAGATAGTATGCTCCTTGCCGATGACTTCAGATGACCTTGTATGGTCCTTCCCATGTTGGTCCAAGCTTGCCTTCTGCTGGATCATGGGTTGCTGTGCTAACTTTCCTCAAAACCCAGTCGCCTATCTTGAATTGTCTGGGTTTAACTCTTTTGTTGAAATATCTGGTTGTTCATTGCTGGTAGGCATCCATTGTTGTTTGAGCTTTATCCTTCTTTTCTTGCAGTAGATCCAAACTCAGCTTTATTCCTTCTTCATTCAATCCTGAGTTGTAGTGCTTTACTCTAAAGCTGATGGATCCGACTTCGACGGGAATTACTACCTCGGACTCGAAAGCCAAAGAGAATGGGGTTTCTCTCATTGGTGTCCAAATTGTCGTTCGATATGACCACAATACTTCTAGAAGAAATTCCACCCATGCTCCTTTCTTGTCCTCCAACTTCTTTTTCAGTTCTTTCATTAGGGTCTTGTTTGTAGCCTCCACTTGACCATTTGCTGTGGGTGCCCCAGGGATGGAAATTAATTCCTTATGTACAGCTTGGCGCACTAGTTTCAAAATGGCTCGCAATCAAACTCTTTGCCATTGTCGGTTACGAATGCGTGAGGGATCCCATATCTACACACAACAGATTTCCAAATGAAGTTCCTTACGTTCCCGGTGGCTACGATTGCCAAAGCATTGATTGCTACCCACTTTATGAAGTAATCTACAGCGATTACAACAAATCTGCAACCCTCTTTTCCTGTGGGTAAGGGTCCCACGAGGTCTACCCCTATTGCGCAAAAGGCCATGGTACTGACACCGAGCTTAATTCCTATGGAGGGTTGGTAGTCAATTTGTCAAATCGGTGGCATTTATCGCAATGTTTCACCACTTCACTTGAATCTTTAACATACTGGGCCAATAATACCCTGCTCAGACCGATTTGTGTGCTAGCAACCTTCCGCCAGAGTGATTGCCGGAAATGCCTTCGTGGATTTCTTTGAGAACGTAGGAGGCCTCATCTTTGGATAGGCATTTAAGTAGAGGTAGAGTGTACCCTCTTTTGTATAGAGTTCCGTCGATTAGTGCATACCGAGCTACTTGGATACGTATCTTCCGAGCCAACTTGTTGTCGGAGGGTAGTTTCCCCTCTCTTAGGAATTGCATTATATCGCCACTCCACTCCAAATCTCCATGTTCTTCTTCAATACATGCCACTTGTGCTACCCGAGTAATTGAAGGCTCAAATAATTCTTAGACTGGACGCCCAGCTGCTATAATTTCTTTATTGTTGGCGGAGCCAATAGGAGCTAAAGCATCTGCTTGTGTGTTCTCTTCCTGAGCTACCTTTGTGAACAATATCTTGTCGAAAAACTCGATAGCACCCTTCACTTTTGTTAGGTATCGCTTCATTTTGTCTCCTCGGGTCTTATATTCTCGTTTGATGTGCCCGACCACCACTCAAAAATCGCTTATGATCTTTAAGCTCCTTACTCCCATCTCCCGAGCCATATTTAGTCCAGCAATGATGGCTTCATATTCCGCTTCCTTGTTGGTGGTGGTGAATTTCAGTTGTATTGTTGCTTTGTATTCTTCTCCACTGGGTCCCATGAGCATGATACTGACCTAATTATATTTTTGGGTTGAGGACCCGTCTACACGTGCAACCCACGTTTCTTCTTGGAGTAATTCTTCCTCTTCTGGAAAGTTGCAGAACTCAGCTAAGTAGTCAACCAAAACTTGTATCATCACAGATGTTCTCGAATGGAATTCTATGTCGAATTCCCCGAGTTTGATTGCCCAGTTGACTAATCTTCCTGACAAATATGGTTTCTACAAAATTTTCCTTAGAAGGTATTCGGTTAATACTTTGATAGTGTGCGCTTGGAAGTATGGCCTCAATCTTCGAGTTGAAGTTACTAAGGCGAAGGCTAGCTTCTCAATCCGAGGATAACGTTCTTCTGCTCCGTGTAGTGCCTTGCTAGTGAAGTACATGGGCTTTTGTACTCCATTCTTTTCTCGGATTAGTGCTGAGCTTATCGCTGATGGTGATACGGCCAAATACAATTATAAAGCTTCGCCTTCTACCGGTTGACTCAGCAGCGGTAGAGTCATTAGGTATTCTTTTAAATCCTGAAGTGCTTTGTCACAGTCCAAGTTCTAGGAAAAAGCTTTCTTCAGAATTTTGAAGAACAGGAGGCATTTATCAGTTGACTTGGAGATTCGCCTCCTGGTTAGTTGTTGCAACTACTTTGTGTTATGGGGAGATTGCATCTTTAGAATTGCCCTTATCTTTTCATGATTGGCTTTGATTTTTCTTCTCGGGATGATGAATCTGAGGAACTTTCCTGATGACACGCCGAATGCGCATTTAGAAGGATTGAGCTTCATTCTGTAGCACCTTAGCGTGTTGAATGCTTCTGACAAGTCAATGATGTGACTGGCTGCCCGTACGCTCTTCACCAACATGTCGTCTACATACACTTCCATATTCCACCCAAATTGTTCTCAAAACATCTTGTTGACCAATCTCTGGTATGTGGCTCCCGCGTTTTTCAATCTGAAAGGCATCACTCGATAACAGTACAAATCTGTATCAGTCATAAAGGTGGTCTTTTTCTGATCCGACTCATGCATAGATATTTGGTTATATCTCAAGAATCCATCCATGAAACTCAAGACTTGACAAGTCTATCCGTGGCAGCGGGTAGCTATTTTTAGGGCATGCTTTGTTCAAGTTGATGTAGTTGACACTCATCCTCCATTTCCCATTGGATTTCTTCACCAGTACCACATTGGCTAGCCAAGTGGTAAATTGAACTTCTTTGATAAATCTAGCTTCGCATAACTTCCTGACTTCTTCGGCTGCCACCTTGCTTTTCTCAGCGGAGTATCCTCTTCGTCTTTGTTGCATAGGTTTGTAGCTTGGATTGGCATTATTTGTGCACTATCACCGAGGGTGATATCCCTGGCATATCTTTGTGGCTCCATGCAAACACGTCGCTATTTTTTCGAAGGAAAGACACTAGTTCTTTCTTCAGCACTAGGTCTAGTTGAGACCCAACTTTTACACTTCTGTTCGGCCCACCAACCTTGAATTCTTCCAAATCCTCGACCGGCTCGCTGCCCTGTAATTGCTACCTTCTTCCTTCTTGGGTGGTACCCGAGATCGATTTCTTGAAACATTCCTTCATAGAAATGTTGTAGCATTGCCGGGCAACTCATTGTTCTCCTCTTACTTCTTTGAATCCGTTGTCTGTTGGAAACTTCATCTTGAGGAGTGGAGTTGAGGTGATAGCTCTAAGCTCATTAAGAGCCACTCTTCCTATAATGGTGTTGTAGGCTGATGGTCGGTTGACCAGTAGGAAGCATATCATTATTGTGGTTGTCTCGGGTACGAACCGGCCGTGACTAGCAACTTGATGGATCCGACTGGTTGCACCTGTTCTCTAGTGAATCCTATCAAAGGGCAATTGGTTGGAACAATTTTCTCCTGTCCAAGATTCATCTTTTTGAATGCAGACTAGTATAAGATGTTCGTTGAGCTCCAATTATCCACCAAAATGCGATGGATGTTGTGATTTGCCACGGTTAGCGTGACTACCAAGGCATCCCTGTGTGCGAGTGACACGCCTGCAAAATCATCGTCGATGAATCCGATTCTCATTGAGTTCTTCTTGGGTTGTTTCATCGATCTTTCTATGGCATATACTTTGTGAGAGCTCACTTGGCGGGTATATGTCTTCCTTGCCCTTCGTGATTTGCCTCCCCTCGAAAATCCACCTATAATAGTATGAATCTCTGGGGCAATTGCTCGGTTTGGAGGTTCCTGGGCATGGCGGGCAAATTCCTGCCTAGGTTTATCCTGCCTTCTTTTGTTTTCCCAAGGATATCTATTCCTACCCTTGCGATTTTCCGCTGGACTTCTACTTCTATACCGTTCCTGTTGTCGGCGGTACTGTGGGTTTCGATACTCACCTCTTGGACATATTTTTCTCTATTGGCGACCGTTCCTCTCTGATCCCCCAAAAAATGGACCAGCTTGCCATTCTTAATGAACTTGCCGATAAGGAGTCTCAACGCTATACAACCCTCTGTGTGATGACCGCTTGCCTCATGGAATTTGCAATATCGATCCTGGTGTTGAGACAACAGAGCTCCCACTATTCTGGGAGGTCTTTGGTATTCTGGGTCTTTTTTTATTTCCATCAAGACCTCAGAAATGTTGGCATTGAGAGGAGTGAAGTCATAGTCATTGAACCTTTTCTTGAAAGGCTTTGGCTCATCCATCCTTCGGTGATCCTTCTTATTCTCCTCAAACTTCTTAGGTAACTTCCGAGCTAATCTCATCCCCTTCAAAGTTTCTTCTTCATTGATGAATTCCTCTACCTTGTCTAGCAGGTCTTGGAGATTGTCAGGCTGTCTCCGTGCGAGTTTTCTCATCACCAGCTCCTTGGGAGAGATACCTTGGTAGATGGAGGAAAATATCACGCCATTATTAGGGTCTTCCACCTTCAATTTCTCCATGTTAAAGTGGATCATAAATTCTTTCAGGCTTTCTCCTTCTCGCTGATGGAGTGTAAGGAGATATCCGAAAGGCTTCTTCCTTTCTCGGGACCCTAAGAATTGGGTTAAGAAGATTTGCTCGAGATCTTCTAAAGTACTTATGGAATTGTGCATTAAGCCTCGGAACCATTCTCTGGCATTCCCCGAGAGAGTCATGGGGAAGGCACTGCATGCTATCTCTTCAGGCGTTGCGTGAAGTAATTCTCTAAATGCTCGGTTGGGTCTCTGATCCCACTATAGCTCAAAATCTGGGGTACTTTGAATTTATTGGGGAGTTGATGGTCAACCACCTGTTTGGTGGATGGCATTTCCGTCCCTGCAAAAAGCTTGCTAACTACAGCGGCTTTGTGCTTTTCCTTCCGCTCCATAACAGCGCATCTCATGGCTAACTTTGCTAAGGCTTTGTTGACCTCATTCTGCGGATTAGCCACTGGTTGATCTTGAGGGCCAGTCGATGGTTGACCTTTTTCAGGCACCCCCACTCTTCGTGGGTTTTCCTTCCAATTATTGTCTTGAGGATCGCCTCCACACTAGAGATGACGGCTTTCACCTTGATGACTGCGGCTATTAGAATGATGGTTGTGATTTTCTTGCTCCTCCCAACGCTCATTCCGTTTGACTTCGGATTGAGACTGTTCCGAGAGACGACGGCGCAGCTTCTTATTCTGTTGAACCAAGAGCGCTATTTGAGCTTCTAAAGTGGTGATGCGCTCCCTATCTCCTCTCGTCTGGGGGGCTAGCAGCAATCGTTGATTGATCTAAATTGTTGACTCCTCATGGCGAGCTTGACTTCTGGACCTTGTATTCACCATAATCACAAATTTTTTATTTCATAAGAACAATAAAAGTCGTTCCCACAGCCAAACTGTTGGTATAGTTTCCAATATGGTGGACGCAAGGGGTGAGATCGTAATTTTGGATGTCGCTCCTTCTTCAATCTGCAAGACAAAAATGGGGTTAAGAGAATACACCGGGGGTGTTCCTGCGAATCCTCTCTCTGATGCTAAAGTTAGCATCTTTTTGAGTTCTGTATAGTGTTTAATGAGAATGAGTCATGTACCTGTCTTCCTGACATTCGTATCCTTTTATAGGGGTAGTTGTGGATGTAGTGATGATGATCGGGCGGAGGATTTGGGATCCGGGTATAACGAATGGAAGAGTTAATGTTTCTATTCCCTGGCCGTTACGGTTATTGTGAAACCGCTACTGTCGTTAGTATGAATCCCAAGAGTGGCACGTAACTATCATAGCAATTGATCCAAGAATGTTTGTAGCCAATGTCGACCCCGAGAATGGTGTGTAACGGTTGCTATCATGAATGTTGATCCGAGAGCGATTCGTAACTATTTCTGTAATCAATGAGTATTCGAGAGTGTGGGTAACTGTTGATGTGATTAATGTGTGTGTTTGACCTCGAAATTGTCGGCTTGATGATCGCTGCAAGCATGGTGAGAGTAGGCTACTCTAGGTCATCATAGAATAGCGATGACGATGGGCTTAGGTCTTTGGCATTGGGCTGGGCTCGTAATATCATTTTGGGCCTTGAACTCATAGAGTTTGGTACGATTTTCAAGTGTAACATTTTATATTTATACTTACTATTAAACGACATTGATTTTAGTTGTTAGTTCTAATCACTTATCATCACCATGTCCTTGTATTCTATCTAACTAAATCATAGTTACAATTGCCATATTACAAGAAGAATAAAATGGATTAGCCATATTATCTATTAAGAATAATATATTAATTAAACTTTAACAATAAAATTTGATTAATAATTTTACATCTTTAGAAACTGATTTTTAAACTAATTTTTTAATATTCAATGTAAAAAATTATTATATTAATATTTTAAAATTAAAAATACCTTATTTTAACTTTTTTTTCTTAGGCTTCAATACTTTTCTATTGTCCTGGCAAATACTGCAAAGGGGGAGAAAGAAAGGAAATGTTTTTATATTCATTTTTCATTTTTTATAGAATAAAATACTTCTTTCTTTATTATATTCAAATTTTCATTTATTTTTTTCTTAAAAAGAATAATAAAAAAACCATGGAAACGCGAGATGTTGGTCCCCGTTCCTTTCATCCAAGCACTGATGAAGGCTCTACCAATTGAGCTAGTTCCCTTTATCCAATTTCTCGATAAATAAAGTTTACTTGAACTCTATAAAAAAAGGTAAAAGTCATTTTTGGCAAATAAAAGAATTATAAAAATAGGATGATTTTTATCAAAATCTAGGATGGACAGGTGGTTGAACTTGACCATGTACAAGGGTTGGATTCTCTCCAAATAACAAATAAAAATATAATATTTACATTACTCAAATTATATATCCAACCTTCCTACCAACAAAATAAAATATGAGACCTATAATATCTAAATGACATATCATGCCACCGCCACATAGGGGCAGAATCAGAATTTTTTGTTTGGGGTCCAAGCTTGTAAAAATAAATAAATATACAAATACATATAATCCTTCTATATGTTTGCAGGCGCATTTATTGAAAATAAAAATAGATAACTCTTACACTTAATTTCATACTAAGAGTCCGTTTGGGTTTATGATTTCAAACAGTGTAATTTAAAAATTATGATTTTAAAATGTACGATTTTAAAACGTAATTTTTAAAGGCAGTTAAGCGTTTGCCAAAATCACAGTTTAGACTTTATGCGATAAGCTAGACGTACAAGACTCTTCAAGTGCACCTAAAAAAGATGGTTATGCCTTGTTTAATTCTCTTTCAAGTATCTCAACTTCTTGATTAGCAATAATTAATTAGCAAATCCTCCATCAACAAGAGGGCAGCAAACCAGATTAATTACAGCTATGTCAGGTTATTTAAAAAAAAAAAAAAATGATTATTTTATATGAATCTTCAAATTTTTTGGGATTGCCATGGACCCCAAGACATGAGGTGGGTCTATCTCTTGACGCAATTGGTAATTTAAGAGAGGACATCGACAATAATAATAGTTCGAGGAGAAGTATGCATATTTTTTTAAGGGAATATTATATCTCATTATCTCCTAACAAGAAGAACATTTATATGAGTAATTAGTTGTATTTTGTAATGTATGGAACCGATTATACTGAAGTTGGTTGTATTTTGGTCGTAATGAATTTCTAATTCAATAGAAAGAAGAAAAAAAAAAGTTATCAAGAAATTTGGAGTGCAAAGACTCGGATCTGGTAGCCACAGACCTAGTAATATGATTCAAGACAGCCATATGGTTTTGGATGATCCCACAGTCAAACACGCCCTTTAGCCATGATGATCCATCAATTTTGAATGAAATGGAGGTTAGTGTTTTTTGGACAATTTTAACCCTCTAAAATGCACTAATTGAAAATAAAATGGAGATGAACTTATTTCAATAAATTACCACTTATTTCAAAAGTTTTTTAAAATATATATATATATATATATATAAATTTAATCAATACATTAATCGAGATTAACGAGAAGATTAACGGCTGCTATAACAGGAGTAGCATTTGTGGGTGGGTAGAGAATTTGAGTGGTTGAGTGAGGTAGAAGAAGTTGCAATAGAAGAAAATGGCCATGAAATAAAAAAAATAAAAAAAGAAACGTGAGTTTCCTTTAACTTGTACGAAGACACGTGATAACACATGACATACGATGGATAAGGACTTGAGTCAATTACGTGGTTATCTCTTATACGTATGGCTGAAGCTAACCAGCACGCTGGCGTGCATGCCACATCAGTGCAAATTATTATTATTATTATTATTTTTAATTAAAAATAAAAAAAAGAAAAAAAAATTTTACATAGGCGTGCCACGCACGCCGCATGCTGTATATCACAGTCCTATACGTATACCTCTTGAAAAAGAGAGATGCTATACAAGTGGGCGGCTCCTAATGAAGGCCATTAATTAATAATTATGTTATGAAATTTTATTTTTTAAAAAACAATTAAGACTCTAATAGACTAATATAGTAAAATTTAATAAGTACTTTCTAATAGGGGTGTAAACGAGCTGAGCCTGAGCAAGTTTCTCTTATTTGGGCTCAGCTTGTTTAAATTTTATTCGAGTTCGAGCTCAAGCCGAGCTTAAGGATAAGTCAAAAAATCAAGTTCGAGCTCGATCTCATAATCGAGTTGAGCCAGTTCACGAGCTGGCTCTTATATTTAATTTAATTTATTTAATTATTAATTTATTTTTTTATCATAAATTTAAACTTTAAGTACTCTTAAACGGCTCAAGAAGTCAGCTTATATACGGGCTTTTGCTTAGTCTGGCTAGCAGAGTATGAAGCCCAAGTCAATATAGTAAGGTAATTGGTTTTGAATAGAGAGGATATGCATCATTTTATAATATAAACGGATGCTATTAGAAAAAAGAAAAAGAAAAAATCATCAATTTTTAATATTAATATGAGAAATTATGTGAATAACTACCAATTTGAGCCTTATACGAGCTGCTCACGAGTTTAACTGAGTCGAGCAGAGCTAGCTTCGTTTAATATTCGAGTCAGGATTCGTGTTCACGAAACGCTTCATTTAATATTTAAGTCGATTATGATAAAAGTAAGACTTCAGTTATGATAAAAGTAATGATTAGGGATAAATGTAAAATTGGTCCTTGTAGTTAGCTTAAATTACAAATTACTCTATAAAAATAATTTATAAATCCATGTAATTGGCCTAAATTACAAATCACTCATTGTGATATAAAAAAAAAATTATAGGTCTTCAAGGTATGCCAAAATAACAATTTACTTCATAAAATCAATTTCCATTAAGTAATTAACAAAATTTGTCACTTTGCCACGTTATACCCAATAAAAATGCGACGCGTGTTATTATTAATTTCTGACTTTAAAAAATAACAACTAGGATTTTTCACATAATTTTACAACGCCAATTAACATTATATACCCGCCCTTATTCTACGTCATACTGGTACAGTAAATTAATCTAATATTGCAATAGTAAATTAACCCAATCTCTTATATCCTTAAAATTTTACCTCATGTTTAACCCTCCCTCATCTTCATTTTCCTTAGCCACTTCACAAAATGCTACCGTCAAATTCTCGTAAAATGCTCTCAAATTGTGGCAATAAAGATGAAAATGAGTGAAAGTTATGCACTTAGTAAAATTTTAGGAATATAAGAGATTAAGTTAATTTACAGTAGTAGTATAATGTGACAAAGTAACGGATTTTGTTAAGTTACTTAACGAAAATTGATTTTAGGTAGTAAACTGTTATTTTGGCCTATCCTAAGATATCAATTATTTTTTATACCAAATTGATAGAGTGATTTGTAATTTAGGCCAACTACAGGATCTATAAATTATTTTTTATACCTTATGTAATGATTTGTAATTTAGACTAATTACATGAATTAATTTTACATTTCTCCCTAATTATTAATTGAAAATATCATTATTTGCTGTTGAACAAAAATCAACTTAAAACTTTAACAATAAATTTGATATTATCCATTTCGTCTTGAAAGGAGGAGAATCATTATCTCTAGAATTAATTCATTTATTTTTTTGAGACATCACGATGCAATTGTGGTCCCCCTATATAGTTGAACACGTTTTATGAAAACTTGTTTGGCATCCCAAAGTTTTTGCTTTGGAATCTTTTGCTTTGGAATCTTTTGCTTTTCTTGATTTTTGTTCCACAACTTAAACGAAACGAGACCGTGATATACAGCACGTTGGCGTGTGTGGAACACTAATATATTAAAAAAAAATAATAATAATAATTTTTATTTTTAATTATAATATATATATATATATATATATATATATATATATATATATATATATATTTACATTGGTGTGCCACGCACGCTAGTGTGCTGTTTAACTTCACCCAAACAAAATACACGTTGCTGCATATCCTGCATATGATATAATTCCTACTCATTTCTGTTTTTGTTTTCAAAACAAGTTCCTTTCGGTTTTACAAAATGCAGTCCACCCAATCATTGGGTACTTTTACTTCAAAACTCAATGACTAGGAAGCATGGAAAAGATATACCAATTAAGCATACTTCTACCCATTTAAAAAACGCCTTTTTTTATGTAAGTTATAGACCGAACCGGTGTGATAAATCTTAACTCCAAAATGACAACCTCACAATTGTCACTAAAAGAAAGGGAAAAATTCATTTACCTCCATGAATTTATGCGCTTTTTACAAACACCCCTAAATGTTTAAAGTCTCTCACTTTTGTGTATTCAACTTTCGTTTAGTTCCAAGTACCCTACTATCGTTACATATTGCAGTTAAATCAAACGATAGAATGAGTAAAAGACCTTTATACCCCTAATTTTTTTTAAAAAAATTTTCAAATCTATCCTTATTTCTAAATAAAAATTATTATTATAATTATCATATTGAAAAAAAAAAAAAAAACAAAGTGACCCATTTGCAGGTCACAAGTGACCTGACCTGTCTTTTTTTTTTTTTTTTTTTTTTTTTTTCAATAATAATAATAATAATAATAATATGACATGTGGATCACAATACAAGTAGGTTAAATCCACCGGTGAACCAACGGATCAAGATTTTTTTTTTTAAAAAAAAACACTATTTTTTAATAACGGTGAACCCAGAGCATTTTATGTATTTCACACCTCTCCATTGGAATTTAATAGAAAATTCTAACAGAAAGAGGTAACTAAAATGAAACAAAAGTTCGATATATCAAAGTAAAAGACTTTAAACATTAAGGGTATTTGCAAAAAATACGTAAGTTCATGAGGTAAGTGAAGTTCCTCTAAAAGAAATGATAAGTAAAGTTAAATTCAACTTAGTTTAAAGCTAAAAGGAATGATGAGTAAAGACAAATTCAACGAAATAAAAAAAAAAAAAAAAAATAAATAAATAAAAAAAAGGCAAGAGAGACAGCTCATCTCAAGAACAATATTTTCCACATGCACCACATGCAAAACAGACAAGAATTCGTATATGATCGGTCCCTGGTCCTTGATGATGAAATCATAAGGCTCAGCTAGTCAACACATTTTGAATGGAGTAGTGAAGAAAAACCCATGCATTTACATGAAGGTATTGCCTATAAATACCCACCATTCTCGTCCCTGAACCATATATATCCCAACATAACACATATACATCCTCAAAGACAAACATGAAGTTGTATACCTTGATTCTATTCTTAGCTTTCTTGCTTGAAACAACCTCAGCAGAACAATGTGGACATCAGGCCGGTGGAGCTCTATGTCCAAACGGCCTATGCTGTAGTGAATATGGATGGTGTGGTACCACAATTGCCTACTGTGGGACTGGTTGCCAGAGCCAATGTGCTGCAACTCCTCCACCACCATCCCCCAACCCGACCCCATCCCCGCCTCCACCCCCCAACCCAACCCCGTCCCTGACTCCGGTTGACGGCACTGCTAGCATCATCAGCGCCTCTCTCTTCGACGAATTCCTTAAATATCGGAACGATCCACAATGTAGAAGCAACGGATTCTACACGTACAATGCTTTCATCGCTGCTGCAGATTCTTTTTCTGGCTTTGGCACAACTGGTGATGTTGATACGCGTAAAAGGGAGATTGCAGCTTTCTTGGGTCAAACCTCTCATGAGACCACGGGTGAGTGAATTTGAGTTTCGAAGTTTGGTAATAATTAATTAAGATTAAATTTACCTTTCTATTAGCTTAAGTTGTTTGGACAATTTGTAATTTAACAAATCAAAGCTGATTATATTTTGTGTATGTAGGAGGATGGGCAGATGCGCCAGATGGCCCGTATGCATGGGGTTATTGCTTTGTTGAGGAAATCAACCAGGGAGACTATTGTACGCCATCCAATGAATGGCCGTGTGCGCCTGGCAAACAATATTTTGGCCGGGGACCTATTCAACTCACTCAGTAAGTCTATGAATTATATATATATATATATATATATATATATATATATATATATGTATCACTTGAGCCATTTAAGCAGTAGCAATTATTTTAACAAATACTTTTTTTTTTTAATTTTTTTTTTTTTTTTTTAAATTTTAGTTATTAGTTTTTCAATACAAAACTCTAATAGATTATCTATTTCTCTCTACTTTTTTTCAATTTATTTTTTATTGTAAAAGTTGAGGGAGAGTGAGAGAGAAGGAGATGAGAGAAAAGAATAAAAAAAAGACTTTAAGGTGATGCTGTATGAAAATTTACTGTAGCAAAAATTAATAAAATATTATATTTTAAAGTATTTGCTGGAGGAGTAAAATGACTTATAATATCTAAATGTAACTATTACGAACCATATGAAAAGTCAACTACAAATACTCTAGTAAGAACTCGATCATTCGAGCTAACCCTAGTGGGCCTGTGAAGTAAACATTAGTTCCACACGTGCACGTACACATTTAACTAAACATGCATATAATATGAAAGACTTTGACCATGACTTCTGACGACTTTGATTGTTTAATTGGTTGACTCTATCAGCAACGATAATTACGGGCAAGCAGGACAAGCCCTTGGACTTGATCTCCTAAACAATCCGGATCTAGTAGCCCAAGACGCAACCATATCATTCAAGACAGCCATATGGTTTTGGATGACTCCGCAGGGAAACAAGCCCTCTAGCCACGATGTCATCATCGGAAAATGGACACCAACTGCCGCTGACACAGCGGCGGGTCGGGTTCCAGGCTATGGTGTCATCACCAACATAATCAATGGTGGGCTCGAATGTGTGCGTGGTCCTGATAGTAGAGTGGAGAATAGGATCGGGTTCTACAAAAGGTATTGTGATGCATTTGGTGTAAGCTATGGGGACAATTTAGACTGCAACAATCAGAGGCCTTTTGCGTAAGCTAGCTAGCTGCTATGACTCCCAAGGCAAATGAAGGTTCGAGCAAGAATAATAAGGAGACAATAATATAACCTATGTAATTGGAGAGATTTTCTTGTCCATCAAGAAAGTTTATATATTACAGTTGGATAAAGAAATAAAGGGTTCATAAATTCATAAATTTGAATATTGATGCGATGCCCAACATCCATAGAGATTAGTGCATATGCATATTAATTTGACATCACAAATTTTACATACCATCTCTCATTTCGCTCTCATATCATGGGAGTGATGTGCCCGTATGATCAGCCCTTGCATTTGTTATTTTTTTAATAAAAGGGTTGATGGAAACTACTGTATTAGTCCATTGGGATAAGAGACGAGTATGTAGTATTATTTTAAAGGCCAATTAAACACTTTCCAACAACTGTGAACCATGGTGATAGTAAATACAATGTCGCCTTCCCTTTGTCGCAATCCAAGTGCTAATTAATTGGACAACTAATTCCGGTATTTAATAAAAATTAAAAAGACAGTTTTATTTACTTCAAACTAAGTTGAGAAATATCCTTTAACCGTGTCTAACAAATTGCCGTGTGTCATTGCATGATGTGAGAGGCACATCATACAATGACAGTTAACTTCTCTCTTCTTCTAGCAAATAAAATTCTCTCTATCCAACAATTTGTAATGCTACACATACTCCTACTTCCTTGCACCCATTTTTCAAACCCATAGATAGCTTTTAAAATTATTATTAAATTTGTGATGGATTGTTATTAAATTATAATCCTATGAGTGTAAAGAAGTGGGTGTAAGAAAATGGGAATATGTGAAACATTACTCCTAGACATACTGTGGAGTCCAAGAATTTCTCTTTCAGCTGTTCATCTCCCTTTCTCTCTCTTTAATCTTATTTCACGAAACAGAAATGACAAATTGCGAAAAAGAAAGAGGCACTTGATACAGATGAATTATACTAACAAAAAAAAAAAAAAAAAAAAGACTGAGAAAGACATGACCAATAAAGAAAAAAGAAAAATTAGCTTCAAAAGAGATCAAGATAATAACACATTTGAATGCCAAGAAGACTGAGAAAGAGAGTTAATTAAAAGCTCCAAACTTTCCTTCCACATTTTGTTCCACTTTCTCTCCGACCAAACGTACCATGCAAAATCTAATAAAACCATAATACCCTCTCTATTTTTTTCTTTCCATTAACAATGGATATTAACCATAATACAGCATTGTTCATCCCACTAGACCCATAAAAGTCAACGAGTCTATGCAAGACTCAAGAGTGCGACCTGGGTCCTCAAGAGAACAATGTACTTAGCAGTTTCTTTAAACAAGTGGTTCGTCTTGTGGACCGTTGACGATTCGGTAGAGAATTTCAAGCCAGTCTTTGAAACACCCAAATCTGGTAAATGCCTTCACATTTTTTACTCATCTGTAGGTTCAAGAGAAAGAATTTCATTTAATTGTTAGAAAAAAAGAGAAGTTAACCGTGTAAGACTTTGTTAAGAATATTAAAAGAAACGTGACTCTCGCATGTTAGAAAGATACATGATAATTTATTAGACTAGATTTTAGGAATTTCGACCGATCCAATTTAAAGAAAATTGATGTCCAGCTATATATTCAATTGGTAGCCTGACCCTATTTTCTTTTGAAAGCAGCGAAAAAGTGATCCGTTAAAAAGTTGATATGGGCTTGCAAATTATTCTGTGAAAGCATTCATTTATGGTGAATTCGGGTTTTACCTACTTTTGTCGAGACCATGGGAGGATCGTTTTTACTTCGTTGTCGAAAACATGCATTTTGTAGATAAATCAAATTAATAAGCACAATGTAGTACACAGGAATATTTCGAGTGATAAACATAAATATCTAACATCGAACCATTCGTAAAGTTTTTTGTATTATTTTTTATATTGATTTCGCTATTATTTCCACATCATCATTATTTCAACACATATATCATATTTCACCATGTAAACAAAGTGATCATGTTCTAACTTAAAGTTCAATTTGTTTATTTTTTCATAAATGATGAGGCTTTTATACGCTAAATTAATGGCTATTCTATTAGAAAAAATGAATATAGCCTTTGTCAAGAGTGGAAGGATATTGTTGAATAAAATAGCTTTAGTGTTAAAGTATATTTTAAAAATAAAAATAAAAAAATAAAAAATAAAAAATAAAAAATAAATTTTGGAGGGAAGAGAAAATGTTTTTAAGGGTTAAAAAAATAAAATAAAATAAAAAGGTCTAGGGAGAACTTTAAAATTTTGTGTGGGCTGTGCTCACTTGGTCAACCCCTAGTAGAATCTTAAAATATTCAAAACTAACAAATATGACTCACATTCGTTTTGTATTTCTTTTATTCCTTATTTTCTTTTATCGTTTCTAATATATATTTTGTTTCTCGGTATCATTATTTTTTTTCTCTGATATTTTATATTTATACTTAGTATTAGACGACATTGGTTTTAGTTGGTTGTTGTTACGAGTTCTAATCACTTATCATCACCATGTCGTTGTATGCTATCTAACTAAATCCTAGTTACAATCACATTTATTACATGAAAGATAAAATAGATTAGCCATAGAAAATAACTTCTATAGGATCTTGGCACAAACCAAGGTCTTTGTGCCCTCCAATAAGAAGGCGACACATCAGCATAGAATACTATAACAAAAATATGGTGTTCTACTTAATCTTTTTTTAGAATACCTAAAACAAAACACCTTCTAGAATAACATTTTCATACTTTTCTCCAAAACCACTCCAGCCACCAACCTGCCGCCGGAGACGTCGCCGGAGATGCCGCTGGAGATGACGCTGGAGACGACGCCAGAGATGATGCCAACCGGGTAAGAACCAAGCTCTTCCTCCCTCTCTCCGGCGCCCCTCTCTCTCACTGGCGGCAGTAGAGAAAAAAAAATTTCTCTGCAAATTTTTCTCTACTGCCCGGCAATAGAGAACAAAGAAAATTTTCAGAAAATTTTTTTTTCTCTGCTGCCTTTTTTCATTGAGCGCTGCCGGGCAACAGAGAAAATTTTTTTTCTCTATTCTCTATTGCCCGGCAGCAGAGAAAAAAAAAATTTCTCTAATGCCACCGGTGAGAGAGAGGGGCATCGGAGAGAGGGAGGAGGAGCTTGGTTCTTACCCGGCTGGCATTGTCTCCAGTGGCAGGTTGGTGGTTAGAGTGGTTTTAGAGAAAAATTTGAAATGGTATTTTAGAAGGTGTTTTGTTTTAGGTATTCTAAAAAAAAGATTAGGTGGAACACTGTAGTTTTGTTATAGTGTTCCACGCTGATGTGTCACCTTTTTATTAGAGGGCATAAAGGCCTTAGTTTGTTCCAAGACCCTATAGGAGTTAGTCTGTTCTTTGTTCTCTAATGCCGCCGGTGAGAGAGAGGGGCACCGAAGAGAGGGAGGAGGAGCTTGGTTCTTACCCGGCCAGCATCGTCTCCGGCGGCAGGTTGGTGACCAGAGTGGTTTTGGTGAAAAATATGAAAATGTTATTTTAGAAGGTGTTTTGTTTTAGGTATTCTAAAAAAAGATTAGGTAGAACACCATATTTTTTTTATAGTGTTCCACGCTGATGTGTCGTCTTCTTATTGAAGGACACAAAGACCTTGGTTTGTGCCAAGACCCTATAGAAGTTATTATTTATTTCAACAATAGCTATTTAGTTTACATGCAACCGTTCTTGATGCTCTCTTTAGGTGGGCGTATATATTAGGCTTGCAATTTGTGTTCGTGCATCGGATTCAATCAGTTCATACTGAGGTTAATGTTAATTCAATCAATTTAATTAAATATATAGGTTAAATCTCTCAACCTTAACCCGCTAATTTCGTTTTGAGTTTAACTATAATGTCAAAAATTGTCAAATATCGTATATATAAATAAGGAATGCAATGGTCAATTCATAATGCAAGTCAACATAGTGAGATTGTGGTGGAATAAGAGTATCATATTTAGACTTTTGTTTATATAAATATATTTGAAAGAATCATGAGATTATCTTTAGGATTTTCCCACAAGGTCTCCATTTAAATGCAAGATTTTAAGTTTCCAAGGGGTAGCTCAATTGACTAGAAGTCATACTTTATGAAGCGAAAATTACTAGTTCGAATCACCCTTCCTCATTTTTCTCTCCTTGTCAAGACATGTGAAAAGTGAAATATATATATAAGATTTCAAGAGCTTAAAATTTGACAATTTTGACATAATTGGACTGGTAAAAAATACTCAACTTGCAATGCAAGCGAACTCACCTATGCAAACTATATTAGTAATGCTAAAAAGAAAAAAATTACTATTGAATTTGGAATGGATTATCATTAGATTTTGATATGATAGTAATTTACATTTGAAATGATAAAAAAATAAATAAAATTAAGAAAAAAAAAAAAAGAAAGACAAAAAGTCTTCTTTATAGTATCACTATATATATCCTTACATTCATCATACTATGTCGGTGCTAACTTTTAAGTATTGCTTTTTGACTTGATCAGCAACTACAACTATGTTGCAGCGGGTAAAGCAATTGGAGCGGACCTGATAAACAATTGGGATCTGGTAGCCACAAACCCCGTAATATTATTCAAGACAGCCATCTGGTTAGCGATGACCCCACAGGCCAACAAGCCATCAAGCCACGATGTCATCACAGGTAGATGGTGTAGAGATAAAGATCAAAGTCATGTACAAGATAAACCACAAGAGGAATCTAGATATAGAAGGAGATAATATTTATCTCATAAGAGTTTACATTGTATTATAATTCTTACACTAGTTCATATATGTTAGCTAGATTAGATATAGTTTAAATATTATATTATCTACTCCTAGAGTTAGAGACGTAGTCATTGTATAGATACCAAGATAATTACAAACTTTATACTCTATAAATAATATACGTATGAAGTGCTGCTGGGTATTGAAAATTTAAGCACTTTCACATATATTTACATGGTATCAGAGCTTCTCTAAAAGCTCACGCTTATTCGATCTAATGGCTTCCATAGTGACGGCTGCTTCATACACGTTCCCTAACGTGTCTCATCTAGTTTATATTAAACTAGATCGTGGTAACTACATCCAGTGGTTAACCCAAATTGAGCCTGTTCTTAAGGCCAATGATTTGATGGGTATCGACGATGGTAAAGAACCATGCCCACCAACACATCTCCCTGCCTCCTCCGATAAGGAAGAGCAAATTAATCCTGCTTATTCCCTTTGGGTTAAGAAGGATCAATCTATTCTCGGTTGGATCAATGCTACGCTCTCTGGGTCTGTATTGTCCACTGTCTATGGCATCCATACCTCTCATGAAGTGTGGCGAATTTTGGCGACCAGATTTGCTTCTCCTTCAAGAACTAGGCTTGCCCAGATCAAATGTGAACTGCAAACACTCAAACAAGGTAACCAAACGTGCACTGCTTTCATGGACTCTGCCCAGCGTCTGGTCAACGATTTAGTTACTGTCAACCAACCAGTTCCTGATGAAGATTTCATCAATTATATCATGAAAGGTTTGCATTCTGCATATAACCAATTTGTACTCAACTATGCATCACGTGTGGGACCACCAAACTTTTCAAATTTTCAAACAGATTTGTTGTCTTATGAACATCTCCTACATGCCCAACAGCAACAAATCCAACCAGACATGTCAGTGGCCTTCTTATCCAATGGACCATCTGGATCCTCTTACTCTAAGAAGCGTAGACCACCTTTCCGCAACAATTCTTCATGGAAGCCTCATTATCCTGCTGGTTCTCATGTGTCACGTGGTCCCTCAACACAAGCTGCACCTACTCCTTCACATTCTTGGCTACCTTGCCAAATTTGTGGGAAGATTAGTCATCAAGCTCTCGACTGTTTCCATCACATGGACTATGCCTACCAAGGCCGTAACCCTCCAGCACAACTAGCTGCTATGGCTGCCCATGCTACTACCCAACCTGATGATTATTCTCCATGGTTTGCAGACAATGCTGC